>JAJTUV010000334.1:600000-838947 GCA_021653895.1 Mastomys natalensis
AAGCTTGTAGTAAAAGAAACTCATCAGAAACAGCACTTTGGTGGTCATTTGGGGTTGATGAACGCTTCTTGGAACATTGGTGCATTAGCCTGGAACTCCAAGGCCACCAGACCACTGGAGGGTCTCAATACCAATCATATCTGAGTCTGAGTTTCTGTCCATGTGTGCTTGTGTGGTACCGCAATAATTCTGTTCTGAATAACTCTGTAACTCTGTTCTGAAGAGGCCTAAAAAAATAATCTATATTTCCTGACAAAAACAACAAAAGAAGATGTGGAATCCCACTGCAGTGGTCGCCCTGGTTACATCCTCGCTACGGGGGGCGGGGGGAGGCAACCCTGGAGGACAGAGGGCCCCTGGTGTTAATTTCTGTGAAGGGATAGAGCGGACACGTCCTGTATATTTTAGCTGCTGGCTAGCTGTTTGTTCTGCACGTGTCACTTTAAGAAACGTTGACGGACAGCCGCGGTTGTGCTTGGAAGACCCACCCACCCTCTTAACTTAACCCTTTCTTTTCCAGACTGCCCCCTGTGCTTTACAGGGCCTGAGAATCCCGGGCCAAGATGCGGATGTCCCGCAGCTGCGCAGGAAGGGGCGCGGGGCTCAGTCCACCTCGGGCGGAAGTGGGGACTCGCCCGGGTGGGGCCCAGTCACTCCGCTGGGGGAGCCTACAGGCCACCGAGGTACCCTGAGCGAGCACCGACAGGCAGCGGGGGTGAGAAGGTGGGGGTTGGGGGAACCCGGGAACCTATGGCGCGCGCAGGCAGAGGGGCGGGGCCCAGTTACTCGGTGCCAGCCAATGTGACCCTGTGGCGAGCCAGAGCTCTTTCGGGATCCCTATCCCCCGCGGGGCTCCAGGAACCTGGTCAGGCCCCTTGGTTAGCCCGGGCTCACACAGGCATGTTTCCTTCCACCGAGAGGCGCACACAAGGGTCCACGGCCCCTAAAATAGTCTAAGACTGGGGTCTCCCGCAGCCCTAACCAAGATCCCAGCGAGTGGGGAGATGAGTTCCCAGAGAGCAGGGCTTCAAGCTCAGACAGACTGGGCAAGAGAGGCCCCGAGTGGGCCAATGTCTCCCCTACCGGAGCGTAGAAAGGACTCCTGGTCCATTTGCTCAGTAAATGGCTACCCTTCCTGGCAGAAGTGCTCGCTCCCTGTCTGAACAGATGTAGTCTCTATGATGGAAAGAGAAGGTCTCCACTGACACCGTCCTGCCCCACTCAGCCCACTGAGAGGCAACACCACCTAAAATACACAAGACAAAATACTATGTTAAGATGGCAGGCAACCCAGGAGGGCTTCAGACTTTTTCCCAGGCTCTGCCCCTCCATGCCCTCTGCCCAGAGATTAAAATATACCTAAGATTGGCCTGAGTCTGTTATCCTGCCCTTGTGTCCTTCCTTGTTGATAATAGAACTTCACATTATGTCTTGCTAAAACCTAAAAGATAAAGTCTTTATAAATGACCTCCTGGTGACAACAGAAACCAAACAAAACTGTCTAAAAGAGACCCAGGACCTCTTGGAGGCCCTGGAAAATTTAGAATCACGCCTCCCCTAAGAAGGCCCTACTCTGCCAACCACCAATGACCTCCCTCTATCCAGGGGATACATATTAAGAAAATGTCTCAAGTGCCTCTCCGAGGTGAGAAATAAAAATTTTTTTCTATACCAGTTTTGCAGTTGCCAAAAGTGACTAAGCCCTTCCATTTCTTCATGGATGAGAGAGCTGAGATAACAAAAGGGATATTAACTTTAGATTGTGGAGTGGCCTACCTGTCAATGATATTAGACCCAGTTGACAGAAGTTGGCTCCCCTGTTTACACATAACGCAGCAAGGGCCTCCAGGTTAAGGATGCTGACACACTGTCACTGAGCCAAAGCCTGGCTATCACCAAATGCCTCATTACCAGTCTCTCCTCTTAACCCCGCCCCCCACTCAAACCTGATAGGCTCCAATTGCCCTAAGCCCAGCTATCCTGTTGTCTGCTTGTCCGGCCACTGCATGACTGCTCAGACATTTTGGTCCACATCCATGGGACTAGACCAGATCTTCAGACAGCTTCATTCAGGATGGACAGAGGTAAATAGGGGCTGTGGTGATCTCAAACATTGAGATCATACGGTGGAGCCACTCCCAGCAAGAAGGTCAGCCCAGAAAGCTGAACTGGTAGCTCTAATCAAGGTGATAGAGCTGAAAAAAGACAAGAGACACAGATAGCCAATGTGCCTTTGCTACCACTCAGGTCCATGAGGCTATTTATAGAGAGACAGGCCTTCTGACAACAGAAGGAAAGACTATCAAAAAAAAAAAAAAAAAAAAAAAATCTACTCCCTACTAAGAACTCTATGGGGGCCTAAAAAGCTGGCCATCAGTCACTACTTGAGACACCAGAAAAGACCCAGTTTCAGAGGGCAATACAATAACAAAACAATAGGGCAGATCAAGCACCCTGTCATGATACCCTAGGAATTGAACCTCTCTTGCCCCTGACTTCCCTCGATCTGGGGGATCCTATACTCCCTGACCATCCTAAGTATTCAAAAGATAACATAATCTGGGCTAGGACTTTGCCCATGTCTCAACCTTATGACAGATAGTAGAGAATAAGAGATTCTGACCCATTGTGCCAGAAGAAATGGTACTACATACTTCAGAACATTCACTGCTCTTCCCACATGGGCATCTGAGAAATACAGGATTTGCTAAATATCAAGATTAGAGATGCCAACTCAAAGATAGCTAATATTGTCAAAAACTATAAAGCCTTCCAGCTAACTATGCAGTAAGTAACAAAAAGAACCCCAGGTAATATGTTCAGAGGCACAAAACCCAGTCTACTGAAAGACAGACTTTACAGAGGTAAAACCAGAAAATTTTAGATATATTTACTGATGTTTATAGATACCTTTTTCAGATTTGACTGAGACTTTCCCCACTAAACATAAAACTACATCCACAGTGACAAAAATGTTCTCAAAGGACATACTGCCAAGGTAGAGAGTTCCTCAGAAGATAGGGAAAGGACATACGGCCAAGGTAGAGAGTTCCTCAGAAGATAGGGTTAGACAATGGACCAGCTATTGTGTCCCAGGTAAGTCAGAGACTAGCCAATATTCTGGAGATTAATTAGAAACATTATTGTGCATATAGACCCCAGAGTTCAAGACAGGCAGAGAAAATAAACAAAACCCTAAAAGAGCCCTTTACTAAATTGACCTAAGAGACTGGCAATGACTAAGTTAACTCTTCCTCCCTTCACTCTCATGAAACTCCCCTTACCAGATGAGACTTTCTCCTTTGAAATCATGTTTGGGATACCACCTCCTATTGTTCTTAACATACAGGAAGAAGTCATTGTTGAGTTTGAGGATCCCCAGTTGCTGGATGATTTTGAAGGTGTCCAATGGGCTCATTAACATGTTTGGCCTAAATTTCATATTCTCTATAAAAACAGGTCCACCTCCTGCCCTGGGTCATTAGAGCCTAAACTTCGTATTCTCTATAGAACAGGTCCCCCTCCAACCAGGGTCATTAGAGCTTCATTAAAATCACAGACTGTTTTACAGTTAAAGACGACCCAGACCAGGGAGAGGAAACTCAGACTCAGGACTCTCCCCTGTCTCCCACTGATGGGTCCCCTACCCAAGCTCCACAAAGACTGGACAGTGACAACCCTGACCCCCTCTAAAATATGATGCTCCAGTCATTTCTGGTCAGCAATACATACAGGCTTGAGATAACTGAGTCATAAAGACATAGCCCTGTTACTGTCTTCATGAGATTAGATAAACTTCAGGAAGTCACAAGATTGGGCCTTCTAATTACCAGAGAAAGGGGGGAAATGAGAGGTCAAACCTATTTCATCTTGGAACCGGCCTCCATCTTAAAGAAAAAGAAAGCCTGGAAACTTAACCTGCAGCAGAACCCCAGCTGCATCCAAGTACCAGGAAGGACCCCGCAGCTTGGCCTTGGCCCATGCCCCAGAGTTACTCCCCAGAAACTTCCTAGCAACAGTTAATCAAAGTTAATCAACAGTTAGTCAAAGTCTGATTATTTCAGATGTAGTTCCAGACCCTTTGTGAATGCCCATGGTTTTGTTTCAGAGCACTCACCTGTTAGCTTACAATAAACATTCAGTTAGATACTTGCCGGACACCCCGTCACTTACTCCCACTCCCTATCAAAACTTGTCCTGCTGAGGGTTCGAGAATGCTCTGCTTTCCCTTCCTGTCCTGCTGTATCAGGGGTGAGTCAGAGGAGAGCCCAAGCCTGAGCTTGTAATAAAAAGACCCTAATACTATTACATAGGAAACAGCTTCTTGGTGGTCTTTGGGGTTCAAGAACACTTCTGGCACAACACTAGTCTCATAAAAGCTACTATAACTAAAACTGCAAGCAGTAACCTTATAAATGATCGTATCCTTTAGTGTGTTCAAAATTATATTTACAGTCATCGTGACAACTGATGCAGTTAATTATTAAGCTTTATTTACCCTCCTGCTTGTTGGGGTCTGGGAATTGCCTCATAAACCACACAAACACGATCTCGGTCAGACATGGATCATTTATTGAGCATACAGCCCAGGACTGGTCAACCAAGACCATAGTCCAATTCAAGAACTGAACAATGACCCTGAGTTAACATCCCACCGGGTTTTTAAGCCCCCAATCCACAAACATCTGTGCCAAGTTATTTCATCAATCAGTATTCAGGAATAGGAGGATTTTTTGGGAACATGTCTTTGTTGTAAATTTATCCTGCTCCCATTGGTTGGTGTATTTAACCATGGCAGAGGACGTGCCTTGTCTAATATTCGTATCTTTACTTGTCTACCAAGATGGGACCTGTCTAACATTAATGTCTTAACTTGCCAACCAAGATGTCAGATATCTACATACATGTCTTTTCCTGCCAAAGAGGATGGCAATTTTCAGGGAGGTCTTGGAAACTTAAACTTTACTAGACCACTACTCATATTCCAAATAGTTTCTTATATTTGTGAAGATATTGGTGCAGGTGTCTCTCTTATGTAGAGGTCCATCCCAGGGGCAGCTTATACCATAAAAGCTTCTTTTTTAGGGTTTTTTTCGTCTGCATGTATGTCTGTACCCTATATATGTTCTACTTGCAGAGGGAAGAGAAGGGCAGTGGATGCCCTGGAATTGAGGTTCAGACTGAGTGTCCATGTGAGGGTGCTGAGAATTCAAAGCGAGTCTTTGAAAGAACAGACTGTGCTCTTAACCACTGAGTCGTCTCTAAATGCCAGTGGACCAGTGAAATTCACTGGGGTGACTTACACAAGTGTGGTGAGGGACTACTGATAGAAGCACAAATGAATCAATGACAATTGCATCCTCCTGTAAGAGTAAGGGCTAATCAAGTTGCAACCTGGGGATCACTCCACAGCTTGCAGGCAGCTCACCTGAGGTGAGAAGTCTGTCTTTCAAGCCACTCACTGTCTCCTTCAGGAGCTTTTTTTTTGTCTGGTCCACACAGCTTGACTAGTGACTATTTTCATGACTGGTCTGAGCATCTTCTATGCAGCTCATTTTGTCTGACAGTGTGGGAAGTCCTTAACATCATATATGTTTGAGGCAGGAAGGCTCTAATGAATCTTGCCAGTTTCTGGGACTTCCTGAAGCTTAGTTGAATCATCTATTTCTGAGCATCTGGAAATACTCTATAGGACTAAATTTTATTACCTCACATTACAGGATCCGGTTTTTTTTAATAGCCTCTGCTTTGATAGCCTGTGTTTTAAGGAGCTTCCTCCAAGTTGGAAGGTTTAATCTCAGAGGAAACTGATACACAACCTATCCCGGGCATGACCTCCAAAGACTCTCCATCTTTACCAAGGAGCACTTGCCCATCATGTTCATTGCACCTTTATTCACAGTATCTGGGTAATGGAATCAATGAAAATGGGTAAATGATACATATCTACTAAAGTATATTACTCAGGTGTAAATGAAATGAAACTGGAAAATTTGGATGTAAGAGTGGGTAACTAGAAACTATGGTGAGTGATGCCTCCATTTCTCCTCCTATGTGGATCTTAACTTCAAAGATTGTTTTGTGTGTTCTACGGAGACTACATGTACAAGCCAGGATGCTAGAAATGCACCTGTACTACAGTTCAAGAGAAGAAAGAGAGGGTGGATATTAGAATAGAGGTGATATGAAAATAGAGTGGGAATGCTGGGTACATGATTCAAACATGTAGTGATGTGATGGGGAAGAAAGGGGACTGTTAAAGCTCGACTCAACCGACATGTCCATGAATGAGCTTCACGGAAACCTATCATTTTGCATCCCAAGTAAAAAACATAGTAAGAAGGGATATGAAACTAAATGTGCTATACTAGAATGAGGCATTGGACAATGTGTAATATGTGTTTAACTCGAGATGGGGACAGGAAGAAAGAAGAGTGGGTGGGTTTACAAAAAGGATTTTTCAACAAGCCTTAGGAAACCCTACTATCTTACAAGTTAAAAAGAAATATGTTTTTAAAGAGGCTGAGTAGCGATGTCACACATGGATAAGAATGGATAAAGATGCCAGGGTCATTAAATGGAACTCTCTATAGCAGATACTCATATCTGATTAGGACTTACTGCTCATGGAGGCCACAGAGGCACCCAAAACAAAACAGGTCATTGCCAATGCTTTTGCATGCCCATCCTAAGCACATGGTGTTAGTGAAGACACCAAACACTTTGGTTGCAAGATAGACAGAGAGCAGTCTTGAACTTACCAGGAAACTCTCCCAACTGCTTAACTTTTGCAGCACTGCGTGGTCTTGTGCAGGCTGCTGACATAGAAATGATGTTACAGTCTTTTCTTCAGTACCAAGATCTGTGCACTGGTGTAATACTGACACTATTGTGTATGAACGTCGCTAACTTCTCTCTTGAATGGAGTTGAGGCCTATTCCACAGAGGAATTTACACCATTATAACCAATGCTTTGGAAATATAGGCCCAAGGACAGAAGCTATGACATTTTGTTAATGAACATGTTGCTAATCTGCTATGAGAATATTCATGTTTATACTGAACAGATTGTACAATTCTGTAGCATGGTGAAAAGAGCCTCCCCTTGCAGGAGAAGGGAAGTAATGCAGAGACCCATAACTATTGAGAAAGTATGAAGGATGAGCAACTGTATAAAATTGGAGCAATTAATATTTCAAACTGGCTGATGGAGGTTTCTGGAGCCTTGATTACTTCTATGAGGGTCTAATGGCTGTAAATGGCCAGTGTATTATTTGGAGTGTAGAGCAAATACTTCCTGATCAGTACTTCAAAAAGAATTCCCACATACCTACAGATGTTGGGAGCCGACTCCTAAAAGAAAGTGGCTATCATCTTTGAGCCATCTTGAGCCATATACCCTGACAAGAGGCTTGGTTTCAACAGTCTACAACAGCTGAGCACACTCTGATAAACATCTTGTTTTTCTCCCATATCTTGTTTTGCTGTTTAATGCCCCCAGCTGCAAGGCGCACGTGGTAAAGTGTCTTTAGCTGCATTCCCCTACTTATGCTTATATATACCCATGATTTCCTTTCAATAAAGGGGACTTGAACAGACTCTCTGTCTTGTCTCCATTCTTTGCGTCTCTTTCTCTTCCATCCCCACTCTCTCTCTTGCTAGACCCTGACCTGCAGACCAGCACAGCAGCTCGGACCAGGACAAAGTGGCCCCCAAACATGGGGCAGAACAGGTGGTTACACAGAACCTACAACAACAAAAAGGAAGGTTCCAGATTAAAAAAAAAAAATCCACAAAGGCTTTGTGAATTAGAATGGCAGCCCATAAAGATGCAATATATTGAGTTAAAAATCCAGATCCTACTTATGGATTGCTACTTGGAGCAATGTCATACAATGGAGTATGTGTTTCATTTTCTAGAGTTTGTAGTATTGAGATATCTACATATGTTGATGCATCATGCTATTGATGCATATTCAGAATTCCAGTGGTCTTCTGTCTTAAATTCTGAAAAGGATGATTCTGAAATTGTACATTTAATAGAGATGATGACTATCTTGGAAATACTTTTGACAATCAAAACTGATAATGCTCAGGCATAGGCATCCATTAGAATACAACAATCTTTTAGACACTATGGCATTAAAACTGTTACCGATATAACTTACAGTCCTACCGGCCAAATCGTTCTGGAGAGAGCCAACAAAAATTTAAGGGAGATGCTCATAGAACAGAAGGAGGACAGCAAAAATCTTCCAGGGATAAAATAAATGATGTTTGTTGACTTTGAATTTTTTAAAAGTCAATGAAACAAACAGTTAGCACGGCTGCTTTAAAAGTACTGGATTTTAGCAAGGACTGCTAAATTACATCAGCTTATTGACACTCTAATTCCAAAATAGAAAAAAGGAAGTTGTGTTGGGGAGGAGATTTTACATTTGTTCCAGCAGGAAAAGAGAAGCTCTGGGTTCCTTTCAAATAGATAAAAGTACGATATGACTCTAGAAGACCCTCTGAAGATCTTGGCTGCAGACAAGAAGAAAGAAATGGGAAGACTAAACAGGACAGGTAACATGATTTGGTGATCCATCCATATCTGAGACTGACTGAGGCATGAAAACGTCTCTAGCCAGAACCTTAACTATGCATAGCTAATTAATCTTTGGCTACAAAATCCTCATGAGTTTTTATTACTTGCCATCCTGTCAATTGGCATAGGTAGCAATTCATATTACAGTTTTGGTTATACAATCCAAACTAATTATAAAGAAAGACATATGCTTTACCTGTTCATATAAAGAGCAGAAAAATCATCCTTAACTGATCTGTGTACACTGCCCATTCCATCCACACACACACACACACACACACATATATATATATATATATACATACATATATAATATATATAATATATATATATCCATATATAAATATATATACATATATTATATAATATATATATATAAATGTGTATTACCTCTAAAAACTTATATATTTACAGACAAAATAAAAACAAAAAAGCAACCCTAACAAGATTCACCCTTGGGGATGCTGAAATGCTGAGGCATCTTGTTTCATCATCCTGCATGATCCTACCTCAGACTGCCTCAATGCTGTTTCCACAGAACATGCTTCCAGGATAATTTCAAACCAGTTAGCTCACTCAGAACAGCCTTTCAAACTGTTCCAATCAGGACTTCATTTACGCATTCATTTTTACAGCATATAGAGACCCAGACAACCACTGTTACAATTAGCTTTTAAGACTAACCATTTTCCCAATGTTAATGGGCCCCCCAAAATGGAAAGTGACACCCCAAATCAGCAGGAAGCAAATTTAAGAGAACTATACTCCATTCCCAAGAGGTATGGTGGATGATTTTTGGTTTCTCAACCAATAATGGATGTTTGTCATCATTTAAAGGGTATGGTTACAAATAGTTACAGTCTTAGTCATGAAGGAAACAAAATAAGGAGGTTAGATTCAGGAATTTTTTTTTCTCTGTCTCTTCATTTCCTCTATCCTTCTTTCTTTCCTTTCTAGTGTTAGGGGAAAAATAGAGGGTGAAGAGATGAAAAGAAAAGGGGGATATAGGAATAATAGAACAGAGGGGTAGATTATTGAATTTATTTTTAGAACAAAGCATTAATAAGGGCAAAAATTTTACATTTGTATAGATCCTTATATATTGATACAAAATTGAGTGCATATTTTGGTACAATATAGTGTGTATAAATGTTTTCAACTTTTAGTTGAGGTATCATTTCAATAAAATTCATAAAAATGTAACATACAGTTCTAGCCTTTTTGAAAGCTGCTATAGCAAACTGTTAAGGATAAGTAAGTAAGGCAAGTTAATAGTCAATCAAACTCATGGTCATGCTGGATATTAATATATCACAGAAATATACTTCCTAGGTTGAACAAATAGTAAATAGCTAAAAGCAAGCAATGTTTGCCTACTCAGATATGGTATAGCTAGACAAATGGTCTTCAAAAACCTCGGAAACCTACAGAAACTTGAAGTGGAAATTTCTGGTTTCTTTGGAAAGTTGGTTATATCAGATGATGTTTTGCTGTGGCATACAGATGAAAAGATGTTTTGCTAAAGTAGACATGTGAAAGAATGTTTTGCTGAAGCAGACACATGAAAGGATGTGTGATGAAGGAATATAAATATGACCTCACAGACAATGGGAGCTAGAGCATTGGTTTGTTTTGTTCTACCTCACTATTCCTTGCTATCAACATGCATATATCGGTTCACCTTACACTGCATTTCTGAGTGCCACTTGTGGTGACACCATTGAGACAAACTTGCCAAAAGAACTTCTTATGAGCTTCCTGTGGCTTCTTGATGCTTCTAGGGCCTTGGGCCGGTTGGTGAGTCTTGTGGTTTCCTCAGGATTGAACTGCCCTTGCTGGTTCATGTGTGGTGACTGACTGCCAAGTGGACTGGACTGTAGCTGCTGGTTCCTGTGTGGTGTTTGCAGACAGAACTGGCCTGCAGCTGCTGATTTGTGTTTGGTGTGTCCTACTGGACTGAACTGCTGATATACTGATAACGAAAATTGGACTTGTTCCCGAAGAACTATTTCTGAACAGGACTACTTCCCCTGTGTCCTATTAACTTTTCTCTTCTACTACCTATGGTGGGTGGTGGGCTAGCAGAGAGGATGACTATTTATTAAAGTAAGTACTACAGAAACTGGCATTTAACAATGTTTTTATTAACTTAAGGCTTATTTGCAATGAGACATGTCAGCTCCTGAAGCACCTCCATTTTACTTCAAAGAAGATGAACATCGAAGAACCTCCTTTTGGAGTTTGCTTCAAATTAGCAAGGTGCCACTGGGGAAGAGGGGGAGAAGCCATTGCTTCAACTGCAGACAAAATGCTGTCCAATCTGGACAAAAAGGATGCAAAAAAGTTGACTGACAAGCTTTGGCAAGACAAGATAAGATAAGTAGTCCTTCATAATTCCTGTTTCACAAAATGGTCTGTCAGATATTCTGGGCCAGAAGGCTGAAGATAAATGCTACAATATTATAGAGAAATCTTGGGGAGGACTGTTCAGGCAGCCTACTTTCTCTGTCATTTCTATAGTTTTGGAAGCTGCTTGCCTGCATGTCCTACATTCTCTGATAGTACTTATTCCTTCTCAGGTCTCTGATCAATATATAGTTATAGTCTCACATATAAATTTAAGTTGTATAAGATTTAAATAGATATTTTGAGGTTAGTAATGCAAGTTATGGTAGAAAATGACTTAGGTACAGAACTCTAAATTCACCAAGATAGGATTGATAATATAATACTTTCTCCTAAGTTGTCAAATACATATGAACTGGACATCGTGAATGTAAATCTTAACTAATAGTTTTAATGATTTTTTTCATATCAGTCATCACTGTATGTAGTTTATAGATATAAGAGAAAGAGCCTTTAATTGGACTAAAAGGGGGAATTGTAGAGAAAATCTCCTGTGTACTGACTGTATGGTTGCATCACTTGTCAAAAAACAAAAAAAAAAACAACAAAAAACCCTCAAAAACTATGGCATACAGATAAGGGTAGAACAGAAGGTGGGACTTCCGGTAGGCTGAAAAGATTCTGGGATAGAGCCAAGTGTGGGAGAACTGGAGCTCAGACATGCAGGAAGATGCTTGCATGCAACTAAGTATCAAATAATCAGCCAGGGGTTAGAATTTAATAGAATAATAGGATTATTGAACTATAAACCTGTCAGAAAATGTGCTTGGTTTATGGCCTAGGATTTTGAAAATATATTTGAGTCTCAGAGTCCATTATTCCTGGGAGGTTGAGCCTGGGAAGAAAAACACACGCTTACAGAAAACTCCCTACTACAATTCAGCAAATTCAACAATGGCTGGCTATGACCAAAAAGTATGAAAATCAGTAGTTGCTCAGTGCACAAGTCTGGATGTCTCCACTGGTCTTCAGTACATGCTAAATCCGAAAGAAGTAGGATCCAAAGCCAGGGAAGGAACAGCTGTACAAGCAAGACAAGGACATGCAAGCAATAACAAAAGCTTCCTCTTTCCATGGGCTTACATAGGTTTCTGGCAGCTTTGGCCAGAATAAAGGTGTATCTTCCCAGATACTAGATCTGGATCAAACACATGTGCTTTCCTACCTCCATGGTTTGTACTAGAAGTGAAATCACCAACCAGTCTCCAGCAATCAAACAGCATGTTTCCTCACATATGTGGGTCTTAGCCTCAATGATTTTGTTTGTTGAAGTAAGACTGCATGTACAAGTTAGGAAGTTAGAAATGGTCCATTAGAAGGGAGATACAGGAAAAAAGGATAGACAGTTGAATGCAAGTGATATGAAATTGGACAGTGGGATGTGGGAACAGAATAGTTCGAGTGTGTAGTGGAGTAGTGGGAAGAAGGGGCTGCTAAAAGGTCAATGAGAGGAATGCTCTCTGCATCAAATGTGATGGCTTCTGCACACCAGCCATTCAATGCACTCAAGACATTTTAATTGATGCATTCCACGTAATGATATTCCACAGATGGAGTCCCAGCCAGAAAGGGATGCACAATTGTATCCTGTTAGGCAAAAAGATAAATGAAAAATACTGATCTCTCTAGTTTGAGAGGTTACCATTGAGCATCCTAACCAAGTGAATGATGTGAGGAGCAATTCTCCTGAGACAAACAGATATGAAGCATCACCAAACACATGGATACATCATCACTGTGGGAAATTAAACATTGAAGAAAAATACAAGTAGAGTAAAACCTGAATCTACACACAAGAACATCAATTTCATGGTATGATCAAGCCAGATATGCCTGGCATGTTCAGTATTCTATAGTGTGCTTAAATGTTTACTATGAGTGTCCTAGTATTATTTAGTATTAAAAAAACCAAGATATGTCTCTTTTAATTACACACATTGCTAAGATATTGTGACAACTGTTCTATATGTTTCAATATGCTCTGTCTATAACTATGATTCAAGGAAATGAGAGTCCACATGGGGCAGCAGCCCCCACACAATAATATATAAAGCTAGAGTCCATCAACATTTTTTTCTTCATGAGTCAATGTGTAAAGACTTGTAAAATTATAGGTCATAAGTTGATGTGAGATATTTGCCCTAGGGAAAAGAATAATCTGGGAAGGATAGAATGGATAAAATTTTATGTGTGGATTTATGGTATTATATAATAGAACTGAAGTTATGAGGACAGCCTACCATGGGCATAAAAATAGAATGGAGGATAACAGAATAGGACAGAGGACACAGAAAGAAAACCATATAGTTATGCTTACTTAACACAAAGGAGCCAAAAAGATACATTACAAAATCTGGCCTCTTCAGCAAATGATGCTGGCAAAACTGGATCCAGCAGAAAAATGAAATTAGATTCTTATCTTTCAACTTACACAAAAATCTATTCAAAACTGATCAAATACCTTATTTAAAACCAGAAACACAGAAACCTAGAAAATATGGGGTATACCCTTCAGGATACTGGGATAAGCAAGGACTGGTTGAATAAAAACTAACCCCAAGAACTAGCACAAGAACTAACCCCAAGTATCAGCAGATGGGACGACATGAATACAAAGTTTCTGTCCATCAGGAAATAACCAGCAGGGCACACAGACACCCACGGAATGGGAAAGAATCTGCACCAGCAACACTCTGGATAGGGGCTCTTATCGAGAATTCACTAAGAATTACACAAATTAAATACCATGAAAATAAAACTGCACATCAACAAATGAGGAAATGAACTGAACAGATACCTTGAGAAGATTGAACTAGAAATGGCCAATAAATATTGCAAAAAGTGTTCTGGATCCCTAAAATGCGACCAGAGAGAGTACACAAATTAAAACTTCGAAATAGTGTCTTGCTCCAGGAAAAATGGCTGCCATCAACCAATTTGACAATGTATGACAGAGAAGATGTAGAGATAAAGGAACCTTTATTCACTGTCAGTGTGTGTGTGTGTGTGTGTGTGTGTGTGTGTGTAAATTAATATACAGAAGTTGAAGTCAGTTTGAAGATTATTAAAAATTAAAGAAAAAAGTATGGGCCTGAAATTTCACTTCTGGGAGCATACTCAGAGAACTCCACATCCCACTCTAAACATATTTACATCCTATGCTTCTGATACTTTATTCACAAGATCAAGGTATTGGAATCATACTAATCATCAATACATGAATGTATAATGAAAATGTATGCATATCAAATGGAAATCTCTTCAGGTGAAAAGAAAAAATGTAATAACTTTCAGGAAAATGGACGGACTTAGAGTATATAATATCAAGTGAGGTCATAAGAAAGAAAGAAGAAACTGCTTTTTCCATCATATGCAGTATCTAGCCAACATATCTATATGGATACAGTGAGTAGAACATGGAGAAAAGAGAACAAGAAAGGTTAAAAATCAGGGGTTGAGATAGGACTGATTGCAGGTAATGAAAACCAGTCATGAAAAAGTATAAAGCTAACTGCTTTTCTAGTTCTAATACTGTCACAGGATTTTTTTGTTTGTTTGTTTTGGTGCTGGATAAATTCATAAAAATATATTTGATAGTGAAAACATAAAATCAAATGTGGGATTCCAGAGCTTATGTTCCCATGACTATACTCGGTTGTACAGTCTTTGGGTCTATTTCATCTCAGTGTGTGATTTTATTTGTTTCCAACATGCTTTATAAATAAGTTAAAAATTATCAGGATCAGAAAATCAAAGGCTTGTAATGTCTGAAAATATAACATTCCTAGAAAAAAAAAAGAGAACATGACCACTGACCTGGGACATGCTAACTGAAGAATCAGCCATTTTTCTGTTTCTCTTCTTTGAGTTTCTTTTTCAGGAACAATGAATAGATGACTTGCCGCCATTTTATATCAAAGTGTCAAAAAAGGAATATGGAATATTATTAATACTGATAGCTGTTAAAGAATAGTGTTAAACGACATAAAAAAGATCCAAGCAGCAGAATATTATCAGGTATCCTATCAATGATCCCATGGAACCACATTTGAAACTTGGAGAGAAAAATCACTGTCAACAATATTGTTGCACTGAGAAATATAATCTTTTTAAACTGATGGAGACATTGGTCCATTTGAACATAATCAAAAATTAAGACAATTCACATCGCCGGGCGGTGGTGGCGCACGCCTTTAATCCCAGCACTTAGGAGGCAGAGGCAGGCGGATTTCTGAGTTCGAGGCCAGCCTGGTCTACAGAGTGAGTTCCGGGACAGCCAGGGCTACACAGAAAAACCCTGTCTCAAAAATCAAAAAAAAAGAAAAAAAAAGAAAAAAAAAGACAATTCACATCACTAAAGCAGCATAATAAATTAGAGGCAAAATGTACAGAGGAGAATCGGAGGAATTATTTATGACAATATGGGAACTAATAAACTTCATGCAAAAAACAGATAGATAGAGGAGAACTGAAAAGTAATCATCTCTGGGCAAGACAAGAAAATACTAATACTTACAGAGAAGGAAGAAGAATACTACCAATAATCTAAACCGAAACAACATGGAAAACAAAAGAATAGGCAGGAAAAAAATGAACAAAAAAATCTAGCCACTCTGGATATTAATATGGAGAATCCTCAATCAAATCAATATATCCTCAAGTTAAATAAATCTAGCACATGACACAGCTATTCTACTCCTTAGCATATGCTCAACGGACTCAACATCCTACTCCACAGATATGTGCTAACACATGTTCACTACTGCTATATTCATAATTGCTACAAAATGGGAAGAACCTAAATGTCCCTCAACTGACAAACATAATGAAAATGAAATGAGGAAATAATATTCCATATACACTATGAAATATTATTTGTTAAGCTATAAAGAAAACTGAAATCATGATTTTTACAAGTAAATGGATGTACATAGAAATGATCACACTGAGTGGAGTAACCAAGACCCAGAATGGCAGGCATTGCATGTTCTCTCTCATAGGAAGGTCCTAGCTGCAAATCTTCAGGTGTGAGTTCACAACCTGGAGTAACTGCAGTAACCAGAAAAGTAAAAACAGACCATGGGGGGATGCTAGAGACTCAGAGAGAAAAATAACTGATCTAGAGGAGGACATGGAAAAACAGGAGATAAGATTTAATTGTGTATAAGGGGTACATATAAACACAGGACAGTAAAATAACAGTAAAGATGTTTGAAACAGTCATAATGATTAATATTATTCATTCAGGAAAAAAGGCCTATCACACATATATGTTTGAGCACACACATACACACACACACACATTTAAAGTGTAAATGAAAACTTTGCATTAGGGCTGATAAAACTCCCCACAGGAGCATAGATTTTCTAACAAAACTACCACCAGACATGAGAAGACTACTTTAAAGTTGTTGGTCATAAGTATCCAAAAGACTCCAATACATTATAGGCTATTGCTGTTGCCTATGGTTGCCTTCTAGAGGTAGAAGGTGAGTCATTATTGTTGAAGAAGCCACATACTATGGATACAGAACCCAGAGACCTCAAGATGAATTTGATCTTAAAGCATCCACCCTGGGGACTAGCTTTCATCGCACTTGAAGGCAACATGAAAGCTTTCAAAGGAGAGAGCCAACCAACAGTCCTACCCAGTTATGACACCTATGAAATGAAACAATGATCATCACTGCAGGTTAACCCTAAGGGTACAAGAGTAGCATACATACCTTGGTGGTAACCAACAGCTTCTAACTGGACATAAGACCCTTTCAACAAAAGGGAAATCATGCCTGATACTGAAAACCTAGGCAGCTTCCCTAGTGTTAGTAAAGTCAAGAATCTTGGAGGAGAACCTACAACCACAACCTTACTAAATCAGCACAATGCCTAACTGCTTTCTGAATGTTTCTCCTAATTCCCACAGATACACGTTGAACTCACCCTCATCAAGAAAGGTTCTTTTAGCAATCATGGAGATTATTACAGAAAACAACTATGAGTCAAAATGCAGAGTTGTGGTGGTAAATCTAAATGACATATAAGCAACACAACTCCTCCACTAAGGCTCAGCAATCACTGAGAAGAGGGTGGGGGTATGGATATTGTTAAAGCCAGGAGAACAGGAATCTGCTGTGACATTTGTGACATTGTGTCAGAAATGTCAGAAAGGCTACATGCGTGAAATCATACAAACATGGCTACCAAAACAGGAGCTGAACAAGGACAACAGCAAGACACATGCTAATATGGAAGGAAGAAAACTAACTAGGTCTCAACCCTACGCAAACATTAAGGAATTCTGGAAGCTGGAGAAACAGTCTTCCTTGAGAAGAGCACACCCTATGGGTTATACAATAGCAAATGTTCATCCCTGAAAACATACAGAATGAGTAGGTTATAATTTTATGTTTAGGAATCCACACAAACATACAACAGTAATAAAATAAAAGCTTCTTTAAAAATAGTAAGTGTCCATGTAAAGTCAAGGTTTTTGATAATCTAAATAAAAAAAACAACTGGACAAGAATGGCCTTATATAATTTTCTATCACTTTTACTGAGATAAATAAAACAATAGCGTGCTAAAGAGATGATTCAAAGGTTCTGGGCAACTGTTATTCTTTTAGAGATATTTCAACAAAAATGGAACAGAAAATAAAAATTAGCAAAGGGAGAGAGAAAGAGAGAAAAACAAGCAAGCAAACAAATAAACAAACAAAAAAACCAACAAAATTTAAAATCCATGAATGAACTAACCGAGCTTACGAAAGGTCAGTACAATAAAAACTTTGAATCATGGAAGGAACTGAAGAAGACACTAACTAGAAAATGAAAAGATATTTTACACAGACATAACAGGACATGATATTGGGAAATTTGCAGAATCTCTGGAAGTGGCATATAGGAACAGTTCAAACTCCATGACACTGTCCTCAATATACTTCACAGATATAGTAAAGAAAACCTAGAATTTGTATTGATGTGAAAATTTCCTAGGTACAGAACAACCTCAGGAAAATGTTACAATGCTCATGATATCCCAATGTGATTCCAGATTAGCCCAGTGCAGTAGAGCAGCAAATCCAGAATCTACCCAGAGCAATCACCATGTGAATGCAACCAAAACACCACAAACTCTAGTTGCAACTAGGCAGCCTCTTCAAACAGTGGTACTGGGGAAAGTATCTATGTGCATATAAAATATGAACCTGGGTCCAAGTCTCTCCCAGAAGGAATCACAGCCTTTCATGTGTGATCTGAAACAGCAAATCCTGTAGAGTAACAAAACCTCTGCAACAACTGACAAAATATACTATGTAAAAATTTAAAATCCAGGGAAATAGTAAAATTAAAAGTATGAAGAGATAGCCTATGCAGCAGATATATTTATACAGAATCTGTTTATAGAATCACTCTCTCTTTCTCTCTCTCTATATATATTAATATTATAATGGTCAAAAATCCAGAATCCGTTAAAAAAAAACCTGACAAAATGAGCAAATAATAATATAGTCAATAAGTATATCCTGCTCATTTACTTTGCTCAACATCTGCTGGAAGGCACAATGTGCACATATTAAAAGCTCTGCAGTGTAGTTCATAAGATATAAAAGATATATAATATACAGAGATTCCAGTTTTTTCCAGTGTCCACACTCAAGTTCCTACACAGTAACAAATAAATTTCTTTCAATTAATATTCCCTATACTAAAGATGAAAACAGACTACACCATTCAAAAAAGAAAAATGACAGCAGATATTAAGACATATTTTCTACAAAAGATTTCCTATCTAAAGATAAAAAATACTGAGAAAGATTTTTTTTAATGCCATGAATACGGAGTGCAGTAAAGATAGCTAGTGACCATAACTATAGTAGTGACAGAAAAGACAAAAGTTTTAAAATACAAAATAAAGAGTATTAGTAATTGGCAAAATAGTCCTTTAAATAAAAAGTCCTTGATCAAGATGGGTGGTCACAAAACACAGAATGCATATATCCGCAGCAGAAAGAAAACAGAGAAATATATGAAACCTAAAAACTCGCACATTACCTCATGTGCTTTTCAGACATGGCTAATATTTAAAAGTTCTACATGAATGCCAAGTCACTAAGTATATACCCTGGAATAACAGGAGAGTTAACGTGGACGAATGTAAATTCCAAGACCTTGGTTCTTTTCACCTCCACAAAGAGAACTGATATTCTCCTAGAGTATTCTAATAGGAATGTTTTGGTAATCAGAAAATCGAAACAAAACAAAACAGGATTAGTCCACTTTATATGAGCTAAAATTTATCCACATGGGAAGACATCCACAGCAGAATTTCAGAGCCTTATGAACAGTAGAGAAACCGACGATGCCCTGCTCAGCTCCTGCCTGTTTCCCAGCCCCGCAGCTCCTGTGGCCCCGCTGTGGTTCCAGCTGCTGCGCTGAAGAGTTCCCAGGATGCCCCGCGCGGCACCCAAGTCCACCGTGTCTTCCGACCCCAGGTCTGTACCCCGCAGATTCCGTGGTGCAGGCTCGGGAGCTCAGGGGAAACCTGTCAAAGCGAGTTCTGGCTTCGGTTCTAGGTAAAACTTCCCTAACCTTGTAAGACTAGCGAGCAGAGCCTTAGTTTCCCAGAACCCCCCCACCCCCCTGAGTCAACTACGCAGAGACAGAACCGCTGCAAAATGTAAGTGGCATTTTTAAAGATCCAACTTGCATTGGGGTTGTCCTACACCGAAGGTGGAGTGGCCACCCGAACCGCCCATTTAGTCGCTAGAGAAACAGCGACTGAGCACAATATGATTGGCTGAACAGTGTAACTTTTAAACTGATTGGTTTTTAGGGAATGAGGTGGCAGGGGCTTCCCTTGCCCGTGGGTGGCCAATGGTCATCTTGTGGAATGTGCCCTGACCAGCAGGTCGGGTTTTCTTCCCGGTTGGCTGAGGAACGTGGATTAGCCTCTCCCTCTTCCGGAGAATGCTAATTAGCCTCTCCATTCCTGAGCTGATCTCCTCAACCTCAGTAATTTAGCATCCCAGCTTCCACCCACGTCTTTCCTATAATTCCTTACACTTCTACACAGTTCCTCTACACATCCCCAAAAGTCGAATATCCTCCAAATATGCTTCCGGATTTCCAAATCTGTTTCCGGGTGAGCATCTACGCCCAAGCAGGGACTGGTCCCTCCCACTTTGTCTCAGGCGGCCTTCTGCGCAGCTCCAGCTGTCAGGCTGCCCCGGGCACTGCACAGCCTCACCCACACTCTTGCTGTGAGCCCAGGCCACAGCTGGATATCTGAGCCCCACCCTAGGTTCTTAACCCTTTAGATAAAAGGAATCCCCCTTCTCAGAGGGGTGTGGTGGGAATCCTCCTTCTCAGAGGAGAATGGGAGCCGGGAGGGGAGAAAGCTGCGAGGGTGGGGAAACTGATATTGGGATGTAAAATAAATAATAATAAGAAAGAAAGCCTAACAGCTTCACTGGATTACCAACCTCTGACCTACATATTTAATACCAAACAATAATAGGCTAAATTCAGAAGCCAGAGTCCCAGCCCCAACACACAAAAACATTAAGAAGCCAAAACAAAATTCTGAAATTTTGACTTGGAGAGAGATATTTAAAGAACTTGGATTTTGAAAAGAAATATCTCAAGAAGTCTGTGGTCCGGCCTTTGCTAACAGCCTAGGGGTGAATTCATCCCGCGCTGTACTGCTTTCCCCACTAGATGACGGTCTTGTCATTTAAGTCTTCTGTGACTCATACACAGGTGCTTTGAGAGAAAACAGAAAATGTTTCTTTTTCCTTCTTTTTTAAAAATGGAGTGGTGGATGCAGACTCTTGGCTGTCCCAAATGCAGAAAATAAGTAAGGTATGTGGTTCCGGGCCTAAAAAAGTCAGTTACTGTAGCTCTAGGAACACTGAGAAAGAGATGGTTAGAAAATAAAAAGAGAAAGAGGGGAAGGGCTAAGACACACCATTCTTTAGACTCCATACAACTACTGTAAACAGTAACCAACAGAAACTCTACTTACCTGCACTGGCCTCACAAGACCACAGTCAGTCTAGGAAAGGGAACGGCTCACTTTACCTCTCAGACGTTGACTGTGGATAGATTGTAGGAGAAGAATCACTGCCTTTAGTTGTTACCCTGTGCAGAGTGCATCAGGCGCATAGCTCCAAACCCGCAGTTTCACAAATGGCTCTGGTTCATCTCAGTGGGTCCCAGGCCATATGTATAGAGATGAACACAGTAGTGTGGCTGTTGGAATTGTGGACCAGAGTAGAGGAGAGCTAGGATGTGAGCGTGGGCAGTATTAGATGTGCCCATACAAATGCACACACACATTCTGTGTATATATATGTATGAGTATAAAACAGCTAATAATAGAAAGTGGGGGGGGGGGCAGGGCGAGGGCTCATTCATCCACTCATTGACTGTAGACAGGGTTTTTCAGTGTAATCCCGTGTTTAAAGGTATGTGCTACCATGCCCAACTCAAATTTCTTTGAAATGACCACATGAGTGTGTAATATTTGGTTTTTTGGCTGTACCAGTATCTGGTGGGATTTTGGTTTGTTTGATAACTAATTACTGTGCTTGTCCATGAGGGAGACATTCCACCATGCCAGGATCATTATCTGGTTTAATGTCAGGGAATAGTTAAGAGTTAGGAAGTCTTGTTTTTTGAGTTTCAAGAAGTATTACATATTAAGTAGCTTTGCGGTTAGTTCTTTGCAGTTCTGATAGAATCTTGTCGATCTAATTGTGAGGTTAATTTCAGGGTTGCATTTTATAATTCCTTAAGTCACACTGCTACTAGTAGTCTTGTTTATATTATTTACTTCATGTCGTTTACATCTGGTGTGTTTATATGCACCTGGAACCTCATCTATTTCAAGTTAGCAATTTTGTGCAATAGAAGTATTTAATGTGATAGAAATTAAGATCCACTTGTTAACTCATATCAATCAGGTAGGTTGTACCTTTACCTTGGGGAACTGTCAGGACATTAAAAGCTGAGCAGTGGTGGTACAAGCCTTTAATCTCAAGGACTCAGGAAACAGAGGCAGTCAGATCTCTGTGAGTTCCAAGTCAACCAGGATTACACCCTGCATCTACAAACACACATACCAACAAACAAAGACATCAGAAAGTTATTTTTCATTGGGCAAGGTCATGTAAGCCTTCAAACCTAGAACTCAGGAGGCAGAAACAGGAGAAGTCTGTGTTCCAGGCCAGCCTGGTCTACATACAGAATCTAGGCCAGCCAGCAATACACAGACAGACCCTATCTCCAAATAAAGCAAACTCCCCTCAGAGAATTAGCTTGCATGATACTAGAATAAGTATGCAAAGCCCCAAAGGAGGAATCTCACCAGCAGTCCTACACAGCTATAATGCCTATGAACCGCATCGATGATCATCTTGTCAGGATGACTCTAAAGATTCAGTAGTGGCAAGCTCACCTTGGTGAAAACCAACAGCTCTCTAATTAGACTTAAGACACTTGTAACAACAGGGAAACTATAACTGGTATTGGAAACCTAGCTAACTTCTCACTGTTGGCGAACTTATGAATCTTGGAGAACCAACCACCACCAATTTACTAATTCATTTATTAGTTCCTAATAAAATCCAAATATTTTTTCTTGTACCCACAAATAAACATTGTCTTCTTCCCTCAGCAAGGAAACTTCTCTTTCAGCAGAGAGACCACTACAACAAATCTACAATTGATCAAAATGTAGAGTTGTAAAGTCCACACTTAGTGGATACATCTACAAAACACTCATGCACTCAAGGCTCAAGGAATACTTTTGAAGATGGTCTATTAATATTCAAGAGGCAGAGGATCAAGGAGTTTGGCATGAGATTGTTTCTCCTAGTAATGATAGGAGCTTATCCATAAAATTTCAAAATCATGACTACCCAAACAGGAGCTGAACAAACACAACAACAGTGGACATGCCAAAGTGGATGGGGAAAAGCCCACAAGGCCCCAGTCCCTATAGCATGTACTACAGGCGACTGCACAATGCTGGGAGCAGGAGTCTCCTTCAATGATGAGCACACCAACTAGATATCCAAAACCAAATGGGCCAGCATTGGAAACACATACACAAGTAACATGATATAGACAGACAAAGTTAGATTTAGGAATATATATGTATATCAATTATACATAAATTATACATTCATACACACATACATATTATACATAAAATAGCAATGAAGTGACAAGCCATGAACGTAAAAGAGAGCAGGGAAGCATTCATGTGAGAATTTGGCAGCGGGAAAAGGAAATGAAATGTGTTATGGTTACACTATTATTTTAAAATTTTACAGTACAAAAAAAAAGCACAAAAATAAAAAAATACAAGAAACCCAAACAAAACCAAAAAGTTTGTAAAATTGTCAGTGAAATTCAGACAAGGATTCCTTTAAGCTAACATGCTGCCCTAACTACAGTGTCCATTATCAGGACTAGTAATGTTAACTACTCTTGGCATAAACATGGAGAAGGAGGCCAAATATTGCTGGGGGAGTGGTGAGAACTAGAGAATCAACTTTGAAAATCAGTGTACATATTCTGAGAGAGAGAGAGAGAGAGAGAGAGAGAGAGAGAGAGAGAGAGAGAGAGAGAGAGAGAGAGAGAGAGAGAGAAAGATCTGGGTATCACAATTACAGAACTGACATGTGGCACTATTCCTGTGGAATCAAAGACACAAATATACTTATCCCAGATGAGGAACCAATGACAAATCAATGTTGGGAACCAACAGAGTTCAACTTGGTGCACCAATGGGGTTTCTTTTTTATGGATGTTTCATCTGCATGTATGTCGGTGAACTATGTGTGTTCCTGGTGCTTGCAGAGTCCAGAAGAGGGCACTGGATGCCCTGGAGTTGAGGTTACATATTGAATGCCCGTGTGAGGGTGCTGGGAACTCAAAGTGAGTCTTTTGAAAGAGCAGACAGTGCTCTTAACCACTGAGTCATCTCTAAATGCCAATGGACCAGTGAGTATACTTGGGTGACTTATAAGAGTGTGGGTGAGTAGCTACTGATAGAATCACAAAGGACTGAATGACAGTTGCTTCACCCTGTGAGGGTGATGGCCGATGAAGCTGCAAACCTGAGGATCACTGCACAGCTTACACAGGGAGCTCACCTGAGGTAGAAAGTTTGTCTTCCAAGCCACCCACTAACTCTTCCAGGCAGCTTGACCTGTCTTGTCTGATTCAGGCTACTTGACTGATGTCTGCTTCCTGGCTGGCCTGAATATCTCCTGAGAAGCTCATTTTGCCTGATAGTATTAGAGTCCATACTGATTATATATGCTTGAGGCAGGAGGGCACTGGTAAATTTTGCCAGTTTCTGGGACTTCCTGAAGCTATTAAGTCATCTATATTGCCTGGTAGTCATCTATATCACATTCTTTGTAGGATAGAATGTATGATCTCCCATTAAAACATCCATTTATTTACCTCTACTTTGATATCCTAAATTTTAAGGAACTTCCTCCCAATTGGAAGGTTTAATCTCCGTAGAAGCTGATACATAACAACCATTCCTGGGCATGCCCGCCAAGGACTCTCCATCTTCACCAAGAAGCACTTGCCCGTGATGTTCATTGCACCTTTATTCACAGTATGTAGGTTATGGAATCAATGCAGAATCTCTCAACTGACACATCTGTAAATGAAACTGTGATACTTATACAAAGGTATATTACTCAGGTGTCAATAAAACGAAGCTGGGAAATCTGGAAATTATGATGAGTGCTGGCCCTAGCAGTCAAACATCATGTTTCCACTTGCTTCAAACTTTTGTTTTGTGTGTTCTAGGGAGACTACAAGTAGATGCCAGGATGCTAGAAATACACCTTGTAGTGGAGAGATTCAGGAAGAGAGAGGAGATATTAGAGTAGAGGTGATATCGCCTTTAATTCCAGCACTTGGGAGGCAGAGACAGGCGGATTTCTGAGTTCGAGGCCAGCCTGGTCTACAGAGTGAGTTCCAGGACAGCCAGGGCGACACAGAGAAACCCTTCCACGAAAAACCAAAAAATCAAACAAACAAACAAACAAACAAAACACCACCACAACACAACACCATCAACAAAAACAAAACAAACTTAGCTTACAGGCAGTGGTGACTCACACCTTTAATCCCAGCACTTGGGAGGCAGAGGATTTGTGAGTTCAAGGTCAACCTGGTCTACAGAGTGAGTTCCAGGATAGCCAGGGCTACACAGAGAAACCCTGTCTCGAAAAAAACAACAACAAAAAACCCCCAAAAGAATAGAGGTGATATGAAAATAGAGTGGAAATGCTGGGTACATGATTCAAACATGTAGTGAGTGATGGGGAAGAAAGGCTCGACTCAAATGACAGGTCCATGAATGAGCTACACGGAAACCTATCGTTTTGCATCCCAAGTAAAAAATGTAATAAGAGGGGATAGCAGAACACATGTGCTATAAAAGAATGGGCATTGGACAATGTGTAATATGCATTTAACTCGAGATGGGGACAGGAAGAAAAGAGTGGGTGGGTTATCCAAAGTAAGGCTTTATGAAGAAGCCTTATGAAAGAATCCCACTATCTTACAAGTTATATAGGAAATATGATTTTAAAGCCATTGAGCAGCAGTGTCACACATGGTTAAGTAATGCTGCTCCCAGATGCCAGGGCTATTAAATGGAGCTCTCTGTACCAGATATTGTACCTGCTTAGGATTTACTCCTCATGGCAGCCACAGAGACACTCCAAACAAAACAGGTCATTGTCAGTTCTCTTGCATGGCCGTCCTAAGTACCTGGTGTTACTGATGACACCAAACACTTTGGTTACAAGATAGACAGAGAACAATCTTGAACATACCATGGCTAGCTGAACCATGTATCCACAGTACCAATTCACTATCCAAGATGTGTGAACTCACAGATGCACCTACCTCTGTGTATAGAGCACTGCCCTGAACGGTGTGCATCATTACATCCTTAGCCTTTGAGTATTTCAAAGCTGTATGTCAGTATTCCAATTATAATACATGCACAGCCTAGCTCATTACACTTTATCTCTTTCTTGATATTTGTAAGGTTAACTCTATTATGAAGACTTTGAAAGTGAATGAAATATGAAAATTACAGCATTTACTTTTATGATGAGTTTTCTTTTATCTCTGCAATTTTAGCACTATTTTGTAAGACATTTGTGAAATTCAAAACAACTGTGGGCAATGTAAGTTCCAAAGAGACATGGGGATTACATAAGGTATACTTTAACATGGTTTCTAACTATGAACTTTGTGATGTGTACTTTAATTACACATCTTTGCCAATTATTTATGCCATTATATGTTGTTCTTACTTACCATTGTTCTTTTTTATTTTTTGTCTTATTTTGAGAAAGGGTCTATATAGTCATGACAGTCCTAGAACTCACTATGTAGATCAGGATGAACCCAGACTCACAGTGATCTGCTTGACTCTGTCTTCTAAGTGCTGCAATTAAAGGCATACCTATCTTGCCTTGCATTATTATGAATGGTTAGATGTTAAAAAAAAGATAAATGTTTTTGTTATAGCTTTTCCCAGGGGTGGGAGAGAAAACTCAGTGGTTAAGAGCACTGGTTACTCTTACAGAGAATGGGAGTTCAATTGCCAACATACAAATAGCTACACACAACAAATAGCTACTGCCAACTTTATCTGACGCTCTCTTCTGCCTTCTACTGCCACCAGGCATACATGTAGTGCACAGAGAATACTTGCAGGCCTGGCAAATGTACACATGAAAAAAAAAAAAAGCTTTTCCCAAAGATATAATTACAGAATTTTATGTTAATATAAATTCTTATTTATTTTAAAGATTTAAATTTACATTAAAGGTTTTCAATAGCTTGTTATTTTATGTTTCTATTACTTATACTGTTGTGATTTGTAAGCAGTGAATACCAGATAAATGCTATGTCACAAGAGTTACAATGCTATGTTTTTCTCCAGTATGAACCCTCTGATGTCTTCTCAGATTTGAAATCTGGATAAACGATACATCACAGTCTTTGCATTTGTAAGGTTTCTCTCCAGTATGAATTTTCTGATGGGCTCTAAGATATGAGCACCTAGTAAAAGATTTGCCACATTCCTTACATATGTAAGGTCTCTCTCCAGTATGAACTCTCTGATGTGTTCTAAGATGTGAGTCCTGGGTAAAGGATTTGTTGCATTCCATACATTTGTAAGGTTTCTCTCCAGTATGAATTTTCTGATGTATTTGAAGAGTTGAACACTTAGTAAAAGATTTGCCACATTCCTTACATATGTAAGGTCTCTCTCCAGTATGAACTCTCTGATGTATTCTAAGATTTGAACGCTGGATAAAGGATTTGTTACATTCTCTACATTTGTAAGGTTTCTCTCCAGTATGAATTTTCTGATGTGCTCTAAGAGTTGAGCACTCAGTAAAAGATTTGTCACATTCCTTACATCTGTAAGGTTTCTCACCAGTATGAACACTCTGATGTCTTCGAAGATGTGAGCACTTGGTAAAGGATTTATTACATTCCCTACATTTAAAAGGTTTCTCTCCAGTATGAATTTTCTGATGTGTTTTAAGAGTAGAATTAACAGTAAAGGATTTGTCACATACCTCACATTTGTAAGGCTTTTCTCCAGTATGGATTCTGTAATGTCTTTTAAGATGTGATAATTCAAGAAAGGACTTACCACATTCTTTGCATTTGTAAAAATTCTCTAGAGAATGAGTCTTCTGATGCCTTCTATATGATGCATAGTGGGTAAAGGATCTGTCACACTCATTGCATTTGTAAGGCTTCTCTCCAGTATGGAGTCTATAATGGCTTCTAAGGTGTGAAAGCTGATGTAAGACTTTGCCACATTGTTGACAAGTATAATATTCCTCAGCATTATGGGTTTTCTGATGTCTCCTGAAACTGGAAGAGTGAGCAAAGGATCTATCACACTCTTTGCATTTGTAAGGCTTCTCTCCAGTATGCATTTTCTGATGGCTTTTAAGTGCTGACAACTGAGGAAATGACTTTCCACATTCTTTGCATTTGTAAGGTTTCTCCCAGTATGAAGTCTTTGATGTGTTTTAAGATTTGTGCACTGGGTAAAGGATTTGTCACAAACATTGCACTTGTAGGGTTTCTTTCCAGTGTGAATTCTCTGGTGTACAGTGAGGCTTGAGGCGGTACTGAAGCATTTCCCACATTTCCCACACTGGTGTGGTGTCTCTCCAATGCAGATTGTTTGTTGCATGAGACTGTAGGTGGAGAGGAATTTGTCATCATAGTCTCCCTGACTCTGCAGTTTGTTTCCAATATAGAGTCTCTGATCTTCACTAACGTTGGAACACAAACTGAAAGATTTCTCATAGTCTTCAGATTTGCAAAGTTCTCCAGTGTCTGTGATTTTATGTCGATCTGGATTAGATGAGTCAACAGAGGCATCCCTGTCCTTATGGCATCTGTAGTTATTAGAGGTTTCTGTAGCGTCACGTCTTTTATAAAGTGCACAGTTGGAGGCACCATGAAGCATTTCACCAAGCTCATTACACTGACAAGACTCCTTTTCAGTCTTCACATGTTGATGGACAGTATCACATATGCAATAGTTCTCTGAAAATTAGTACAATTCAGGTTAATAGACATGTATCCAGATGACTCGTGATAAATGACTGTCCCTGTAAGTTCTCTATTAAAATAAGTCAGCCTGTAACTATTTAGAATAGATCTCCCACTGACACTATTCGTTCACTGTAACTGTATAGCTCCTCACAAAAACAGCATGCCAGCCTTCAAGGTCAGAGATTTCTAATAAGATATCTGATCTTTATTGAAAATGTCTAACTTGGTACAAGACGCAACAAACAATTCTATGTAAGTAATTAGCTTTGGGATTGAGCTCACTCACTGATTATATTTAGAATATATTTCCATAGCTTTAAATATTTTTCTCAGAAATGGCTAAAGACTTTACCCCAATCCCAGGTTCACAGTGTTTGTACTTCCTAATGTATGGCAATGAATATTATTGTTCAGGAGACCCATTTCCTTTTAAGATAAAAGCTTGCTGAAAATCATGAAAGGGTTTGTTTCTTTTCTTTTTTAAAAAAGGAGGGGGGAGTGTTAGATTCATCAAAAGTAATGGATGCCAAGCAAATATTTTGCCAGCTATCCAAGGCTCTAGATCACACGAGGCAGGGCTTTCATGAACAGCTATTGCTCGTATCTTTTCCTCCATTGTCTGAGCTCCTCACACCGCTGTGTTTCCTAACTTTCCTGATATGGTTATTCTCAAGCCTAATCTCTACACCAATTCTTGAGATTATTTTCCAGAAGGACGTCTCTTTATCTTCCACTGGAATGAAAATGAAACATGTAATATGAAGACATACAAGCAAGCAAGGCAATTACAGAATAATCCTACTTCATGGACTCAGATGTATAATTTGTAAAATTATTCCAATCTGATGCCAGCACTATCAAATAAAATTGCACGTGTACTAATATTAAGTTCCCATAATCCAGGTCTCATAAGTCACAATGACTTCTAAGAGTTAAAGCAGGCAGGATGCATGTTGAAGACAGGAGACTGTAGTAAGTGCAAGGACCAGGAATTCTTTCAAGGAGAATTGAATACAGCAAAGGCAGTTTCAGCTCTTGCTTTCTCTTTTACTTGAATCCTCCACTGTTGTCCTGCTCATTCACTTGCCCTCCCTGGTTTTGGCTACCACAATTATCTATCTTCCAGAGCAACCTCATTTGTTCCAGGCAGGTGACCAGGCCTACTCTGCACACAATAATCCATGGTTTCTGTGAGGCTACCTATGACCAATGCTAGAATCTTTAGAAACAATACAGATGTGTGAGACAGTGATGTGCTCAGTACATGAGAAGTGCTCAAAGTAGAGGAATCTAAGAATAAATTCCCAATTACTATTTCCAGTCAGAATCTCCAACATATTCTGTGAGAATTTCCAGTTTACACATCTTGAGTTTTCCTCACAATTAAAACAGTATGAACTGTAATGATGGCTACAGAGCTTTAAAACGTGAGTGGAAATAGTATACGCTACTGAATTTCTGAGTGTATTTTGGAACCAAAATTAAGGGTGCATGGCACCTCTAAAATGAAAAGAAAAATACTAAATACCAGGAAAATGTTCTTTTTTCTCCTTAACATATTTTTTTTACTGATTCTTTGCCAATTTTGCATCATGTACCTTAATTCCACTGATATCCCAGTCCTTCCATATCTGCCTTCTACCCTTGTAACCTACTCCTCAAAAGAAAAAAAATTAAATTTAAATTAACAAAATTCTCCTTAACCCTTATGGAAAACTATGTGCCCTTGTATCAACTGCAGTCTTCTCTCACACTTGGAACAGTTGTTCCTGCACCAGTCCTGTTGTGCAGGTACAAGTCCACTCTTCCAATACATATTTGTCATAGTGGCATTGGAAGCTGTGGCTTGTCACACCATATCTTTTTTTACCCAAAGAGTTTTAATTGGAAATGTTTGTTGCCATGAGTCATTAGTCTGGTTTCAGGCCTTTGGCTTCTCCTATACCAATACTAAACTCTGGCCTAGACTGCTTTTGGATATACTGTTGTTGCAATGTGTCATGGAGATCCTGCAGCTTTGGTTCTCCAGGACTGGTGCCTTCATGTGCTCCAACAGTTCATAGATGGTGTACAGGTTGGGGTGGATTAACTCAGAGTCCTGGAACTGAACTTTGGTGGTAGCTGAGTTGGTCTGCATACCACATTTATTGCACCAGTGCCAATACCCAGGCAATAGGTGGGGTCAGCTTCCTCATGCCCAAGTCACAGCCTGCTCTACCATGTGGTGGCTGATGAGGGAGTGGGACCAGCTCAGGGAGTCCCTCAGTCATCAACATGGACTCAGGGAGCAGCCCAGACAACAGACATCCCCATGGCCTTTGGTGGTAACATGGGCCACAGACATTGACATAGATCCCTGCTGCCAATAGGGACATGGACCCAACATGGCCATGGGTGACACCATAGATTGGACATCACTATGGTCTTAGGTGGCAGGGCAGGTCTTTTGAATCTGGCTGTTCCTTACTACGGTCTTGTTTCGAGTTCCACTGCTTCTTCACAATGTACAAACCATTATGGTTCTCATTGTCCCAGTCTCTCTACCATGTATTTGCTCATACTCGTGGTACCCTTTGGCTGTCTTCTGCTCACATGGACTAGCAGACATCTTGGAAAATTTATTTTTTATTACCATCTTCTGGTTTTTCCATGACAGCTTAATGGAGAGTTTACAACCTATAAGGTCAGTACTTATAATGAATGAGTTAAGAATTGTACAAGAAGAATGTTCTCACCCACAGAGACCAGGTTGCTGTAATTCTCCAACATCACATCAATGTACAAAGCCCTCTGAGCAGAGTCCAGGCATTCCCACTCCTCCTGAGGGAAGTCCACAGCCACATCCCCAAATGTCAACAGACGCTGAAAAAAAAATATATATTTTGACTTGGGGTTACAGGATACTTTGTGCTGTTACTTATATCCATGACACTTACCTGGATATAAGGAGATGGGGTGTTGATGAGTGAAGACCATTATCATCACACATCATCAGAAACAAACAAACAAAAAAGATAACTTTCAATATAGTCACATTTTATAATGAAGTTTTTTTTTTTTTTTTTTTTTTAAGATTTATTTTTTATGTATAGTGTTCTGCCTGCATACAGGCCTGCACACCAGAAGAGGGAGCCAGATCTCATTATAGATGGTTGGGAGCCACCATGTCATTGCTGGGAATTGAACTCAGGACTTCTAGAAGAGCAATCAGTGCTCTGAACCTCTGAGCCATCTCTCCAGCACCCTATAATGAATTTTCTAACCGTGAAAACAGGATGACACAAATAGTTTTACAAGTAGTCTACGTGAAACAAGATTCACATTTAAGATCTGGACACAGTTGTCTATCTGTTATCGACACAGTATACATATCTCAGAAGGGCAATTTGTGATGAGGACATGTGCTTTTAAATGCTTTGCCTGAAGATGATCCTAAAATACAGACACTGAGTCAATCTTGTATGTACTTGAGCCTTACATAATCTATTCTAACAGGCTCAGGTGTGATTTTAAACTCTAGGTATAATGCCACACCATTAAAATAGCAAAGGGGCATGGAAGATAGAACTCATGACTGACTTTTTGGCAAAGAGTTGTTTTTGGTTTTGTTTTTGTTTTCCCAATAGTATCAAGGATTGTAATAACAGTACATAATGACATTTTTTAACTGGACCATATTTTTAAAAAATCAGTAGTTTGCTCAATTTTTAAGAATATTTAGGCTACTAATATGCAGAGGGAAAAATCTGTATCAGCAACATTTAATATAATCTAAACTTTTCCTAAGAATATACAAGAGCCACCATAGACAAATAACAATTTCAGAACAGTGCAACTGCAGGGTAGGCATGGAGCACTGACATTCAAAGTGTCTAGAGGAAGGCCATCTAAGGGATAGTCTCTATGCAACAAATGTAACAGCTTATGCACAATGTCAGTTAATGCCCATAAGATATTTGTATGGATGCATCCCACATAATTCTACATAATAAGTTTAAGCCCAAGTTCTCTGCACAGTGAGATGTTGTTTGTGCAAAAAAAATGAAAAGAAAAAAAAGTAAAAATACTGGTCTCTCTACTTTGGCAAGTTATCCCTGAGCTTCCTAACCAAGTGAGTGATTCTCCTGAGACAAACAGATATGAGGCGCCAACAAACACATGGACACATTGCCGCCGTTATGATACTAAACCCCAAAGAGAACTATAAGCAGACTGCAATCTCAGTCTATACTCAAGAACAAAGTTTCATGGCATAATTAAGCCACACATGCCTGCCATTCTCAGCACTCTACAGTGTGCTCAGTACTCTACAGTGTGCTTAAATCTTTACTCATAGGATCCAATTTTATTTATGATTAACAATCAAGGTGTCTCTTTTAAGTTCACACATTGCTAACACATTGTGACAACTATTCCATGTGTTCCAATATTCATGTTTAGGACCATGATTCAAGAAAATATCGCAGAGTCCACAAATAAAACCTGCACAGCACATAGCTCTCACTCAATAATATAGTCCATCCACTACACCAAATGGATAGCAACATATTTTTTTGTTAATGTGTCAAAGTGGATGTATTTTAAAATTACAAGTCGTAAGTTCATGTAGAATACTTGTCCTGAAAAATAAAACTCTTGGGAGAAAGAATGGAAAAAAGTGCTATAGGAGTGGATTTTGGGTATTATATTGTATAGTTGTAGTCATAAAGACAGCTTGGTATAGTCATAAAATAAGAAAGGAGTATGACAAAATAGAAGAAAGACTCAAAATTACAACTGTATGACTACTTTAATATTTGACAAAAGAGGCAAAAACATACATCTCAAAACTATGGTTTCCTCAACAAATTGTGATGCCACAACTAAATCCAGTAGTAGAATAAAACTAAATTCTTATTTCCCACTTTGTGCAAAAATCCATTCAAAATGGAACAAATACCTTATGAAAACCAGACACACACACACACCTAGAAAACACAGGGATTATTGGAACAGGAAAGAACTTATTGAATAGAAAGAACACCAACAGCACAGGAAGTAACCCCAAGTATCAACAGATGGAAAGACATGAATATAAAGTTTCTGCCCATCAAAGGAAACAAGCAGAAGAACAGAAAGATACCCGCAAAATGGGACAAAATTTGTAACAGCAACATTGTGGACAGGTGCTTATATCTAGAATTTACCAAGAATACAGAAATAAAACTCCAAGAAAATAAAACTGCTAATGAACAAATGGGCAAATATACTAAAGAGACACTTTGAGTAGATAGGAACACAAATTGCCAACAAACATGGAGAAGGTGTTTAAGATTCCTAAAATGCTATCAAGGGAATAAAATTAAAACTACTATGAAATAGTGGCTCACCCCAGGCAGAAGGGCTGCCTGTCATCTACTCTGACAACAAATGTTAGAGAGAATATGGAGAGAAAGGAAGCCTTATTCACTCTTGGTGTGTGTGTGCCCACATGCAAATTAATACAGCCACTGTAAAAATCAGTTTAGAGATAATTTAAAAAATTAAAGCTACAAGTAATCTATAATTCAGCTCTTTCCTTCCTGGTAACATACCCAGAAAACTCTACATCACTCTCTCTCTCTCTCTCTCTCTCTGTGTATGTATGTATATACATACATACATACATACATACATACACACACACACACACACACACACAAACCATACTGGCTGCTGCTTTCTATATTCATCATAGAATAGTATTGGAATCAACCTAATTGTCTGTCAGTAGATAAATGGGAAATGAAGATGTATTCAGATGAAGAGAAAAATGTAATTTGCAAAAAAAAAAAAAAAAAAAAAAAAAAAACCAGATGGACTCAGAATGTGTAATATTAAGTGAGGACATACTGGTAAGAAGGAAGAGTCAATATTTTCCCTCATATGCAGAATCTAGCTTATAATATGTGTAAGTTTCAATTTCTCAAAACCTACTTTAATAAGGGTACTTAAATGCTAACTTCCCATCTAGCCCACTACCCACCAGAGGTAGTGAAAAAGAAACGTTAATAGGAAGCAGGCATTGTGAACATGTTTAGAAATAGTTCTTTGGAGCTATTCCAATCTTCATTGTCAGCAGTCCAATCCCCTCAGCAATCACCACTCACAAATCAACAACTGAATTAGATGCAGAAGAAACAGCGAGGCTCTGCCAATCTCCACCAATTGGCCGGAGACTACGGAAGCCGCAAGAAGCTGCTTGAATATCACAAGTTCTTTGGCCAGTTACTCTCTACAAAGACACAAGCGTAGATCAGCAATGTGATACAAGGCAAACCAATATTGGAGTGTCATCAGCAAAGACTAGTGAGGCCGAGTAAGGTTAACCAATGCCAGAGGCTCCTCTCACTGTCTGTGGGGTCATACTTATATTCTTTCTAAACATCACACATCCTCTCATGCATCTGCTTCAGCAAAACATTCTCTCACCTGTGTCTGCTTCAGAAACATATCCTTTCAAGTGTCTGCTTTAGTAAAATATTCTCTTACCTATGTGCTTGAGCAAAACATTCTTTCACATGTCTGCTTCACCATTGTTTGATATGTCTGCTTCAGCAAAACATCTTTTCACCCGTGTCTGCTTCAGCAAAACATCCTTTCACCTGACTGCCTCAGCAAAACATCATATAACATAACTGAGTTTCCAAAGAAACCAGAAATTTCCACTTCTAATATGTATAGATGGAAACAATGCACATATGGGTACAGTAAAACACAGGGAAGAGAGAACTTGGAATGTTAAATACCAGGGGTTGAGTTAGGATTGAATGCAGGTAAGAATCATCAGTTATGAGAAGGGATAAAAGGATACAGAACTTTGCTAGTTCTAATTCTGATACAGGAATTTTGGTTTTTGGTGGTGGGTCAGTTCATAAAGATATATTTGATTGTGAAAACATTAAATCACATCTGAGGCTCCAGAGCTTCTGTTACCAAAGAACACTATAACTGCAACAAAATGCATTGACTTGACTAGCCTCTGAGTCCGGTAAATTGCAATGTGATTTTCTTTATCTGTTTGGAACAATTTTCAAAATAAAATTTAAAAAATTATCAGGAGCAGAAAATTAAAGGCTTGCAATGTACCAGATTATAACATTTTTAGAAATTAAAGTAGACATGACCACTGACCTGGGACATGATTAATGGAGAATCAGCCATTTCTTTCTGTTTCTCTTCTTTGATTTTCTCTTTGAAGAACAATGAATAGCCGGCTTGTGGCCCTTTAATATCAAGGGGTCAAAAAGGAAAAGGAAAATTAATATTGAATGTTGTTAAAAAATAATGTGAGATCACATGAAAAGGCCCAAGCAACAAAATACTACCTGGTGTCTGGCCAGTGATCCCAAAGCCAGGAGAGCATGGAAAGACTTGGAGAGAAAATCACCAGCAACCACATTGTTACACTCAGAAAAATACTCTCTCAAAATCGATGGAGTCATAAGTGCATTTGAAGACAGTCACAAATTAACACAATTCATTTTACTAAAGCAGCATAGCACATAATAAATTACAGGCAAAACATATGCAGGAGAAATGGAGGAATTATCTATCAGAACATGGGAAATAACACATTTCATGTGAAGAATAGATAAATATAAGAAACTGGGAAGTAATCATTCATGCTCAAGACAATAAACCACTCTATCACTCAGTAAAGATAGAATACTACAAATAATCCAACCATCAATAACATAAAAAACAAATCATAGGGAATAAAAATACTATGAACAAAAACAAGTGGCTACTCTGGAAATCAATATATATAGAGAATTGTCAATTAAATAAACAAATCCTCAAATTAAATAACTCTAGCACATGACATAGCTGTTCCACTCCTTGGCTTATGCTCAAAGGACTCAACATCCTACTCCACAAAAACATGTCAAATGCTGCTATATTCATAATAGGTAGAAAATGGAAACAATTTAAATGTCCTTCAACTGACAAATTACAGTGTTCATATAAATAATGGAATATTATTCAGCTGTATAGAAAATCCAAATCATATTTGCAGATAAATGGATGGACCTAGAAAAGACCATACTGAATAGAGTAACTCAGACCCAGAAAGACAGACGTTGAATGTTCACCCTCAGAGGAAGTTCCTAGCTCCAAATCTTCAGATGTGAGTTCACACCATGGAGTAACTGCAGTAACCAGAAAAGTAAAACCAGACAATGGAGGGATGTGGAGGAGTAATAGACAGGTGATAATAGGGAAAAAGTGATCTTGAGGGTAAAACTGAAAATGTATTGAGAGTCTCTTAGATAGATATAACCTTAGAAGGACAGTAAAATAACGGTAAAGATGTCTAAACAGTCATAAGGTATCAAAATATACCCATCAACCATAAAATGCATACCATACATATAAGTCTGTGAATGCATATACATTTGGAGTGTAAAGGAAAACTTCCCATTGGGCTGATAATGCTCCCTATAAGAGCCATATATTTTCTAACAAAGCCACCAACGAGAAACTTGCTTTGAAGTTTTGGTTACAGCTGCCCAAGAGATTCCCAATACATTATATGCTATGACTGTTGTCCATGGTTGTCTCGTAGACATAGAAGGTGAGTCCTTATTGTTAAGAAGCCATGAACTTTGGACATAGATCCCAGTGGACTCAAGAGATGGATCTGACACTAAAGCCTCCTCCCTAGGGACTAGCTTACTTGGTACCAGAAGACAACATGCAAGCTTACCAAGGAGGGAGCCAACCAACAATCCTATCCAGCTATGACACCTATGAACCAGAACCATCTCCACTGCACAATAATCCTGAGGGTACAAGAATGGCAATCATACCTTGGTGGGAAACAACAACTTTCTAATTGACTTAAGACACCCCTCGCCCCCCAACAAGACAGAAATCATTCCTATACTGGAATGAAAACTAGCCAGTTTCCCAATGCTAGTAAAGTCATGACTCTTGGAGGAGAAGCTACATCCACTAGTTTACTAAATCAGAATAAACCCTAACTGAAGTCTAAATATTTATCCTAATTCTGACATAAATGTAGTATTCATCTGTTGAAGTATTTAAAACGGCCTCAGGTCAAGCTGACTATCTAAGGTGCAGCAGCCGGAGGCCACATGCACACTGCAGCTAGAAATGGCCAGACAGAAACACCAGCCCTGCCACCCACGAGACGTCAGCTTGGGAGATGGCTCTGCCAATCTTCCATGCTGTCTCCGCAAGGCTGGGCATTGCCCACACCTTCTGGCCACCCATGTGGGCCTGGTAGAAAAAAATGAGACACTAATGCTTAAAGATTAATCAAAGGCTTTATATGTTTGGTAAAGCTCAATAACAATATGCCCATACAAAGAGAGTTGTTTCCCAATTAGCTAACCTAAATAAAAGTAGTTACCCACACCGCTCTCCATACCTACGTGGCTCTCCATCCTCCTACATCTCTGCTTTCCCTAGCTCCTCCTCTTCCTTTTTCCTCTTCCTCTCCTAACTCCTCCCACCTTAGCTCCTCTTACATTCGTCCTTCATCAAGAAATGTGTTTTTTGTTGTTGTTGTTTTATGTTTTGGTTTGGTTTGGTTTTTTGCAGGACATAGAGATTACAGAAAACCACAATCAGTCAAAATGCAGAGTTGAAAACATAAGTAACACTCTGGCATCTAAGGCTCAAGTATCACTGAGCAAGAAGGGGCAGGAATATTGTAAGAGCCAGATGAAGTGGAGGTTTGCTGTGACATTGTGTCTCCTAGAAATGTCAGAGGAGCTATTTATTTATTTAGGGTCCTGGAACTCACTCTGTAGACCAGGCTGGCCTCGAACTCAGAAATCCGCCTGCCTCTGCCTCCCAAGTGCTGGATTAAAGGCGTGCGCCACACTGCCCGGCTGAGGCTGGTCTATTCTTAATCACCATCAATTTCTTAGCTCCAGTTAACCAGCACCAATTGTTCCAAGAGTCCGTTCTATTCTTAACTCTAAAGCCAGAGCCACATGGCAGAGTTCTGCTTGCTAGGGCTGGATCATGGTCCTCCTTATTCTATTACCAACTTTCTGTTTTCCACCTGTCTCGCTGCCTAAGATTGGCTGTTCTGAAACTTGCTGTGTAAGCTGACCTTGAACTCAGAGACCTGCATGGCTCTGTCTCTTGAATACTGGGATCAAAGGCATGTATCACCATACCTGGACTTAAGCTTTTCACTACTTGGAACTTGTTCTATACCAGGCTGACCTCTACCTCAGGAATCTGCCTCTCTTTGTGCTCATCTGTGTACCACCATGCTTGGGCCTAAGCTTTTCTTGGCCATTGCTCCTAAGATCTGGATAAAAAGCCTGTGTCTTCCAGCCTCAATATCTGGATCACAAGTGTGCACTCCATTTCTGGATTGTAGTTCATTCCAGATTAAAAGTCAAAACTATTCTTTGCTCAACTGCAAACACAAACAATAAGCTGAGGGGTGGGATCATGCCCTGAGATCACCACTCCCGTCATCTCTTTATCTCCTTGAACATAGGATTCAACTCCATTTCACTTGCTGGTGCCCCTTTATTACTTGAACCATACATTGTATATTTTTTCTTTCTCAGCTTGCTCCTTTTCATTAAAACTCTTCATAAGATTAAACGAGAGAACAAAATCTCTGCTGGGCTCTTTTGAGACTTCCTTTGTCAATGCAATTAATATAAATCTCTTTACTTTAGCCTCAGGTAGACTCTTCAGACAAGGGCAAAAAGAAGCCATATTCTTCACAAAAATCCCACAACAAGAGTCTGTAGGCTACATACTGAAATTCTTCTCCACTGGCACCTCTTGGGCCAGGTCTGAACAGTTCAAATCACTCTCAGCAACAAAGTGTTCTATATTCCTACTAGGACAGCCCATTAAGCCCCACTTAAAGCATCCCACTGCTTTCTAAATCCAAAATCCCAATATCCACATACTTCCAAACAAAAGCATGTTCAGGCCTATCACAGCAATACCCCAGTTCCTGGTACCAACTTCCGTGTTAGTTAGGGTTTTACTGATGTGAACAGACATCATTACCAAGGAAACTCTTATAAGGACAACACTTAATTTGGGCTAGTTTACAGGTTCAGAGGTTTAGTCCATTATCATCAAGGCAGGAGCATGGCAGCATCCATGCAAGCATGGTGCAGGAAGAACTGAGAGTTCTACATCTTCATTTGAAGGCTGCTGGAAGACTGGCTCCCAGGCAGCTAGTTGAAGGGTCTTAAAGCCCACACACACAGTGATACACTTCCTCCAAGACCATACCTACACCAATAAGGCTATACCTCTTAATAGTGCCACTCCACGGGCCAACCATATTCAAAAGACCAGAGACTTGATGTACCAAGGGGTGGTGATGGCGGGGGGGGCGGGGCTCCCCCTTATCAGAGGAGAAGGGGAAGGAAGAATGGGAGGAGGAGTACCCCCTGTATGAGGGGATACTTGGAAGAGGGGGACTGATATTGGGTTGTAAAGAAAATAACTTATTTAAAAAAAGAATGGGATATACTATTGTGAAATTTGTTATATATGTGAAAGTGATTTATATCTTCAGTTCAAATAGCATTACATTTAAACTTCCCACAATAACCTTCAGAGAATTAGGAAAGAGAAACCTAGAATTTATATTGGCCAAGAAATTTCCTGGGAACAAAACAACCTCAGGAAAATGTTTCAATGCTTCAGCTATCCCAAGTGATTCCAGATCAGCCCAATGCAGTGGACCAGCAGACCTAATATCTGCCTAATAGCAATGACCATGTGACTACAACCAAAATACCTCAAGCACGGTTGCAGACTAGACAGGCTCTTCAAACAGTGGCACTGGGAAAGTATCTATCCATATAAAAACCTGAACCTGGGTCTAAGTCTCTCCTAGAATCACAGACCTTCATGTATGATCTAAAACAGTGAATACTGCAGAGTAACAAAAAGGGGAAAACATTTGTTATAAGAGCAGTGACTGACAAACAGTATTGTGTAAAATGAAAAACATCCAGGGAAATAACAATAACTAAAAGTATAAAGAGATAGAATACACTGTAGATACACTCGTTAGCTACCTATTTACAGAGCAATGAGTAAGAATCCAGAATCAATCAAAACATTAGAAAGGAAACAAATGATAATATAATTAATAAATAAGCAAATGAATTGAATCCTCCATGCTCAACAGCAGTTTCAGTGACCAATATACACATATTGAAAAGTTCTACATTATAGGCCATAAGATCCTGTAAATTCAATATACAGAGATTCCAATTCTGTCTAGTCAGTGTCCACACTCATGTTCTGAAACAGTAACAAATGTATCTTTTCAGCAATTTCTTGAAATGTAAATGGATATTATTCCCTAAGCTAAAGATGTAAACAGAGCAGAGTGTTCAAAAAATTGACAGGTAAAATTAAATACATATTTTCTACCAAAAAATCCATTTATATCTAAAGATACAAGATACTGAGCAATATTTTTTCAAGACAGGGTTTCTCTGTGTAGCCATGGTCATCTTGGAACTTACATTGTAGATGAGGCTGGCCTAGAACTCATAGAGATCTGTCTGCCTCTTCCACAAAAGTGCTAGGATTAAAGGCTTGTACTACCACAATCTGGCCTAAAAAATAATAAATAAATTACAGGCTATGACTATAGGCAGCAATAAAGAAGACTGATGACTATAATTATACTAGTGACAGACAAAACAAGACAAAAGAATTAAAATATGAAATCAAGGGTATTAGCAAATGATAAAAAGGTCCACTAGATATAAAGTCCTTGATCAACACAGGTGCATGTCACAAAACCCAGACTGCAGAAATTCCCAGCAGACATGAACAGAAGACTATATAAAACATGTAAAAACTGGCACATTGACCATACTCTTTTCAACCTGAGAAGACAACCTAGAAAGAGGACTGTCTTCTCTCAGATGCCAACCAATTCCTATTAAACTAATCCCTATTAAAACTCTATTTTCATATTTTACTGAAAATAATCCTATAGTACCAAGGAATAGTAAATAGCCAGGAAAAAAAATCTCACCTAGGGGTAATCTCAAAGTATATTAACAAATACAGCAATGGAAACCACTTAGAGCTGTCAGGACAACAGACAATAAGAGACGTCCATGGGAAGACAGAATAGACAGAGTTTAATAGTCTACAAATAATTTCTTGATTCTTATCAAAACTCGGTTGGCATTATTTTCAGAAAGAAAAAATGTAGAGAACATGCTAGAATACCAAAAGCTCAAATATTCTTAAAACAATAAACAAACCTAGAGGTATTAACTTTCATCATTCTATAACATATTGAAATCAGTGAGATGAAAACTATTTAATATTGGCATGTAGACATGATCAGTGATGTGCATGGAATAAGGACAGCATCACTCACATGCACAGTCAAATAAAATTTTTATTTCCCTCCTAGTATCAATTTTCTGTAGAAAGTCTTCTCACTTCTAAAATAGGAAATCCTGAGATTTTTCTCAGTGGAAGTCTCCAGAATTATTTCTAGTGAAACAGAATGCGGTAAAACTGACTTCATGTCTCACTTTCACATTCAGTTGAACCCTTTGCCATCCCTTCACCAATCCTCCAACATACCTGGATCCTGAGTTACTGTCTCCTCCCTCTCCATCTTCCAGGTCTCTTTGTTCTGCTCCACAGGTGAGCAGGTCTGGGTGATCAGTGAGCCCTGCACATGAGAAAGAGATTCTTCAGAAAGCACCTGGATTGCTAACATACTACTGTGCTCAGTAGGTTAAGAGAAATGAAACTGAGGATTCTACAGTGAACCTTTCCCATTGTCACATAGTGTTGGAATACTGAAAATATTTAAAAGGTCTTTTCATTTACCACAACTTGAACCTCACTTCCAATCACAGCTCTGTCTAATCTCGAGGGCAGAAATGGAACTGAATGATTGGGATGAGAATATTATATACTAGTGAGGTTCTAAATTTATCCTGGACTAAAACTGAGGGAAGCCTTATACTCACAAAGAAAGTCACCAAAGAAAAGAAAACATTTTCTGAAATCTGTCTTTGTTCCTCTGAGGATTTCACCTTACTCTGTAGAATGTGAGACTCATCCACACAAATCCCACATACTTGCAGTCTAATTTGCCAAGAACCCTAAGGAGGAGCAAGGCAGACAGCAAGCAAACTATTCTCATCCACAGAAACCAGACTCTTCTAATTCTGCAACATCCAGTCTGTACAGAGACCTCTGAGCAGGGACCAGGCATTGTCCCTCCTCCTGGGAGAAGTCCACAGTCACACCACTGATTGTCAACAGACCCCAAAATAAAAGACAACAGGTTGAACATTCCTTCTGCTGCGCAACTTTACTGTGAGCACTGAAGAGATAGAGGTGGGTGGAAATCTGTGAATTCCAGTCCTGCCTGGTCTACATGGTAACTTCTACATAACGGTTTAGTCATGTGTCCATGGGCAGAATGCTTTTCTTGAACCAAGAAGACAAGAGGATTGCAGAGATTTTTCTGATGTAGATGAGTTATCATAATTATTCACAAGATCATTTTTAATATTATCCTATACTATAATTAATGTCTTTTACTTTTGTTTCAATCTGTCTTTCTGCTGCAAAACAGGGTTTCTCTGTGTAGCCCTGGCTTTCCTTAAACTCTCTCTACAAAGCAGGCTGGCAAAGAATTCCAAGATCTACCTGCCTCTGCCTCAGGAGTGCTGGGATTACGAGTGTGTGCTACCACCACAAGCTGGCTTATACTGCCCTGTCTAACCGTGAAAATCCTGTGACCTGATTCCCTCAAATAGCATACTGTGATTTCCAGGCTCAAATTTGCAGTATTAAGAATCCAGAACAAGTAGACACATTTTTTTTTTCCTTTTTCTTGTCTGACCCACCTGCCTGCCTTCTTTCCTTACTTTCCCCCACTTCCCTCCCTCTTATCCTTCCTTCTTCCTCACCCTTGTTTTTCTTGTTATTGTATTTATATTTAAGTTTTTAGAGACAGGGTCTCACAATGTAGCTGTGGTAGTCCTGGAACTTATTATGTAGCCCAGGTTGGCCTACAACTAACTCACTGAGATCCACCTGCCTTTGTCTCCTGAGTGCTGAGATGACAGATGAGTGTCACCAAGACTGGTGGCACACTTTAACAACGCTGTATTTACATCACAACGTGCATACACAGTTTTAGATGGAAAATTAATGGTGGCTAAAACGTTGAGTTTTAAAAGTTAATTTTTACATCCATAACTGTGGAACTCACAACAAATTGTACTCTGAATTAATTTTGCAGGTGTTCCTTTTATGACTAATATCTAAAAGCTCTAGGGGAATCCAAGTCCCTAGGTCCATGTGCCACTCTCTTGAATAGGGAAGTGGTAAAACACGGAAGTTAGCATGGATAATCGTAAATTTCAAGAGCTTTGTCCTTTCCACAATAGCAAAGAGAACTGCGTTTGTAAATATCAACCGATAAATTTAAAGTTCTACTAGATTATTCTTAGGGGAATATTTGGAGGCTAGATCAATTGAAAATAGCATTATACAGTTAATATTATTGAAAATTTATCGACGAGGGTAAGACATCCACAGCACAATTTTGAGCTGTCATCCTTATGAGTAGCGGAGACACTGATCATGCTCTACTCCGCTCCCGCCCGTTTCCCAGCCCCGCAGCTCCTCTGACCTGGGAGGTTCCAGGGTCGCCGGGCTGCGGTTCCCGCCGCTGTGCTGCTGACTCTCCCAGGACGCCCCGCCTGGCACCTGTGGCTTAGGAGAGTTCACGGGTCCCGCAAGACCCCGGCCGCGTGCTCTGCAGACAAGTCTGCACCACGCGACTCCACACAGTGCAAGCCCTAGACCGGAAACTGGTTTTTGACAATTCTGGCTCTGACTCTTTGGCTTCAATTCCCTAGGCTCACACACATTGAATTCCAGTATCCCAGCTGGTCACTCCTCTAAACCCGCCCACTCCACACCCTTCCTCTACAACCAGCCAATGTGTAACACCCTCCCATTCTCTGTTTCCGGGCGAGTGGCCCCGCCCCACGGAAATCAGTCCCTCCTACTTGGTCTCAGGCTTCCTTCCACGCAGCTCCAACTGTCAGGCTACCCTGGACTTGCTTTGCACAGTCTACCCACATGCTTTTTTGCGAGCCTGGGCCAGAACTGGATCTGATAGGATGCAACACCCCGGTATCGGACCCCCGTAGTGAGTTCTGAACCCTTCAGGAGCAAAATAGGCAGCCTAACACCCCCATTGGACTATCAGCCTCTGGACCATATAATGTATACCAAAGAGCAACAGGCTAAATTCAGATGCCAATACAAACATGGGAAGCCAAAAACATATAGTACAATTTTGATTTTGGAAGAGATCTTTCAGGAATGTGGAACATAGTCTCTGTCTCAAAATAAAGAAAACTCCTACCCGAAGAACAGCTTGCACTGCATCGGTAGCACCGTGCAAGCTTCCAAAGGAGGAAGCCATTGAAAAGTCCTACCCACCTATGGTGTCTATGAACCACATCAATGGTCCCAGTTACTTTTGCAGAATTTTAGTTTAGTATAAGTGTTTTAAGATTTAAAGTCCATTGAAAGCTTTTGCAAGTTTCTTAACTTTATGTTTCCATTACTTACGCTGTTGTGATTTGTAAGCAAACCTCCGGGGAGTTAACACTTTCTTACACTGTAATTGCGTGGGTTTTCAGAAAAACAGAGTGACAGTCTTCAAGGAAGATGAAACAAATAATTGAGAAAGCAGTAATCAGCTTTAGGATGCAGCTCAGTGACTGATTATGTTCAGAGTATACATTTCTAGTTTTAAATATTTTTTCTCAGATATTGATGAAGAACAGTTTAATGCAACTCAGATTCACAATACTTGTGTAAATTAATGTACCATAATGAAGATTACTATTCCGATGACCCAGACCTCTGTTTAAACCATCAAAGGCCTATTTTCTTTCTAAGAGAGAGAGAGAGAGAGAGAAAGAGAGAAGAGAGACAGAGAGACAGAGAGACAGAGAGAGACAGAACCACTAGATTCTTCAAAAGTTATTAATCTAAAGCAAATATTCTGGCAGATATCAGAGGTTCTAGATGATTTGAGGCAGATCTACAATAGGAAGCTGTTGTTTACTTCTTTCCTCCACTGTCTGAGCTCAACACACTGCTGTGTTTCTTAACATTCCTTATACAGTTATCCTCAAGGTAACTCTACAATGACTCCTGAGATCATTTACCAGAGTATATCTGTGTATCCTTCACTGAGAAGAAAATGAAGGATGTAATATGAATACCTACATATAAGGAAGGCAATTACAGAACAATGCTGCTTCATGGACTCACATTTGACTTATAATTTGTAAAAAAAAAAAAAATCAATCTGATGTCAACATAGTCAAGTAAAGTTCATTTTACACTAGTATTAAGTCACTGTAATTCAGGCACAATAAGGAACAATGTCTTCTAACAATTACAACAGGCAGGACTGTTTTGTCCTGCTCATTCACTTGCCCACCATGGTTGTGGCTACATCATCTCCATGTTTCTGGGCAATCTCATATGCTCCAGACAGGTGACCAGTTGTAACTTGAAAATAATAATCCATGTGTTCTGTGAGGTAGCCCGTGACTAATGTAATAACTTTTAGAAAGATCACAGATGTCTAACACAATACTGTACTCAGTATATGAAGAGAAGACAGAATGCAAATATCTAAGGAATGATTTTCCAAATGCTATGTCTGATCAGATCTTCAGTATATTTAGGGAGAAGTTTCTGTTTGCATATCTTGAGTTTGTCTCACAATTAAAAGTATGTGAAATGCAATAATGAAATGGAGCTTTAAGATATGAGTGCAACCATGTACAAAACCTGCAACCTACAGTCTGTCCTGCCCACAAGATGCACAGCAATGGTGGAACAGAAATTGTGGGAGTGGCCAACCAATATCTGATATGAGTTAAGGCTAACTCCAAAAGATGAAAGTCATACCCAAACTGCTTGCATAACCAAGGACCAGAGCCTAGACAGCCCAGAATCCTAGGATAAAACCAAACACTACTCATATAAAATGAGAAATAGAAGTATAAAAAAAACCTTCCTAATGATATTCTGTTGTACTCATAGATCAGTGCCTTATTCAGTCATAATGAAAAAAGATTCCTCCAACTGCAGATGGGAACAGATGCAGATGCCCAAAGTCAGACATCAGGAGGAAAGCGAGTCTACATAGAGGGCTCCATTAAATCCCTCCCCTCAGAGTTCAGGGAAACACAGAAAGGATGAGGCAGAGTGTAAGAGCCAGGAGAGATGGAGGACACCAGGACAACAAGACCCTCTGAATGAACTAGGAAAGTGCAAGTGAACTCACAGGGACTGAAGCAGGGGGCACAGAACCTACTCACATTGGCACCTGGTCCTCTGCATATATACTATAACTTTAGCTTCCCATTATTATATGACTTCTGAATGTGAGGACAACAAGGAAGAAGAAGTGGTTATGAAATCAGAAGGGAAAGACATGCCATTCTCTAAACGCGATACAACTATTGTAATCAGTAACCAACAGCAAATGTACTTACCTACACTGACCTCACAGAACACCACAGTCTCAGAAAGGGAACAACTTACTTTACGTCTCATATGTTGGCTATAGCTAGATTCAAGGAAATGAATCACTGCCTTTAGTTGTTATCCTGTGCTGAGTACATCAGGCTCCAGCACATAGCTCCAAACCCATAGTCCCACAAATGGCTCTGGTTCATCTCAGTGGGTCCCAGGTCATATGAATAGATATGAACACAATAGAGTGACTGTTGGAATTGTGGACCAGAATAGTGGAGAGGTAGGAGGGATGGGCAATATTTGAAGTGTACCTCCCCATGTGCACACAAACAGACACATGCACACACTGTGTTATACATTTATATGCCAGGGTGAAATAGCCAATAATAGACAATTGGAGAGGAATATTCATTCATTGTAGACAGGGTTTCTCTGTGTAAACTTGGGTTTAAAAGTGCCCATGCCCTTTTTCTGCAGGATGCTGAAGGAGCATGGTGGCTGCCAGAGCGACGGGTGAGAAATGCTGGTGCTGGGACAAAGAACGATGCTGACCTGTGAGCTGGCTGAGTGCCCTGAAAATGGTGACTGGGAAGCTGTATTGGACATATGTTCCCAACCCATCTTGCTTACCTATACACTGATGGGACAAGCTGCCTTGCCTCAAGTTCTTAGGCCTTGTGGAACAGAGAATCAAAAACAGAAGTTATGATGACTCTTGTATTTTTCTTACATGTGACCAGTTATTCAGAGTCAATCATGGACTGGTCTAGAAATCAATCCAATATTGGGAATAACAGTCTTCATTTGGAAGTCTGGTTCTGGACATTTTCAGAGACATATTTAAGAGTTAGCTACAGTTCTTTAGGATGTTATGTTAACAAGAGATAACATACATGTTTCAAACATGTATGGATTTTGAACAATTGTATGGGATCTGGGTTTCAAACAAGTGCTAGTACATGTGTTAAGGCTCTTTTAATTGTCCAGTTAACATTACTTTTGTTTCTTCTACAGTATTTAATGTAAGTTGTGTTGACTGTACACTTTCTAATTATATTAGTGTGTTGAAATCTGGCATGTCAGTTTCAGAGGTCTATCAACCATCTGTTGTTTTATTGCCCTGAGGATCACAGAACTTTGGTATTCTGAAAAAAGCTTGCAAGTACTCGAAGAAGTGAGTCAGGCTTTAAGCAGAAGCAAGAAGGTAGTGGGCTTGATTATTGCTGATATAACAACTTTAATTACATTAATTGCTAGCACCACTGCTTCTGCAATTGTTTTGACACAAGAAGTTAAGACAGATACTTTCGTTAATCATTTAGCAAAAAAAAAAAAAAAAATGTTACTGTGTTGAATATACAAGAGGATTTAGACAAGCATTTGGAAGAACAGACTAATGGTCTTTATCCTATTCAAATTATTGGAAGGAGGTTTAGAATTTAAGAGTAAGGAGCCATCTCAAGTGTCATGTCAAATACCATTGGATTCGTGTTAGTTCTAAAATTTACAGTGATAGTCATTATATTTAAAAAAAAAGTTTAAAGATACTTGTAGTGTATTTGGCATAATTCTAACACCTCTCTGGATGTTTTAACTTTGCATAGTGAGTTTATGAATTTAACGAATGCTGCTCTGCTAAGCATTGATGTGGCAGATACTGATGATAGAATTACCCATGGCCTGAGATTAGTATTTCTATTTTGGTCAATCATCAAGAATGGCATATATAGCTTGATCATGCTAGCCCTTTTTGTTCTGGGAATACTTTTATTCCTGCCCATTGTGTTAAAGCTTGTCTTTAACAACATCAACATGTTGGCAACCAAAGTACATGGCTTGAATCTGAAAATGGACCCCCAGACAGAGCTTTTAAATTAGCAGGCTAGCAAGCCAAGGACAGGTAAGATCCTGCATATACGCCTTACCAACCTAAGACAGAATGCACTGCTTTTGATAATGCATATTCCATGATGGAAAGGAAGGCATCCTTGATAGAACAACCTATGACAGGCTCAGTCTTGTTTATGAAATAAAAAAGGGGGAGAAGCAGAGAGCTTTTGGGGCTGCTTGGCAAGAATCTGACATGGGCCATGGACAAGGAAATGGGCTTCAGGCAGGAATCTGACATTAGGCTAGAAGAAAGTGTAATTTCAGGCAGGAATCCAAATATTAGGCTAGAACAAGGAAGTAGTCTTTAGACATAAAAATGACTTTCGGCTAGGACAGAGAAAGTAGGCCCAGATATTTTGGTCATCCTGATAAGCTCTTAGAAACAGTGATTACGAGAGTGTTCATGGAACTTTGTTGTCTTGCTTGTTCTTTGACTATTTGTGTTTATTGTCTTGCTTGTTCCTTGACTATTTGCATCTATTGTGTTGCTAGTTCCTCAACCTAGAACTGACCTTAATACTATATTATGTAAAATTTAAATATATAAAAGTGGAAAGGAAGAGGGCTATGGGATGGGGGGTTCTAGGGTGGGGAACTGGGGAAAGGGGATGACATCTGAAATGTAAATAAATAAAATATGCAATAAAAAATAATCATAAAAAGTACACATGCCCAACTCAATTATTTTTTAAATTACCACATCAGTCTGTAATTTGATTTTAGTTTTTACACATATCAAATGGGATTTAATTTATTTGTTTCTTTTTGCTTTTGAGAAAGGCTGGCCCTGGAATCACTGAGATCAGCCTACTCTGCCTCTGGGATGCTAGTTTAATGGGATGCTCCACCAATCCCAACTCAGTATCTGCTTTAGTATCAAGTGATAGTCAGAGTCAGGAAGTGCTTCATTTTATGTCAAGAAGTAAGTCAATTATAAGTCACAATGCCATTAGTTCTATGCAGTTCTGATAGAATCCTGTGAATCCTGGAGTTGTATTAATACTGCTTCAATCACATTGTTGCTTATAGTCTTGTTCATATTATTTATTTCATGTTTTTCACATTTGGTGTGTTATATGCATCTGGAACCTCACCTATTTCCATTAGAGTTTCCAACTTAGTGCAACAGAAGTCTTTAATGTCAATAGACATAAGCTTTAAATGTTAATTCGTTTCTATCAAGTAGGTTGTGCCTTTATCTTGGGTAAACTGTTAGGTCATTATGAGCTGGGCAGTGGTGGTGCACTCCTTTAATTAAAGCACTCAGGAGTCAAAGGCAGGTAGATCTTTATGAGTTCAAGCAAACTTGTTCTAAAGAATGAGTTCCAGGTTAGCCAATGTTACACAGTGAAAGTCTATCTTTACAAATTAACAAACATATCAGAAAATGGTATGTGTAAGGTATGGGCAAGGTCATGCAAGCCTTCAAATAGAGCACCCAGGAGACAGAAACAGGGGAAGTTGGTGTTCAAGGCCAGCCAGGTCTACATACAGAATCTACGACATCTAGCTATACAGAGGATGACCCTGTCTCAAAAGAAAGCCAGTTTTTCCTAGAGGAATAGGTTTTATGATATTAGGCTCAAGGGAATATTTTTGAAGATGGATAGAAATATTCTAAGAGGCAGAGGATCAGGGAGTTTGCTGTGAGATTGTTGCTCCAGGGAATGCCAGAAGCTGTTATAAATTTTGACTAAGAGATATGTCTACTCCTGACAGTACCCACTTCATGGTTCAAAGATGGTATTAAACATCATAAACTCTATGTAGAGTTATTCCAGTTGTGACAATGTAGCCACTGGTCAAGAATTGCCCTAATTCATCTACAGACAAAAATACTGTCCAGGAAAGGACACAAGGTGCGGGGATAGTCAACAGCTTAGCTGTGCCAAGACAAGCAAGCTAGTCCTCATAATTCCTACTTCATTTAAGGTCTGTCAGATGGTTTGAGGCCAGAAGGCTTAAGACAGATTCTCCAACATTTTGAGGAACAGGGGACTGTCCAGATAGTCAACTGTCCTACAAATTGTTTAAATTTTGGAAGTTATGTTTTTGTGCTTCCTATATATTCAAGTAATATTTAATTGGTTCTCAAATCATTGATGGGGTTGAAGATTAGTTACAGTCTCATAATCAAACTTAAGTTGTTTAACATTGAGAAAGATGATATAGATCTAAAAGAATGATTTTCAGATGATAATTCAAGTTAAAATCAAAACATAATTCAGATATAAAATGATAAACTCTTTAAGTTATGATAGATGTTAATATAATGTACCTAAATTGACAAAATTAATGAGCTGGATGTTATTAGTGTATAACACATCTTATAATTAACACAACTGTTTTAACTATGTTTTTTTTATATCTGAGAGAAATGGCATTCTTAATGGATGAAAAGGGGAATTGTGTTAAATTTGGCTTAATGCTTGTGTTATGTTACTTGGGTTCCCAAAATTACACAAGAATCATACATGTAAGGCTCTAACGGCCCCTGCCCCAAGCTGTTTATGATTGGTAAACAAAATTCCTGTCAGACAATGGCTGGATAGGGAAACTGAGGCAGGACTGTAGGATTCATGGGCAAGAAGACCTAGAGAAGGTTAGGATCACCATGTTAGGAAAGGGATAAGATACAGGCTTGAAAGCTGCAGAATGCAGACTACCAATCATGTAAGAGCTGGGGAAGAGTGGCCCCAGGGCCCCTTGCCCCCAATTTGGTCTAGGGTAACAAAGATAATATAGAGACCTAGTAAGTAATAACTCAGGAGTATAAGAGGAGAGTTGTTAGCAATGTGGAACTTTGGAAGTGGTCCAGCCATTGAACTGATTAAGACATATTAAATATAAGGCTGTACGTGTATGTGTGTGTGTGTGTGGTGTGTGTGTGTGTGTTTTCATTCAGGAATCCACAACATTTGTACGGGTAGTAGCAAGGAATTCATATCACCTCCAGGGTAATCTTAAATAATACTAATTGCCTACAACAACAAGAAGATATATGCATAAAATCTCACAAGCATAACTGCTCAAACAAGAGCTGAGCCGAACAACAACAATGGGCATGACAAAGTAGATGGGAAAAGCCCATGAGGCCTCAATCCCTACACAGTGTAGACAGCCTTGGAAACATATATACAAGTAGCATGATACAGTTTGAGTAGGTTATACTGAGGAATATATAAGTGTACCAATTATGCATACATTATACATATACATTATATGTACAATAACAATGAAGTGAAAAGCTGAGAATGTAAAAGTGGGCAGGGAAGAATATATATATGGGAGGATTTGGCAGTAGGAAGCACGTTATAATTACACTATTATCTCAAAAACTTAAAAGCACAAAAAAGCAGGGCAACAACAACAAAACAAATGAGGGAACAAAAACAACAAACCCAAAGAAAAATTCAAATAAACAAAAAAGTTTTTAAACCTATCAGTAAAAGGCAGACAAGGATTTCTTTAAGCTATCATGCTGCCCTAGCTACAATGGCTATCATCAAAAACAGAATAATTACTGTTGGCATTTAAGTGAGGGAAGGAGTTCAAATACTGCTGTGGGAATGAGAACTAGAGATCTGCTTTGAAAATCATTGTATATATTCTCAAAAAAAGAAGAAAAAGAAAGTGTTGGAGATTGGTTCTAATGCTTTGATTCAACAGGAAAGCTGTATGTCCAAACACTAACGACCCTTGTCCCCAATTGTTTTTTGATCAATCAATAAAGATGTCAATGGCCTATGACTAGGTACAGGGCAGGACCTTTAGAGTTGGATGTGCTAGGACATAGGGGAGGGGAGCAAAAAGAGGATCGCCATGATGTATCAGATCTAGACTCACAGGAGAAGGAGAGAGCCAAGAAGCCATCTAAGAATTTGGGTAAGTGGCCACTGGGCCACTTCCCTGATTGAGCCTGGGGTAGCAGAGGAAGGTTTATGAGTAGCCAGCCTTTGAGGTCACCAAGATATCTTAAAATTAACTGGTGTGTATGTGTGTGTGTGTGTGTGTCTGTGTGTGTCCCATTCATTAATCCAGATAGCTCCTGGGCAGGTGGACCATGTGATCTGCTGGGAGCCAAAGAGGTATAGCCCAAACTCAGCTCTACAAGAAAGAGAGAAAGAGAGAGAGAGAGAGAGAGAGAGAGAGAGAGAGAGAGAGAGAGAGAGAGAGAGAGAGAAGCAAAGAAATCTGGGTGACACACTTACAGACCTAAGTATGGCATCATTCTCTAGAAACAAAGACACCCATCTACTTATTCCAGATGAGAAACCAATGAAAAATCAATGTTGTGAAGAAACAACCGCAACTTGGTAAGTGAATGTGGTTTCATTTTTAGAGGTTTTTTTTTTTTTTTTCTTGCATGGATGTGTGTTCCTGGTGCTCACAGAGGCCAGAAGAGGGCATTGGATGCCCTGATGGTGAGGTTACAGTTTGTGCACAGATATGAGTGTGCTGGGAACTCAAAGTGAGTCTTTGAAAGAGCAGTGTTCTCAACCACTGAGTTATCTCTAATTCTCAGTGGACTAGTGAGTTTTAATGGGGTGAGTTACAAGAGTGTGGATGAGGGGCTACCAATAGAAGCATGAAGGACTGACTAAATGACAGTTGTGTCACCCAGTGAAGGTGATGGCTAATGAAGTTGCAAATATGGGGATCACTGCACACCTTACAGGCAACTCACCTGAGGAGAGAAGTCTTTTAAGCCACTCACTACCTCCAACAAGCAACTTGACTTGTCTCCTTCTGGTCCAGACAGCTTGACTGGTGATTACTTCATAGCTGGTCTGAGCATCTTCTAGGAAGCTCATTTTGTCTGACAATGTCAGTAGAGAATTTTGCTAGTTTCTGGGACTTCCTGAAGCTATGAAGTCATATATTTCTGAGCTTCTGGTGATTCGCTGTAGGATTGAATGTATCACCTACATTATAGCATCCGTTCCTTTACTTCTCCTTAACACCTGTGTTTTAAAGGAGCTTCAATCCAAGTTGGAAGGTTTAATCTCAGAGGAAACTGATACACAACAAACTCTCCCGGCATGAACTCCAAGAACTTTCCATCTTTACCGAGGAGCACTTGCCATCATGTTCATTGTACCTTTATTCCGTATCTAGGCATGAATCAACTCAGCTGTCACATGTGAAATGAAAGTGTAATACTTATCTACAAAGTATGTTATTCAGATAAAATTATAAAATGAAAGGTGAAATTTAGACGTAATGTAGCTACATGGAAATTGGATGATGCGCTTCCTAGCCACAAGTCAAACATCCCATGATTCTCAAATTTTGGGGTTCTAAGTGATATTTACATGCAGAAGCTAAGAACTAAAATCCAGTAGTATGGAGAGATTCAGGAGAGGATGAGAAGGCGGAATATTAGAATGTAGGTGATAAGAAAATAGAGTTGAAATCTGAGTGCATAATGATTCCAATATGTAGTGGAGTGATGGGAATGCAGGGGGATGCTGAAGCTCAACTCCATGAGATGTCCATGAATAAGCTACATGGAAACCTATTATTTGCATGACAAGTAAAAAATGCAAAAAGAAGGGATAGGAGAATACATGTGCTATAAAAGAATCCCTGGTGGCATTGGACAACATGTAATATGTGTTTAACTCAAGATGGAGGCAGGAAGAAAGAAAGAAGAGTGGGTGGATTAACCAAAAAGAACTCTTTATGAAGAATCCTTATGAAACTGCAGTAGTTAAAAAAAGTAAATAGGAAAAATGATTTTAAAGATGTTGAGCAGTGGTGTCACACACAGGTAAATAACGTTGCTCCCAGATCCCAGTAGTATTAAATGTAACTTGCTGTAGCAGACCTTGGTATCTTCTTAGGAATATCTGCTCGTGGAGGCACCCAAAACAAAACAGGTTATTGCTAGAGCTCTTGCATGGCCACCCTATAAACATAGTGTTTACTGAAGACACCAAATACTTTGGTTACAAGATACACAGAGAACAATCTTGAACTTACTAGGAAACTCTCCCAACGGGCTAACTTTGTAGCACTGAAAGGTCTTGTGCAAGCTTCTGGCAGAGAAATGATTTCATGGTCTTACTTAGCCCCACAGTACCAAAGTATTAGCCAAAATGTGTGCACTGATGTAATTCTGGCACTATTGTGTATGGGTATAACCATTCTACATATCTAAAGGAAATATAGAGACAAAGTGGAGCAGAGACTGAAGGAAAGGCCATTCAGAGACTGTCCCATCTGGGGATCCATCCCATATGTAGCCACCAGACCCAGGTACTATTGCTGATGCCAAGAAGTGCTTGCTGACAGGAGCCTGATATAGCTGTCTCCTGAGATGCTCTGCCAGAGTCTGACCAATGCAGATGCAGATACTTGTAGCCAACCATCAGACTGAATACAGGTACCTCAATGGAGGAGTTAGAGAAAGCACTGAAGGAGTTGAAGGGGTTGGTAACCCCATAGGAAGAACAACAGTAGCAACCAACTAGACCCCCCAGAGCTCCCCAGGGACTAAACCACCAACCAAAGAGTACACATGGAGGGACCCATGGCTCTAGCTGCATATATGTAGCAGAGGACGGCCTTATCTGTCATCAATGGGAGGGGAGGCCCCTGGTCCTGTGAAGGCTCGATGCTCCACTGTAGGGGAATGCTAGGGGGGTGACGTGGGAGTGGGTTAAGGGGGAGCACCCTCACAGAAGCAGGGGGGATGGGATAGGGGGCTTGTGGAGGGGAAATCGGGAAGGGGATAACATTTGACATGTAAATAAATAAAATAACCAAAAAAGGATAAAAAAATTAATAAGAATACATGAAACTGAAAAACTAAAATGTGAATACAGATTAATAAAAAAGAGCAAGACATGGAGATTACTTATGGCATATCTTTATATGGTTTATCAGAAGTATGAACTTTGTGAATCACAGCAAAATTAAATGTCTTTGATACATATTTAATGACATTACATTTTGTGATTATTATTATTTTTTGAGATAGAGTAGATGTAGTTCAGGCTGCCCTGGAACTCACTATTTAGACCACGATGGCCTCTGATTCACAAAGATCTTGCCTTTGCCTCTTGAGTGCTGGGATTAATGGTGTGTACTACTTTGCCTGGAATTATGTATTTTCGAATGTTGAACAAAGGTTTTATTGCACCTTTTCCCAGGGGCTAGAGAGATGGCCTAGTGGATAACATCTATGGCTGTTATTTCAGAGTATTGGAGTTCAATTCCTAACACACACACACACACACACACCACAGCAGTTCACGAATGTCTTTAACTCAAGCATCAGGGGAACTTATGCCCCCTCTGAGGCACCAGACAGGCATGTAGTGCACAGTGACACAAGCACAAAAGCAAGCACACACACACACACAAACACACACACATACATTTGCAGGTGGGCAGAGAGGGGGGGGAGAGAGAAGCTTTTGACACAATAGGCAAAATTTTATTTTAGCATTATTTTATGAGATCTAAAAGTTCATTAAAGGCTTTCCCATGTTTCTTATTTATAATTTTCTTTTCTGAATATAGTTAGGATTTGTAAACAGAGAGAACACTGGATAAATGCTATGTTGCATTATTTCCAGTATGAACGCTCTGATGTCTTTTAAGATGAGTCCTAGGCATAAGATTTGCCATATTCAATACATTTTTAAGGTTTCTCTCCAGTATGAATTTTCTGATGCGCTCTAAGGTAGGAGTATCTAGTAAATGATTTGTCACATTCTGTACATCTATAAGGTTTCTCTCCAGTATGAATTCTCTGATGTGTTCTAAAATTTGAGTTATGAGTAAAAGTCTTGTCACATTCCATACATTTGTAAGGTTTCTCACCAGTGTGAAGTTTCTGATGTCTTCGGAGATTTGAAATCTGGTTAAATGATATGTCACAGTCTCTGCATTTGTAAGGTTTCTCTCCAGTATGAATTTTCTGATGTTCTCTAAGGTGAGAACACCTAGTAAAAGATTTGTCACATTCTGTACATCTGTAAGGTCTCTCTCCAGTATGAACTCTCTGATGTGTTCTAAGATGTGAGGCCTGCGTAAAGGATTTCTCACATTCTACACATTTGTAAGGTTTCTCTCCAGTATGAATATTCTGATGTGCTTTTAGAGTTGAACAGCTAGTAAAAGATTTGTCACATTCCTCACATCTGTAAGGTTTCTTTCCAGTATGAACCTTCTGATGTGTTCTAAGATATGAATTATGAGTAAAGGATTTCTCACATTCCATACATTTGTAGGGTTTCTTTCCAGTATGTGTTGTCTGATGTATTCTAAGAGTTGAGCATGTAGTAAAAGACTTGCCACATTCCTTACATTCATAAGGTCTCTCTCCAGTATGAACTCTGTTATGATGATTTCTAAGATATGCACGCTGGGTAAAAGACTTGTCACATTCTTTACATTTATATGATTTCTCTCCAGTATGACTTTTCTCATGTTCTCTAAGAGTTGAGCTCTCACGAAAAGATTTGTCGCATTCCTTACATCTGTAAGGTCTCTCTCCAGTATGAACACTTTGATGTCTTTTAAGATGTGAACTATGAATAAAGGATTTGTCACATTCCCTACATTTGTAAGGTTTCTCTCCAGTGTGAATTTTCTGATGTGTTTTAAGAGTTGTGGTCGTAGTAAAGGATTTGTCACATATTTCACATTTGTAAGGTTTTTCTCCAGTATGGATTCTGTAATGCCTTTTAAGATGCGATAATTCAATAAAAGACTTACCACATTCTTTGCATTCATAAGATATCTCTGGAGAATGAGTTTTCTGATGCCACCTTAATGATGCATAGTGGGTAAAGGATCTGTCACACTCATTGCATTTGTAAGGCTTTTCTCCAGTATGGAGTCTGTAATGTTTTCTAAAGTGTGAAAGCTGATGAAATTCCCTGCCACATTCTGGGCAACTACAATGTTCCTCCAAAGTATGGATTTTCTGATGAGTCCTGAAATTGGGATAGTGGGCAAAGGATTTATCACACTCCTTGCATTTGTAAGGCTTCTCTCCAGTATGCAATTTCTGATGACTTTTAAGTGCTGACAACTGAACAAATGATTTTCCACATTCTTTGCATTTGTAAGGTTTCTCACCAGTATGACGTCTTTGATGAATTTTAAGATGTGTGCACTGGGTAAAGGATTTGTCACAAATATTGCACTTGTAGGGTTTCTCTCTAGTATGAATTCTCTGGTGTACAGTGAGGCTTGAGGAGGTACTGAAGCATTTCCCACATTTCCCACACTGATGTGGTTTCTCTTTAATGTCGACTGTTGGTTGCATGAGACTGTATGCAGAGCTGAAATAGTCATCATATGCATCCTGTCTGTGCTCTTTCTTTGTAGAGTAGAGTCTCTGATCCTGACTAATGTCGGAAAACAAAGTTAAAGATTTCTCACAGTCTCTAGACTCACAAGGTTCTTCTCCAGTGGGCGTGCTTTTATGCCTATCTTGGTTTGACGAGTCAACAGAGGCACCCCTGTCCTTACAGCATCTGTAGTTATTAGAGGTTTCTGTAGTGTCACGTCTTTTATAAAGTGCACAGTTGGAGGACTCAGGAAACATTTTGCCAAATTCATTAAAATGGTAAGACTCCTTTTCGGTCTTCACATGTTGATGGACAGTATCACATATGCAGTAGTTCTCTGAAAATGCGTACAATTCAGATTAGTAGGGCTTGTTCTATGATTAAATATTTGATAAATGATTGTCTCCTTAAGTTCTCTCTTAAATCAGCTAGCAACTACTTAGACATGTTTCTTTCACTATAATTTTATTATGTATTATCACAAAGCCTGACAGCCTTAAAGATTCTGTAATATATAACACATATGGCATCTCATGGAAAATGTTTCATGGATCAAGATGGATCAAATACTTAAAGAGTCAGTAATTACCTTTGGGGTGGAGCTCATGGACTGATCATATTTAGAATACATATCTCTATTCAGAAATTGATAAAGAAGAATGCAATGCAATCCAGGTTCATAGTGTTTGTGTTCAACGAAGGGTATGTTTCAGAAGACCCAAGTCTTTCTAATATTAAAGGCTTACTTAAAAGCATCAAAGGGTTAATATTTATTCTAAAAATACCACACTAGATTCCTCAAAAATAATGGAAGCAAAGAGAGTATTTTGCCAGATATCAGAGGCTCTAGAATATAGAGCCTAGAGCCTACCTAGATCATTTGAAGGAGGGCTGTTATGGGCAGCTATTGCTTATTTCTTTCCTCCATTGTTTTGAGCTACACACACTGCTGTGTTCTCAACTTTTCCTTACGGGGTGTTCTTAAGGTACACTGTTTCTTGGAATTGTTTTGCAGAAGGGTTTCTGCATTTTCTCCAGAGACAAAAATGAAGGATGTAAAGGAAGGCAATTGCAGAATAATGCTACTTCATGGACTCACATTACACTCATAATTTTGTAACGCGAACAATCTGATATCAGCATAGTCAAGTAAAATTGCATTTTATACTAGTATTAAATAACCATAAATCAGGTCAAGTAAGGTACAATGTCTTCTAACAGTTATAACAGGCAAAATACATCTGGGGCCAGGATATTATAATAAGCTAAATGAGTGGAATCATTTCAAGTGGAGCTGAATGCAGATAAAATATTTTCCATTCTTGCTTTCTGTTTCACTTGAATCCTTCCCAGTTGTTCGGCTCCTTCACTAGCCCTCCCTAATTGTGGCTCCTCTCTCCTCTCCACCTTCCAGGAAAAACTTTATGCTCCAGACCTACATTGCATACAATAATCCACGAGTTTTATGAGGTAGCCAATGACCCATGCTACAATTTTTAGAAAGAATACAGATGTCTAAGACAGTACTCTCTTCAATACATAAAGACAAAACAAAATAGAAGAATCCAGCAATGAATTCCTAATTGCTATTTCCTGTCAGAATCTTCACCATATTTAGGGAGAAATTTCAATGTGCATATCTTAAGGTTTTTTTTCCACAATTAAAACAATGTAATTACAATGATACACAAAGATATGGATATAAATATTGCATAATACTAAGTTGCTGACTGCATTGTGGAAACAAAGTAGAGGGTCCATGAGACCTTTAAAGTGCAAAATGGAAAGTAAAGATCAAATACCATGAAAAGTTCTTTTCTACTATTCAACTTTCTCTATTCTCATGTTGTTTCCAGAGAGCTTTAACAAGGAGTTTTACTATGTATAAAGTCAGTACATATAAAAGAGGAGTTGATAGTTCCTAAAGCAAAATGTTCTCACCAACAGAGACCAGGTTTCTGTAATTCTCCAACATCACATCAATGTACAAAGCCCTCTGAGCAGAGTCCAGGCATTCCCATTCCTCCTGTGGGAAATCCACAGCCACATCCCGGAATGTCAACAGATCCTGAAACAAAAATGCAGAGTGACCATGTGATGCTGGGAACACTGCTTTTCTGGAAATAAGAAGATGGGATGTAGATGAATGAAGACCATTACTCAAAGAGATGAGTTCTAATACAGTCACACTCTATAATGAATGTTCTACCTCTGTGAAAACAGGATGACACAAGAGTCTCACAAGCATATCCATGAAACAAGACAGACATTTGATGATGTATTATCTACACTTTATGTCCCATAGGATCACAGTGTACAATCTAACTAAAAGGCACAGAGACAGTATCCAAATTAACAAAATCAGAAAGGAATAGGAAGACATAACAGCAAACACTGAGGAAATTAAAAAATATTATTAGCTCTTACTTTAAAGCCCTGTACTCTACAAAACTGGAAAATCTAAGTGAAATGGATGATTTTTCTAGACAGATATCATTTACCAGAGGTAAATCAAGATTAGGTAAACTGTCTAAATAGTTCTATAACCCCTAAGGAAATAGAAGCAATCATTAAAAGTCTCTCAACCAAAGAAAGGACAGGGACAGATGGTTTAAGCACAGAATTCTACCAGACTTTGAAAGAACTAATACCAATACTCCTCAAACTATTATACAAAATAGAAACTGAAGGAAGATCGCCAAAACTCATTCTATGAGGCCACAGTCACCCTGATACCTAAATATAGAAGGACTCAAAACAACAACAGAAAAAAAAAAAAACAACAGAAAACAAAAATAAATTTCATATCAATGTCACTTATGAACACTGATGCAAAAATACTCAGTAAAATACTTGCAAATGGAATTCAAGAACACATCAAAAACATCATGATCAAGTAGGCTTCATCTCAGGCATGCAGGGATGGTTCAATGTACCAAAAACCATCAAAGTACTGCACCATATAAACAAAGTGAAAGAAAAAAATCCACATGATCATACCATTAGATGTTGAAAAGGTCTTTGACAAAATCCAGTATCTCTTCATTTTAAAAGTCTTGGAACAACCAGAGATAAAAGCAACATACGAAAACACAATGAAGGCAATGTACAGCAAGTCAAGAGATAACATCAAATTAAATGGAGATAAACTTAAGTAATTCACTAAAATTGGACAAAGTAAGACTGTCTATTCTCTCCATAGCTCTTCAATATAGTAAATGAACTTCTAGCTAGAAGAATAAGATAACTAAAGAAGTTCAAAGGGACACAAATTGGAATGGAAGAAATCAAATTATCACATTCAAACATGATATGATAATATAGGTAAGTGACTGCAAAAACTCTACCAAAGAACGCTTATAGTTGATAACCACCTTCAGAAAAGTGGACAGATACAAATTTAATTAAAAAAAAATCAGTAGCCCTCTCTTATACAAATGGTAAATGGGCTAAGAAAGAAATCAGGGAAACAATACTCTTCACAATAGCCACAAATAATATAAATATCTTGGTGTAATTCTTTTTTTTTTGGTTTTTTTCGAGACAGGGTTTCTCTGTGTAGTCCGGGCTGTCCTGGAACTCGCTCGGTAGACCAGGCTGGCCTCGAACTCAGAAATCCGCCTGCCTCTGCTCCAAGTCTGGGATAAAGGCTGCTCCACCACCCCCCAGTATTTGGTGTAATTCTAACCAAGCAAGTAAAAGACTGTATGATAAGAACTTTACGTCTCTGAAGAAAGAAATTAAAGAAGATATCAGAAGATAGAAATATCTTTTATGCTCATGAATCAGTAGTGTTACCATAGTGAAAATGGCTATCTTGCTAAAAGCAATCTATGGATTTAATATAATTCCCATTAAAGTTCTAACAATACTTTACAGACTTTGAAAAAACAATTCTCAACTTCCTATGGAAACACACACACCACACACACACACACACCACACACAAGGACTGTTAAAGCAATCCTATACAATAAAAGGGCCTCTGGAGGTATCACTAACTGTGATTTCAAGCTGTGCTATACAGCAACAGTAATAAAAACTGCATGGTGTTAGTATAGAAAGAGACAGTTTGGTGAATGGAATCAAACTGAAGACTGAGAAATAATCACACATAACTATGGATACTTGAATTTTGACAAGGAAGCTAAAACCATACAATGGAAAAAAGAAAGCATCTTTAAGAAATGGTGCTGGTCTAACTGGATGTCTGCATGTCAAACAATGCAAATAGATCCACATCTATTACACTGCACAAAACTCAAGACCAAGTGGATTAATGACCTCAACATAAAACTGGATATACTAAATCTAAAAGAAGAAAAAGTAGAAAATAGTCTGGAACTCATTTGTACAGGCGATAACTTCCTGAACAGAACATCAACGGCTCAGGCACTAAGATCCACAATTGATAAATCGGACCTTATGAAACTAAAAAACTTATGTAAGGTAAAAGACACTATCAATAGGACAAAATGGTAGCCTGCAGATTGGAAAAAGATCTTCACTAACCCTACTTCTGACACAGGGTTAATATTCAAAATAAATAAAAAACTAAAGTAGTTAGATACCAACAAAACAATAACCCAATTAAAAACTGGGGTTCAGAGCTAAACAGAGAATTCTCAAAGCAGAATATTGAATGGCAGAGAAGAACTTAAAGAAAAATTCAATGTACTGAGTCATCAGGGAAATACAAATGAAAATGACCCTGAGATTCCATCTTACACCCATCAGAAAGGCTAAGATCAAAAACTCTAGTTACAACTAATACTGGTGAGGATGTGGAGGAAGGCAAACATTCCTACATTGCTGGTGGGAGAACAAACTTTAATAACCACTCTAGAAATTCATCTGGTGGTTTCTTAGAAAATTGTGACTAGTTTTACCTGAAGACTCGTCATTCTATTCCTGGGCATATACCCAGAGACACTCTACCCTACCACAAAGACACATGCTCCACTAGTTCATAGCATCTTTATTCATAATAGCCACAAACTGGTACAACACATATGCCCTTCACTCAGAGAATGGACACAGAAAATGTGGATCATTTACACTATGGAATACAATTCAGCTATTAAAAACAAGAGCATGATGAATTTTGCATGCAAATGGATGGAATGAGAAAATATTATCCTGAGTGATATGAGGCCCAGAAGAACATGTATGGTATTGTAGTGGTTTGAATATGATTGACCCAGGGAGTAGCACTATTTGGAGGTGTAGCCTTTTTGAAGGGTATCTGTCACTCTGGGGATGGGCTTTGAGAGCTTCCTCCTAGCTGCCTGAGGATGCCAGTCTTCTCCTGTTTGCTTTTAGAACAAGATGTTCAACTCTCAGCTCCTCCTACACCAAGCCTGCCTGGGAGCTGTCACGATCCTGACTTGATGATAATGGGCTGAACAGCTGAATCTGTAAGCCAGCCCCAATTATATGTTGTCCTTATAAGAGTTGCCTTGATCATGGTGTCTGTTCAGAGCAGTAGAACTCTAACTAAGACAGGTATGTACTCATTTATATGTGTATATCAGCCATAAAGTACAGGATTACCAGGCTACATTCCATAAGAAGCTAAACAAGAAGGCAGGCCCAAACGAGGATGCGTGATTCTCACTTAGAAGAGGGAATAAAACAGTCATAGGAGGCAGACAGAGCGAAGTAACTGTGGAGGTGGATGGGGGAGAGGGATGGGGGGTGGGTCAGGAGCAGGTGTGGGGAAAAACAGGAGAGAGGGCCAGAGGGCAGGGAGAATGAATGGAAATCAGTGACTGGTGAGGATGGTGGTGGGGGCATCTATAAAATGTGACAGAGACATGAAATGGGGGAGCCTCCCAGGAGTCTATGGGGATCACTTTAGCTGAGACTCCTAGCACTGAAGATAATGGAACCTGAATTGGCTACTTCCTTCACCCAGGCAGGAAACCCAGCAGAGTGATAAGGACACTAATATACCCACAAAACTGTAGACATAAAATGTGTCCTGTTTACAGGGACAAAGATGGAACAGGAAATGGCCAACCAATAACTGGCCCAATTTGAGACCATCCCATGGCCAAGAACCAATTCTGAACACTATTAATGATGCTCTGTTATGCTTGTAGACAAGAGCTTAGCATAAATGTCCTCTGAGAGGCTCCACCTAGCAGTCGACTGAAACAGATACAGAAACTCACAGCCAAACATTGGACAGAGCTTGGGAAAAGTTGGAAGAAGGTTTGAGGGACCCTTAGAGAATAGGAACTCTATAGAGAAGACCAACAGAGTCAACTAACCTGGACCCTTGGCAGCTCTCAGAAACTGAACCACCAGCCAAAGAGCATACACAGGCTGAACCCAAGGCCCCTGGCACATATGTAGCAGATATGCAGCTCAATCTTCATGTGAGTCCTCCAACAAGTAGCACAGGAGCTGTCTATAAATCTGTTACCTGCCTGTAAATCCCATTCTCCTAACTTGGCTGCCTTGTCTGGCCTCAGTGGGAGTGGATGGGACTAGCCCTGCAAAGACTTGATGTACCAGGGTGAGGGAAACCAGGGGGCCTTCTACCCTTCAGAAGAGAAGGGGAAGGGAGATGGAGGGAAGGACTACGTGATGGAGGAAACAGGAGAAGGGACACAGCAATTGGGATCAAAAGGTAATAAATAAAGAAGTTAATGGAAAAATGGAATACTATTCAGCTAATGAGAAAAAATATAATAAGAAGTTGTAGAAAAATGGCTGAGCTTAAAATGCGTAATATTAGGTGAGGTCATACAATGTCAGAAACAAGAAACCACATTTTCCCTCATATGAATAATTTAGCCAATAATATATCTATATGGAAACAATATACAAGTGAGCACAGTAGAATATGGAGAAAAAAAAAGTTCAGATATTTTGGTCATCCTGATAAGCCCTTAGATCACTAGATCACGGGAGTGATCACGGGACTTTGTTTATTGCCTTGCTTGTTCTCTGACTGTTTGTGTTTATTGCCTTGCTTGTTCCTTGACTATTTGCATCTATTATATTGCTAGTTCCTCAACCTAGTACGACCTTAATAATTGCATGTAGTTAAAATGATATAAAAGCAGATTGGGGGTTGAGGGGAGGAACCAAGCAGAGGATGTCTTTAGATCAGACATTGAACATTACATGTTCTCTTAGAACATATGACCAAAGAACAAAATCAAGCTTCTGAAGAATTTATGGCATCCTCTCTTCACAAATAAATATAGGCATCTCTCAAAAAAAATAAAGAAAAGAAATGAAAAGTTAAATATGAGGGTATGGGGTAGAACTGAATGCAGGCAAAGAAATCCAGTTATGAAAAATATATTAAGGTGACTGCTTTTTTAGTTCTACTTCTGTCACAGGTTTTGGGACTTTGGTGGTAGATAATTCATCAAAATATATTGGCTACTGAAACTATTAAATGAGTGTCTCTAGAGTTTTAGTTCTCAATGACTAATGTAACCATATATAATTTCATTTAGTTCTATAGACTTTCAATTTCAGTCTGGTTACATTCAGTGTTTCATTTTGTATGTGTTTCCAACATGTTTTATAATCAAGTTAAAGCAAATTATCAGAAGGAAAAAAATTAAAGGTTTGGAATGTTTGAAGATACAACATTTCTAGAAAAAAAGTGGACATGACCACTGACCTGGGTCTTGCTTACTGGAGAATCAGCCATTTCTTTCTGTTTCTCGTCTTCAAATTTCTCTTTAACACACAATGAAACGCCAGCTTGTGGCTCTTTCATATAAGGGATCAAAAAAAAAAAAAAAGCAATAATAATTAATTCTGAAAGCTATTAAAGAACAGATTCAAACCACATAAAAAGACCCAAGCAACAGAATACTACCTGGTGTTCAATCAGCAATCCCAGAGCCAGAAGACCAATCACAGCTCAGTCAAATCTGAGGGTCAGAAATGGAACTGAATGATTAAGATGAGAATATTAAACACTAGTGAGGTTCTAAATTTATCCTGGACTAAAAGTGATGGAAGGCCCTATTCCCCCAAAGGAACCCATGCTTGCAGAGTAACTTGCCACAAAACCCCGAGGAAGAGCAAGGGGGACTGAAAGCAAACTATTCTCACCCACACAAACCAGAGTTCTGTAATTCTGCAACCTCTGGTACAAAGCACTCGCAGCAAGGTCCTGACATTGCCCCTCTTTTCTGAGAGAAGCACAGTCACACCACTGGCTGCGAACTGACCACAAAATAGAACAGCAGTTTGAATAGTGGTCCTGGTGCACACCTTTAACCCTAGCACTCAGAAAACACAATCAGGTCTAACTCTGTGATTTCCAGTCCTGCCTGGTCTACATGGTGAGTTCTGGGCCAGACAGAGGAACATAATGGGTTCAACCCATCAACAGAGCAAACACAGGAACCACAAATCAAACCAAATCAACCAAACTAAACCAAACAACAGTTTGTGTTCATGGACAGAGTGGTATTTCTAGAACTGAGGAGAAAAAAGACTTTTGCTGACTTTTTTTCTAATATAGAAGAGCTAAAGTAATTATTTAAAAGATGATTTATAGTACCATCCTATAAAATATAATATCTTTTTAATTTTATTTTTAATTTTTCCCTTTCCTTCTCCCTCTTTCCATTGATATTTCTCTTTGTGTCTCTGGCTGTCCTTAAACTCCTTCTGTGTACAGGGTGGCAAGGAACTTCCAGATCCAACTGCCTCAGTTTCCCAAGTGTAGGGATTAAAGGCTTGTGCCAACACCAGCTGGCTCATAATGTCCTTTCTAACTGTGAACTGTAAGGGATGTGCAACTTGGTCATCATGTTGGTCCCCTAACAACTGGAGCAGAGGCTTCTCTGACTCTGTTGACTGCCTTTGGATCCTCTTTCCTTAACTGGGCAGTCTTGTCTAGCTTCAATAGGAGATATGCCTAATCCTACGGCATCTTGACATCTACGGAGGGTGGATCTCCATGGGATGCTTTCCCTTCTCTGAGGATAAGGGGAGGAAGGTGTGAGGAAGAGGAGGAGTGAGACACTAGGAGGAGAGGAAGCAGTGATGACAAATGTATGGTAAATAAATTAATGAGAAAAAAAGTTTACTTTTAAAAGTTACATTTATAACCATATCTATGAAACTCGCAACAAATACCCGTTGCGATTCAATTACATTTCGAGCCATTCCTTTCATGACTAATAGCTAAAAGCTCTCTGGGGATGTACACAGGAGTTAGCGTGGATGTAAGTAAATTTAAAGAGCTCTGTCCTTTACACCTCAACAAAGAGAACTGGTTTGCAAATATCAACAGATAAACTCAAATATCCTACTACTCTAATATTTTGAATATTTTGGCAATCACACGTAAAATGAAAAACACGTCAGGATTATTGCAGTTTATGTGCGCTAAAATATATCGAGAATGAAAAACAACGACAGAGAAATTTCAGAGCCACTGCGCTGCTGACTGCGGACTCTCCCAGGATGCCCCGCGCGGCACCCATGGCTGCCCGGAGTTTTAGCTTCTCCCGAAGTCCGCCCTGTCCTGCGACCCCAGGTCTGCAGCACGCGATTCCCCACAGAGCAGGGCCACGACCTCTGGACCTGAACAGGTCCTTAACACTTTTGGCTTTGGTTCTTCTCCAACTTACCTGGATTCACTCACCAGTCACCAGCTTCCGCCTACATCACTCAACTAGCTCCTCCCACTCTGAACACTTTTCCACACGCCCCCGTAACCTCCAACATCCTTGCACTCTCCGTTTCCGGGTGAGTGGCTCTGCCCTGCGGACATTTGTCCCTCCGCTTTGTCTCAGGCTGCCTTCCACACAGCTAACCAAGCATCCCCACATGCCAGCTAGACCAGAACTGGATCTGGTAGAACTCTGCACTCGGATATCTGACCCCCATAGTGAGTACAGAACCCTCTAGATAAAAAGACAGGAAGCCTAACCCTCCACTGGACTTCCAGACTCTGGAATACATACTTTATACCAAACAACAACACAGGCTAAACTCAGAAGCCCGAGTCCCAACGACAAAACACAAACATGAGAAGTCAAAAGCAAATCATGAAATTCTGACTTGGGAAGAGACATTTAAAGAACCTGGATTTCGAAAAGAAATAGGTGTCTCAAGAACTCAGCGATCAACCCTTTGCTAACGGCCCAAGGCCGAATTCATCCCGCACTGTACTGCTTTCACCACTAGATGACGGTGTTGTCATTTTACTAACTCGGAAAGCTAGTCTTCTGGGACTCTTAAGGTGAGAGAAAAATAGAATTGTTTCTCTCCTTTTTCCTTCCTTCTCTTCCTTCCCCTCCCTCCCTCCCTTCCACCCTCTCTCCTTCCTTCCTTCCTTTCTTTTTTCTTTTTTTTCTTGAGTGTTGAATGCAGAGACCTCACAGATGCAAAAAATAAGTAAGTATGGTTCTAGTCCTAATAAGTCAGTTACTCCATCCCATCTCTAGCTCTGGGAACACCAAAGAAGAAGAGGTGTTTAGGCAATAAGAAGGGAAAGAGGAGGAAGGGCTAAGACACACCATTCTCTAGACTCCATACAACTACTGTAATCAGTAACCAAAGCAACTGTCCTTGTCTGAACTGTCCTCGCACAAGAGCACAGTCAGTCTAGAAAAGGGAATGGCTCACTTTACTTCTCAGACGATGGCTGTGGATAGATTGTAGGAGAAGAATCACTGCCTTTAGTTGTTGTCCTATGCTGAGCGCATCAGGCTCCAGCACATAGCTCCAAACCCTCAGTCTCACAAATGGCTCTGGTTCATCTCAGTAGGTCCCAGGCAAAATGAACAGAGATGAACACAATCAAGAGGTTTCTTAGAATTGTAGACCAGAAGAGCAGAGCTTTAGGAGGTGGAATTGGGCAATATTTGATGTGGGCACACAAATGCAATATGCAAATATGAAATAGCTAATAATAGAAAACTTGGAGGAGGTCATTCATTCATTCATTCACTCATTCATTTGGGACAGGTTTTCTCTGTGTAACACAATTAGTAATGAAGTATGCTACCATGCCCAGCTCAAAAAACATGTTTTCTAAAAAGATTTATTTCTTTTATATGAATGCTCTATCTGCATGTACACCTGCATACCAGAAGCGGGCATCAGATCCCATTACAGATGGTGGTGAACAATGATGTGGTTGTTGAGAATTGAACTCAGGAATTCTGGAAGGGCACACAATGCTCTTAACCTCGGAGCCATCTTTCCTGCCCCTCAAAATTGTTTTCAAATTACCATATCAGTCTATATTTTCTTTTTGATTGTATCAGTATTGGGTGGGGTGCTTCTATTTGTTAAATTTTGTTAAATTGTTAAATAAATTGCTTTTTTTTTTTTTCTGAGACAAGCTGGCTTTGAGCCTACTGTGTCCCTGGAGTGCTAGGATTAATGAGATGGTCCACCAAGCCTGGCCCAGAATCTGGTTTAGTATCAGGTAATAGAGTAAGAAAGTCTTGCTTTTTTTGTATCAAGAAGTAATAAATGTTAAGTAGCTTTGACATTAGTTATTTGAAATAAAATCCTGTCAATCTTGTCGTGGAGTTGTTTTAAAGATGGCATTTTATGCCCAGCAATGGGTAGAAGGAAATTGAAGAGTCCACCTCCAGTATATAGAAGTGGAGGGACAGGGTTACTAACCTGCATTAAAAATTTCTGACCCAGAACTGTTTCTATCTAAAAGAACTGCAGGGACAAAAATAGAGAAGAGACTGAAGATGGGAGCCTAGCATGGCTATCCTCTGAGAGGCTCTAGCAGTAGCTCACTGAGACAGACACAGACAGATACACCCAACAATTGGACTGAAGTTGGGCGGGGGCACCTATGGTTGAATTAGATAAAGGAAGGATTGGAGAAGCAGTTGGGGAGGGTGAACCCATAGGAAGACCTGCAGTCTCAACTAACCAGGTCCCCAGGGAGCTCTCAGAGACTAGCACTAGCCACGCACCAGGCAGCATACAGTGGTGGTCTGAGGCTCTGGCACATACATAGCAGAGGATTGCCTGGTCTGGCCTCAGTGGTAGATGCACCTAATGAGGACCCAGAGAAGGAGGGTGTCTGGTTGAGGGGAGTTCCTCTCGGAGACAAGGGGGAGAAGTGGGATGAGGAACTGTGGGAGGGAAGACCATGGAGGGGGAAGCAATGGTTGGAATGTAAATAAATAAAATATATTTTTTAAAGGTGGCATTTTATAATTGCTTCAGTCACATTGTTATGTGTAGTTTTGTTAATATTATTTATTTCTTGTTGTTTACATTCGATATGTTATATACATCTGGAATCTCACCTATTTCAACTAGATATTCCAATTTAGTGTAATAGAAGTCTTCATTATCAGTAGACATAAGATCCCATTGTTATCATAAAAATAGGCTGTGCCTTTACCTTGGGTACTGGTCAGATCACTACAAGATGATCGGTGGTGACATACAACTTTAATTCCAGCCCTAAGGAGGCAGAGTCAGGCAGATCTCTGTGAGTTCAGGGCCAGCATGGTCTACTGAGTGTGTTTTAGGTCAGCTAAAGTTACACAATGAAACCCAGTCTCTACAAACAAACAAACAAACAATAACAAAAAGTTATGATGTTTTGTTTGTCAAGATCATGCAAGCCTTCAAACTCAGGTCTCTGGAGATAGAAGCAAGGGGAAACATGAGTTCAAGCCCAGCCTAGTCTATACAGATACACAGTCAATACACAGATATACCCTGTCACAAAGTAAAACAAACTCTTTACTAAGGAATAGCTTTTATGGTACTAGAAGTACCATTCAAGATCTAAGTACTGTTAGAAAACAACTATTCATTCTGGTGTTTACCATAGATGCAATGATTCTACTAGAATTCCACTACAGACATGTATGTAGGCAATAACAATTAATGAGAAGCAGGCTATCAGTTTGAAAGAGCAGGATGGTATTTGGGAGGATTTGGCAGGAGGAAAGGGAGAAAACAAATGTTCTAATGGTAGAATAAAGTCTAAATTTAAAATGTAAAACCAAAGCAAATAAAACCAAACACACAGCCAAGCCACACTGAAGCCAAACCAACCAAACAGGAGTTATACACCTCTCAGGGAAATGCAGACTAGGATTCCTTAAGCTTCTATGCTCCTCGAGCTACAGTGTCAATTATCGGGAATAGAAATGATAGCTAATGTTGGTATAAATGTGGAAAAAGGAGGTCGTACACTGCTACGAGATCAAAAACTAGAGAATCTACTTTTGAAATCAGCCTAGATGTCCACCCCTAAATAAATGAAAAAATGAAAGAAAGAAAACTTCTGTGTGACCCAATTACAGCTTTGATATGTGACACTATTCCTGTGGAAACAAGGAAAATCATCTACTTATCCCAGATAAGTAACCAGCGACAAATCAATGTTTGGGAACCAACAGAATCCAATTTGGTGAACCAATGTGGTTTTTTTTTTTTTTTCAGGGATATTGTGTGTACATGTATGTCTATGAGTCATGTGTGTTCCTAATGCTTGCAGAGGCAGAAGAGAGCATTGGATCTCCTGGAATTGAGACTAGAGAATGATTGCCCATGTGAGGGTCCTGGGAATTCAACGAGAGTCTTCTGAAAGAGCAAACAGTAGTCTTAATCACCGAATCCTATCTAAAGCTCATCGGTGAGATTTCCTGGGGTGACTTTGCGTGTGGGTGAAGGGCTACTGACAGAAGACAAAGCACTGAATGACAGCTGTATCACCTGTGAGGGTGTTATCTAATGAAGCTGCAAACCTGGGGATCACTGCACAGCTTGCAGGCAGTTCACCTGAGATAGGAAGTTTGTCTTTCAAGCCACCCACTAACTCTCCCAGGCAGCTTGACCTGTGTTATCAGGTTCAGGCAGCTTGACTGGTGTCTGCTCATGGCTGGTTCGAGCATCATCTGTGCAGTCATCTTCTCTGCAAATGTCAGCAGTCCTTACTGATTGATTATGTATGCTTGAGGCACGAGGTCACTAGAGAACCTTTCAGTTTTTCAGACTTCTTGAAGGTACTAAGTTGTCTATTTCTGAGCTTTGGGAGATTCTCTAAAGGATGGACAGTTCATGGCCCCTCATTCACTTGCTCTAAGGATCCAGTTAATTTCCTTTCTTATAACACACAATTTTTAAAGATGTGAAATGAGGAGAACCAAGGACAAGGGACGTGCCAAAGTGGATGGGGAAAACCCCACAAGGCCCAAATCCTACACAGATTACTACAGGCACCTGAGGAGAGCTGGCAAAAGAATAGTCTCCGCCAGAAAGAAGCACACCAACTGGTTATTCAATACCAAATGTCCAGCCTTGAAAACATAATACAAGTAAGATTATATGGACTGAGTAGGTTATTTAGGAATATATGTATATACATAGGTGGGTATTCTGAGTTACGTGGGACAATCAAAGACAGCATCACTCAAGACAGAGTGTCACTCAAGGATGAATTAAAGCCTTACTGGCAGCAGGGACATCCAGCTTCTGTGGACTGAATCTTGAATAGCCATACAAAATCATATTTATTGTTGCAGAAAAGTTATGTGTGCATGTGTAAACCAATTTCCTCATATGTAAATCCTTGATCTAATACATATTTAGTGAAGGAAAACATGAGAAGACCTGTGCAACCTTAGACCTTATGGTGCACTGTTTACACTACCCAATAAGTTTTGCACTATAAGAAGTTTCAGGTGTGCCAGGACTTGTGAGCAAAATCATGCAAAGACTGTATAGCTCCTTCAGAAAAATCACCATATACGTCATAGATAACAATCACTGTGTTTCACACAGATTTCTTCAAGTTCTAAGTGCTTCTAGAAAACAACTGTTCATTCAGCTGTTTACCTTAGATACAATGATTCTATTGGAATTCTACTACAGACATATATTATGCAATAACAATACATAAAAGAGAGGTCATGAATTTGAAAGAGAGCAGGGAGGGTATTTGGGAGGATTTGACAGGAGAAAAGGAAGATGAGAAAGTTTTTAATGATATAATAATTCAAAATTGAAAATGTAAGACAAGTGAGGCATTGTGGAGCATGCCTCTATTCCTAGCACCTAGGAGGCAGAGACTGGTGGATATCTGTGGGTTCGAGGCCGGCTTTATTCACAAAGTGAGTCCAGGACAGCTAAGGATTTCTTAAACAGTGAAATCCTGACTGGAAAAATGAAAAAAGAAGAGAGAAAGAAAAAAGAAAAGAAAAACAAAACTAAAACAAATGAACATACAACAGCCACAAAGCCAAATGAAAACAAAGCAAACAAGCATTATACCCATCTCAGGGAAATGCAGACTAGGGTTCATTCATCTTCCATATTACTCTAGCTACAAGGTCAATCACCAGGAATAGAAATAATGACTAATGTTGGCAGAAATGTGTGGAAAGGAGGCCATACACTGTCATGAGATCAAGATCTAGAGAATCAACTTTTGAAATCAGTCTAGAAGTCTGCCCCCAAATAAATGATAAATGAAGAAAATTTCTGTGTGATCCAATTAAGCATTGATATGTGACTAGTCCATGGAAATAAAGACAAACATATACTTTCCCAGATAAGAAAGCAATGAAAAAAACAATATTTTGGAATCAAAAAGTCCAACTTGGTGAACCAATGTTTTTTTTTTTTTTTTTTTTTTCTGCATGTAGTTCTGTGTGCCATGTGTGTCCTTGATGCTTGCAGAGACCAGAGGAGGGCACTGGTTGCCCTGGAGTTGAAGTTACAGAATGAATGCCTATGTGAGGGTGCTTGGATTTCAAGGTGAGTCTTCTGAAAGAGACAATGCTTTCAACCAATGAGTCATCTTTAAAGCACAGTGGACAGAGAATTTTATTGGGGTGATTTACAAGAGTGTGGAGAGGAGCTGCTGATAGAAGCACAAAGGACTGAATGACAACTGCAAAATGCTATGAGAGTGATAGTTAAGGAAACTGCAAACCTTGGGAGCACTGCACAGCTTGCAAGCAGCTCACCTGAGGTAGGAAGTGAAGTGAAAATTTAAGGGTTCTTTGAAACGTCAATTGTGTTGAATAGTGTTTTGCTGGGGCATTATATATTAAGGAATGTTTCACTGAAGCAGACACAGATGAATGTTCTGCTAAAGCAAGCACATGAAAGGACACATGATGAAGGATTCTTCCCTAATGACACACATGTATTGGTCTGCCTTACATTGTGTAGTTGAGTTGCATTTGTCGGGACTCATTCCATAGAGAGAAATGCACCAAAAAACTGTGTGGTGTGCTGCAGCTTCTTCCCACTTCCACAGACTTGGGCCGATTGGCAGAGTGATGTCAACTAAGACAGACTCACGTGGAGTTTGCTAAGACTCACGTGCTTAGGCAAGACATTTGGTAAGGCAAGACCCATGGAGAACACATGATGTTTGGAGGGAGTATAAATAGGTCTCAATGGACAGTGATTGAGGCTTGTAGAGCTAGCTGTGGAACACTTGTTGGTCTCAAGTCTTTGCTGACCTTTGCTTTGCTGAGAGAGGCTCAGCCATGAACTTTTCCTAGTGATCCTGTTAACAGACCTTGGTCTCTCCTGCTGACTCTTGCTGATTTTGCTGAGCCCTGGCTGTTCCTGCTAGGTTGTGACCCACTGCTGATTCGTGCTTGCTATTCCAACTCAAACAAACGGGACTATTGGTATATCCATGAAGTGTTTGTGAGGGGATTGAGCTGGTGCTGCTGACCTGTGAACTGAACTGCTGATTTCTGACAATACAGATGGAATTCACTCCAAAGAACCATTTCTAAACAGCACCACTTCACCCATATCATTTTCTTTCCACTACCTCTGGTGGGTGGTGGGCTACAAAAAAGGTTAAAGTGTTTAAGAACCATCATTAAAAATAGGTATTGAAAAAACTAAAGTTACAGGGAATTGTGCCTTTCAAGCCACTCACTAACTCCTCCGGACAGCTTGTATTGTCTTGTGTGGTTCAGGCAGCTTGACTGTTGTCAACTTCATGGTGATTTGAGCATCTTCTGTGCAATTCATTGTTTCTGACAGTCTCAGAAATCCTTACCAATTATATTTGGTTGTGGCAGGAGGACACTAGTGAAACTTGCCAGTTTCTGGACTTCCTGAAGTTATTAAATTGTCTATTTCTGAGCTTTGGGAGGTTAGTTATAGGAGGACCATTTCCTTCCCCCTCCACCTTGCTGCTGTAAGGCATCTAGTTCATTTCTCTGTCTTTTACACCTTCTTAAAAAGAAGCTTCTTTCCAAATGAAGGGTTAAACCTCAAAGAAATCTCATACTCAGTAATCACTCCTGGCATGGAACTCAAGGACTTTCCATTGTTGCAGGGTATTTGATAACATCTTGAACTCTAGGATTGTGAACTAGAAAAACCTCGCCTTGTTGTACTGTGGCTCAGCGTTAACACACACCTTTTATCCAACAGCTTTCTGTTTACTGGAAACAAGTACTTGTTGTGTGGCTCAGTCCTAGAACACACCTTTCAAGAGCTAAATAAAGTCAACCTTAGGTCAAGATGCAGAACAAACAAACAGTTGCCAGGGAGTGAACATAGTGAAGCAGAAAGGAGGGACATTGAGTTGGAAGGTGTTTAAGACAGCATGGAGAAGGAAAGGAACTTTTTCTTATAGGACATCGGTGGAATAAGAAGGTCAGCTGAGTTTTCTCCACTTCTGAGCTCACAGGCTTTCATGACAGGCTCTGGCTGGTGAGTCTTCATTTGGGAAAATGGAGTGACTGGTATTTGTGTGTTAAAACAACATTCCATCTTACCAGTTAGCACTTGCTCATCATGTTTTTTCTTGTTTTTTTTTTTTTTTTTAAAGTTGGTCATTGTTTTATTGAGTGTTATTGTGGAAGGAATCTTGGTATTAAAAATAAATTTATTGGGCTTGAGAGACAGCTTAGTGGTAGGGAGCACAGGATATTCTTTTAGAGGACTTTGGTTTCACATAGGCAACCACATAGAAGCTCACAATCACCTGTAACTCCAGTTCCAGGGGACTGAATGCTCTCTTATGATCTTCACAAACACTGCACACACATGATACACTTACATGAAAAACACTATACAAGTAATACAAAAATAAGGAAATCATAAAATTAAATTTATGTAAACTATCTAATATTACATTTAAATCTGCACCGTCCCTACTGGATCATGAGTTGTAAGCTAAATACTCAGCCTAAGAAATGAGTTTGAAGGCTGGATATCATCTAGGACTAGAGCCTGGCTTGTAGAAATAGGTTGTTATGGTGGACCTTGAAAGTTATTCCTGACCCTGATCCTGCTGTGGTCTTTTCCTCTTCATCTCTAGCTCAATGCAGAATACTCACCACACAGTGCTGCTGTCCTGGACCAAGTTTCCATGCCTGTCTTGCTATGTGGAACAGAAATCCCTCTAAAATATTGAGACAAAATAGATGTTAACCCTTTTTAAGCATTGGACATTTTGTCACAATAGGAAAAAAAATCTGATACATTTATGACACACAGCATACTGAGATTATAGGTCATTTTCTTTGCTTTAGCTTCTGTTCTGTATATCTCCATTGTGTCTGTTGAACACATTCCTGTACTTTTAGGTCATAGTCATCTGTGGCAATTTAAATGAGAAATGTTCCCCCTTCTCCAGGTTCAGGTATTTGAACTCTTGATCCTCAGTTGATGGCACTGTTTGGGAAGGTTTAGGATGTGTAACCTTGCTAGAGGAAGTGGGCCTTGACAGTTCATAGCTCCATCTTACTTATAGTTTACTCTCAAGAAGCCTGGGCATTCTTTCATTGGTCTCTATTTCCTGTCAGGATCAGAACCACACATAGAACTGTGTGACAGGCTCACCTTCCCGCTCACTGATTATAATGGCCCATCTCCACTGATGGCCCATCTCCCACTGGCAATGGGGTAAGTCAACCCTCCATGGGTGTAAACTCTTTCCTGAGTCTGAGTACTTGGTACTCCTCTGAAGGAAGGAGGCAGAGGTATCCCTAGTCATGGTCTTTATTTTTTTTAATTGGATATTTTATTTACATTTCAGATGTAATCCCCTTTCCCCCCATCCAGGAACCCCATCCCATCCCCCTCCTCCTGCCTACATGAGGATATGCCCCTCCCTACCCACCCTCCCACATTCACCTCCCCACCACGATTTCCCCTACACTGGAACGTCCACCTTCACTGCATCAAGGACTTCCTCACTCACCTATGCCTGAACTGTCATCCTCCTCTACATATACAGCTGGAGCCATGGGCCCCTCCCTATGTGCTCCCTGCTGGTGATTTAGGCCTGGGAGCTCTGGTTGGTTGGCATTGTTTGCTCTCCTCATGGGACCTGCAAACCCTTTCAGCTCCTTCAGTCTACTCTCTCATTCCTCCATTGGGAACCCCATGATCAGCTCAATGGTTCCCTGTGAGCTTCCACCTCTGTATATTTCAGGCTCTGGCAGACTTCTAAGGAGACAGTTTATCAGGATCCTGTCAGCATGCACTTGTTGGCATCCACATCATTGTCTACCTTTGGTGACTGCAAAAGGGATAGACACCTGTCAGGGGCAGCCCTGTTTACATGAAGGCCTAAAATCAGCAATAGGTCTGACATACATGTCTGCTAGCACCAAGTCTTGGGTCTCTGTGGAAAAACACTGAAACAGATAGCTATAAGCTATTGTAAACAAGCAGCTTTGGAGGAAGGTGCCATAGCCTGAGTAGTCCTAGACCTTGCAGAGGGTAACCTTGGTGGATAGTACCAACTTAGATAAGGACAAGTGAATCATAGAGTCATAGTGACAAGTCCCCTGAACCTTCATTCCCCTGATACTGTGTTCTGGAAGATATCTGTACTCCTCCTGAATACCCACATTCCTTCCTCACATCCTGCCTTTTTTGTGTATATAAGCCCTGTGTGAAAAAGTAAAGATTACGATCTGATCAGACTATAGAAAGATCATCATTCTTCGAGTCTTTGCCTGTTACCCCAACTCCCCCCCCCCCCGCACCCCAGCTCTCTTCCAGGTGACTTCCCGGACCCCTGCTGTTTAATGCCCTGCTGGCCAGGACAGATACCCAGGTGGAGCTGTCTCTGGACGGCCCCTCCTTCAGTTTCTGTCCCATGCTTTGTCTCCATATTTGCTCCCATGAGCATTTTGTTACCCCTTTAAAGAAGGGCCAAAGCACGCACACTTTGGTCTTCCTTGTTCATGAGCTTCATGTGATCTGTAAGTTGTATCTTGGATATTTCGAGCTTTTGGGCGAATATCCAATTTTCAGTGAGTACATACCATGTGTGTTCTTTTGTGATTGGGTTACCTCACTCAGGATGATATTTTCTAGTTCCATCCATTACCTATGAGTGTCTCAAATTCGTTGTTTTTAATACCTGAGTAATAGTTCATTGTATAAATGTACCACATTTTCTGTATCCATTCCTCTGTTGAAGGACATCTGGGTTCTTTCCAGCTTCTGGCTATTTATAAATAAGGCTGCTATGAACATACTGGAGCATGTGTCCTTGTTATATGTTGGAGCATCTTCTGGGTATATGCCCAGGAGTGGTATAGCTGGGTCCTCAGGTAATGCTATGTCCAATTTTCTGAGGAACCACCAGACTGTTTTCCAGAGTGGTTGTACCAGCTTGCAAGCCACCAACAATGGAGGAGTGTTTCTCTTTCTCCATATCCTTGCCAACATCTGCTATCACCTGAGTTTTTGATCTTGGCCATTCTGACTGGTGTGAGGTGGAATCTCAGGGTTGTTTTGATTTGCATTTCCCTGATGACTAAGGATGCTGAACATTTCTTTAGGTTCTTCTTGGCCATTTGCATTTCCTCAGTTGAGAATTCTTTGTTTAGCTCAATACCCCATTTTTTAATAGGGTTATTTGGTTGTCTAGAGTCTATTTTTGAGTTCTTTGTATACACAGGATATTAGTCCTCTATTCCATGTGGGATTGGTAAAGATCTTTTCCCAATCTGTTGGTTTCTGTTTTGTCCTATTGACAGTGTCCTTTGCCTTACAGAAGCTTTGCAACTTTATGAGGTCCCGTTTGTCAATTCTTGATCTTAGAGCATAAGCCATTGGTGTTCTGTTCAGGAACTTTTCCCTTGTGTCTAGGTATTCGAGGGTCTTCCCCACTTTCTCTTCTATTAGTTTCTGTGTATCTGGTTTTATGCGAAGGTCTTTTATCCACTTGGACTTGAGGTTTGTACAAAGAGATAAGAATGGATCAATTTGCATTCTTCTACATGCTGACCTCCAGTTGAACCAGCACCATTTGTTGAAAATGCTGTCCTTTTTCCACTGGACAGTTTTAGCTCCTTTGTCAAAAATCAAGTGACCATAGGTGTGTCAGTTCATTTCTGGGTCTTCAATTCTATTCCATTGATCTTCCTGCCTGTCTCTGTACCAATACCAGGCAGTTTTTATCACTATTGCTCTGTAGTACAGCTTGAGGTCAGGGATGATGATTCCTCCAGAAGTTCTTTTATTGTTGAGAATAGTTCTCGCTCTCCTGGATTTTTTTGTTATTGCAAATGAATTTGCAAGTTGTTCTTTCTAACTCTATGAAGAATTGATTTGGAATTTTGATGGGGATTGCATTAAATCTGTATATTGCTTTTGGCAAGATGGCCATTTTTACTCTATTAATCTGTCAATCCATGAGCATGGGAGATTTTTTTGAGTTTGTTTATCAGGTTTAGGAGTTCTCTGGTGGAATTTTTAGGGTCACTTAAGTATGCTACCATATCATCTGCAATAGTGAAATTTTGACTTCTTCCTTTCCTATTTGTATCCTTTTGACTTCCTTTTGTTGTCTAATTGCTCTGGCTAGGACTTCTAGTACTATATTGAATAGGTAGGGAGAGAGTGGACAGCCTTGTCTAGTCCTGATTTTAGTGGGAATGATTCAAGTTTCTCTCCATTTAGTTTGATGTTGGCTACTGACTTGCTATACATTGCTTTTACTATGTTTAGGTATGGTTCTTGAATTCCTGACCTTTCCAGGACTTTTACCATGGAGGGGTGTTGAATTTTGTCAAATGCTTTCTCAGCATCTAGTGAGATGATCATGTGGTTTTTTTCTTTGAGTTTGTTTATATAGTGGATTACGTTGATGGATTTCTGAATATTGAGCCATCCCTGAATTCCTGGGATAAAGCCTACTTGATCATGATGGAGTGATTGTTTTGATGTATTCTTGGATTCGGTTTGCCAGAATTTTATTGAGTATTTTTCCATCGATATTCATAAGGGAGATTGGTCTAAAGTTCTCTTTCTTTGTTGGGTCTTTGTGAGGTTTAGGTATGAACGTGATTGTGGCTTTATAGAATGAATTGGATAGGGTTCTTTCGGTTTCTATTTTGTGGAATAGTTTGAAGAGAATTGTTATTAAGTCTTCCTTGAAGGTCTGATAGAATTCTCCACTAAAACCATCTGGTCCTGGGCTTTTTTTGGTGGGGAGACATTTAATGACTGCTATTTCTTTGGGGTTATGGGACTGTTTAGATGGTTTATCTGCTCCTTATTTAACTTTGATACCTGGTATCTGTCTAGAAAGTTGTCCATTTCATCCAGATTTTCCAGTTTTGTTGAGTATAGGCTTTTGTAGTAGGATCTGATAATTTTTTTTTAATTTCCTCAGTTTCTGTTGTTATGTCTCCCTTTTCAGTTCTAACTTTATTAATTTGGATACTGTCTCTGTGCCTTCTGGTTAGTCTGGCTAAGGGTTTATCTATCTTGTTGATTTTCTCACAGAACCAGATCCTGGTTTTGTTGATTATTTATATAGCTCTTTTTGTTTCTACTTGGTTGATTTCAGCCCTGAGTTTATTTCCTGTTGTCTACTCCTCTTGGGTGTATTTGCTTCTTTTTGTTCTAGAGCTTTCAGATATGCTGTCAAGTTGTTAATGTATGCTCTCTCCAGCTTCTTTTTGTAGGCACTTAGAGCTATGAGTTTTCCTCTTAGCACTGCTTTAATGGAGTCCCACAAGTTTTGGTATGATGTGTCCTCATTTTCATTAAATTCTAGAAAGTCTTTAATTCCTTTATTTCTTCCTTGACCAAGTCATCTTTGAGTAGAGCATTGTTCAGTTTCCACGTGTATTGGGCTTTCCATTGTTTTTGTCATTATTAAAGACCAGCCTTAGTTCATGGTGATCTGATGAGATGCAAGGGATTATTTTAATCTTTTTGTATCTGTTGAGGTCTGTTTTGTGGCCAATTATATGGTCTATTTTGGAGAAAGTACCAGGAGGTGCTGAGAAAAAGGGATATTCTTTTGTTTTAGGATGAAATGTTCTATAAATATCTGTTGAATCCATTTGGTTCATAACTTCTGTTAATTTCATTGTGTCTCTGTTTAGTTTCTGTTTCCATTGCTGAGAGTGGGTGTTGAAATCCTCCATATTATTGTTGAGGTGCAATGTGTGCTTTGAGATTTAGTAGTTTCTTTTATGTATGTGGGTACCCTTGCATTTGGAACACAGATGTTCAGAATTTAGAGTTCATCTTGGTAGATTTTTCCTTTGAGAAGTATGAAGTGTCCTTCCTTATCTTTTTTGATTACTTTTGGTTGAAAGTTGATTTTATTTGATATTAGAATGGCTACTCCAGCTTGTTTCTTGGGACCATTTGCCTGGAAAATTGTTTTCCATCCTTTTACTCTGAGGTAGTGTCTGTCTTTTGTTACTGAGGTGCATTTCATGTATGCATCAAAATTCTGGGTCCTGTTTATGTATCTGGTCTGATAGGCTACGTCTTTTTACTGGGGAGTTGAGTCCATTGATGTTAAGAGATATTAAGGAAAAATGACCGTAGCTTCCTGGTTTTTTTGTTATTAGAGGTAGAATTATGTTTGTGTAGCTATCTTCTTTTAGAGTTGTTGGAAGATTACTTTCTTGCTTTTTCTAGGTTGTAGTTTCCCTCCTTGTGTTGGAGTTTTCCATCAATTATCCTTTGAAGTGCTGGATTTGTGGGAAGATATTATGTAAATTTGGTTTTATCATGGAATATCTTGGTTTCTTCATCTATGGTAATTGAAAGTTTTGCTGGGTATAGTAGTCTGGGCTGGCATTTGTGTTCTCTTAGGGTCTGTATGATATCAGTCCAGGATCTTCTGGCTTTTATAGTCTGTCGTGAGAAGTCTGGTGTAATTCTTATAGGTCTGCCTTTATGTTACTTTACCTTTTCCCCTTACTGCCTTTAGTATTTTTCCTTTGTTTTGTGCATTTGGTGTTTTGATTATTATGTGACAGGAGGAATTTTTTTCTGATCTAGTCGATTTGGAGTTCTGTAGGCTTCTTATATGTTCATGTACATCTCTTTCTTTAGGTTAGGGAAGTTTTCCTCTATAATTTTGTTGAAGATATTTACTGACCCTTTAAGTTGGGAATCTTCACTCTCATCTATACTTATTATCCTTAGGTTTGGTCTTCTCATTGTGTCCTGGATTTCCTGGATGTTTTGGGTTAGGAGCTTTTTGCATTTTGCATTTTCTTTGACAGTTATGTCAATGTTTTCCATGGTATCTTCTGCACATGCGATTCTCTCTTCTATCTCTTGTATTCTGTTGGTTGTATTCTGTGTCTATGACTCTGATCTCTTTCCTATGTTTTCTATCTCCAGGGTAGTATCTCTTGAGATTTTTCATTGTTTCTACTTCCATTTTAGATCCTGGATGGTTTTGTTTAATTCCTTCACCTGTTTGGTTATGTTTTCTTGCAGTTTTTTAAAGGGATTTTTGTGTTTCCTCTTTAAGGGCTTCTACCTGTTTATCTGTGTTCTCCTGTACTTCTTTAAGGGTGTTATTTATGTCCTTCTTAAAGTCTTCTATCAGCATCATGAGAAGTGATTTTAATTCTGAATCTTGCTTTTCTGGTGTGATGGCGTGTCCAGGACTTGCTATGATGGGAGATCTGGGTTCTGATGATGTCAAGTAACTTTTATTTCTGTTGCTTATGTTCTTGCACTTGCCTTTTGCAATCTGGTTAACTCTAGCACTACCTGCACTGTCTCTGACTGGAGCCTGTCTTTCCAGTTATCTTGCTTGTGTGAGAACTCCTCAGAGTCCAGATGTCTCTGTGATCCGATCTCCTGGGTGGAAGAACTGCTGGGACTCAGACTGCCTCTGAGATCCTGAAATCCTGCTGCTCTGAGTGCAGTGGTTCCTTCTCTGCTCTAAGTGCACTGGTTTCCTCTAGGATGGTTCAGGATATGGTATCTTCCTGGGAAAAATCATCTTGGTGTCTGCCCCAGCTAAAAAGGTGCACATCATGTTTTTTTTTTTTTTTTTTGGTTTTTCGAGACAGGGTTTCTCTGTGTAGTCCTGGCTTCCTGGAACTCACTCTGTAGACCAGGCTGGCCTTCGAACTCAGAAATCCGCCTGCCTCTGCCTCCCAAGTGCTGGGATTAAAGGCCTGTGCCACCACGCCAGGCTGCTCATCATGTTCTTGTTGCTTTTTTCACTATCTAGGCCTGGAACCAACTCACATATACATCAATTGACACATGTGTAAATGAAAATATGATGCATATCTACAGAACATGGTTTATTACCTTATTGTAAATAAAAATGAAAGTGAGGAATCAGGATATAAACATAGACAAAAAAAAAAAAAATACAATGAGTACTTCCACCTGGCCCCCAACAGTCAAATAGCACATTTCCCCTTATATGTGGTCTTAGTTATATTTTTCTTTTGTTTGTTGATGATCTTGAAGGTGAAAGATGTAGACTACTACTTTTTTTTCTTCATAATGAATTTGCTTTGATGTCAGCAATTTCACCACCTGGTAAAGGCTTTGTCAAATTGGAGTTGTAATTTCCAATGAAGACATGCAGATTTTATATGCTATACTTTTACATAGTTTCTCATAGGTATAAACTTTGTGATGTACAGTATAATTAGAGGTCATTGTCATATATTAAATGTTACATTTTGTCTTTTTCATGATTTTGAGACAGGTTCCATGTAGAGAGAATCTCCTGTGTACTTTATGGATGCAAAACCTCAATAAAAGCTGGTGGTGTATTAGCAATAGGCAGGAAATAAAAGGACAGAAGCTGAAGGTGGAAGTTTCTGGTTTCTTTGGGACTCATTTGTGTTATGTGCTATTTTCTGGAAGTGTTTTTATAGAGGACATTTTGCTAGGTTGGAATGTGAGAAGATGGCATTTTCTGGGAGAATAGACTCGTGGTGTTTTTCTGGAAGCTGCCTGGAAAAAGGGCGTGTGATATTTTGAGAGAGCTGCTGCTTGGTGTTTGGACAGATATAAATATAATCCAACAGACAGTGGATGACACTGGGGCATTTGTTTGCCTTGCCTTTTTTACTGATCATTGTTTGCTGAGACTTTGTAGAGATAAATGCACCAAAGAACTTCTGTGGTGTTCTGGTGGCTTCTTGATACTTCTGTGATCTCGGGGGCTGACTGGCAGAGCCTTGTGGTTTCTTCTGGATTGAACTGTGTTACTGATTCTGGATGGTGTTTGCAAGTGAATGGAGTTAGTGCTACTAAGTTCTGTGAGCCGAACTTCTGCAACCATGACAAGGATTAGAATCACCCTAAAGAACTATTTCTAAACAGGCTTAAATTTTTTGCCCTATTAACCTTTCGTTTCCACTACCTATGGTGGGTGGTTGGCTGGTGGTTAAAGTATTTAAGAACCCTTACTAAAGTAGGTCTTGAAAAATAAAAATCTACAGGGTCCTCAGTGAGACTGGAACTCTGGGAAGTAGTCACAGGTGTGAAAGATTCACCCTGGACCATAAGGAGACAGACATATGAAGATGAGAAGAGGTAAACAGCTCTGCAGCACACAAGGAATATAATAAACAGGTTATATAATTTCAGATCTAGTCAAGGAACAAGCCAAAGCTTATGGCCTAGGCATTTATTTATAAATAATTAAGTCTAGCAGTCATTATTTCAGGAACAAAGAGGCTCCTGGTTATAGGTGTATGTAGTTCTGGCTGTCCTGGAACTACATATACCAGGGTGGCCTCTGATTAACAGAGATCATTTTTGCCTCTGATGGCTACGTACACAATATTGCCTGGAATTATGAATTTTTGATGTTGAACAAGACAAAATAGTTGTATTACAGCTTTTCCCAGTGACTAGAAGGACAAAAGCACCATTCAGAGGTGAAAAGCAGCATCTGTTTTTACAGTGTGTTGGGGTTCAATTTCCAACACACAAATAACAACTCACAACTGTCTTTAACTCCAGCTTCAGGGGATCTGGCCTCCACAGGCACCAGTTATACATGTAGTGCACAAAGATACAAGCAGTAAAGTGCGTGCGTGCGTACACACACACACACACAGAAAACAAAAAGGTTTTCACATAATTACATTTGGAAATTTTATTTTGACAAACTTTGTGATAAATTCTAAGATTTAAAATCTTATTAAAGGCTTTCCATGTTTCTCACACTTACATTTCTATTATGTATAATGTTAGGATTTGAATGCAGAGAGAATACTAGATGAATATTATTCCACATTATTTACAATTTTATGTTCCTCTCCAGTATGAACTTTCTGATGTCTTTTAAGATGTGAGTACTGGATATAGGATTTGCCACATACCTCACATTTGTAAGGCTTCTCACCAGTATGAATTTTCTGATGTGCTCTAAGAATTGCACATGTAGTAAGTGATTTGCCACATTCCTTACACACATAAGGTCTCTCTCCAGTATGAACTCTCTGATGTGTTCTAAGTTGTGAGGCCTGTGTAAAGGATTTGTCACATTCACTACATTTGTAAGGTTTCTCTCCAGTGTGAATTCTCTGATGTGCTCTAAGAGTTGCGGCCCTAGTAAAAGATTTGCCGCACTGTTTACATGTATAATGTCTTTCTCCAGTATGAACCTTCTGATGTCTTCTAAGACTTGAGTAGTGGGTAAAGAATATGTCACACTCCTTGCATTTGTAAGTTTTTGGTTCAGTATGAATTTTCTGATGTCTGCTGAGACTTGAAGCCATAGTAAACCATTTGTCACATATGTCACATCTGTAAAGTTTCTTTCCAGTATAAATTCTCTGATGTCTTCGAAGATGTGAGTACTGAGTGAAGGATTTGTCACATTCTTTACATTTGTAAGGCTTCTCACCAGTATGGATTCTGTAATGAGTTTTAAGATGTGATAATATAAAGAAGGACTTACCACATTCTTTGCATTTGTGTGATTTCTGTAGAGAATGATGTTTCTTATGCCTTCTAAAGAACACATAGTGGGGAAAGGATCTGTGACACTCATTGCATTTGTAAGGCTTCTCTCCAGTATGGAGTGTGAAATGGCTTTTAAAGTGTGAGAGCTGATGAAAGACCTTGCCACAGTGTTGACAGCTATAATGTTCCTTTGCAGTATGGATTTTCTGATGTCTCTTCAAACCAGTACGGTAGGCATAGGATTTGTCACACTCCTTACATTTGTATCTCTTCTCTCCAGTATGCCTTTTCTGATGGCTGGTAAGTGCAGACAAATAAGAAAATGACTTCCCACAGTCATTGCATGTGTAAGGTTTTGTCCCAGCACGAAGTCTTTGATGTGTTTTTCGATGTATTTTAAGACTTGAGCACTGAGTAAAGGATTTGTCACAAACATTGCATTTGTAAGGTTTGTTTCCAGTATCCATTCTCTGCTGTACGCTGAGGCTTGAGGCAGTACTGAAACATTTCCCATATTTCACATACTTGTGTGGATTCTCTCCAATGTAGATTGTTTGTTGCATGGGACTGTGTGTAGAGCTGAAATGGTCCTCATGTTTCTCCTGTCTGTGCTCTTTCTCTTCAGTGTAGAGTCTCTGATTTTGAGTCATGTTGGAACACAAATTTAAAGATTTCTCACAATCTTTAGATCCACAACATTCTTCTCCAGTATGTATACTTTTAAGTCTATCTGGCTTTGATGAGTTAACAGAGGCATCCCTGTCCTTACGGCACCTGTAGTTATTAGAGGTCTCTGTAGTGTCACTTCTTTTATAAAGTGCAGAGTTGGAGGCACCATGAAGCATTTCACCAAGTTCATTACACTGACAAGACTCCTTTTCAGTCTTCACATGTTGACAGACAGTATCACATATGCAGTAGTTCTCTGAAAATGAGTACAATTAAGATTAGTAGGGCTTGTTCCAAATTTAAACATTTGAGAAATGACTGTTCCTACATTCTCTATTAGGAGAAGTACTTAGCACAGAGCTCGTGGAAGTTGACATTTTTCTTTCACTCTAATTGTATGGATTCTCAGAAAATAGAGTAATAGTCTTCAAGGCAGATGAAACAAACAACTGAGCAATCAGTATGTAGCTTTGGGATGGGACTCAGTGACACATTATATTTAGAATATATGTGCCTATTTTTAAATATTTTTTCTTAGAAAGTGAAGAGTTTAATGCAATTCATATTCATAACACTGTGTAAACTAATGCACATCAAATGAAGATTCCTATTCAAGAAACCCAGTTTGTTGGAATATTAAAGGCTTAGTTAAAAGCATCAAGGGCTTTATTTTTCTAAGAGTGGGGGAGATTCTTCAAAAGTAGTTGATGCAATTCTGCCATATAGCAGAGGCTCTAGATGATATGGGTGAGGGCTGCAATGGGCAGCTATTGCTTATTTCTTTCCTGCATTGTTTGAGCTCCACACACTGCTGTGTCTTTGTTTGTCTCTTTTTCTTTCTTTCTTTCTTTCTTTCTTTCTTTCTTTCTTTCTTTCTTTCTTTCCTTTCTGTCCTCTAGCTGTCAATTTGATTGGTGTTTATTTATTTATTTACTTTACATCCTAAAGTGTGTCTACCCCCACCTCTCCCTCCTACAGTCCCTTACCCCTCAGCTCTGAGAGCGTAGAGGCCCACTATTGGGTATCTACCAGACTCTGGCACATCCACTACTGTGTTTCTTAACTTTCCTTATATAGTTGTTCTTAAGTGAACTTTCTACACTGACTCTTGAGATAATCTTCCAGAAGGGTGTTTATGTACCCTCCACTTTAAAGAAAATGACGGATGTAATATGAATGAATACCTACATATAAGGAAGGGAATTACAGAATAATGCTACTTCATGGACTCACATGTAAGCATAGTTAAATAAAATTGCATTTTATACTAGTATTAAGTTACCACAATTCAGGTACACTAAGGCACAACGACTTCTAACAGTTACAACAGGCAGGATGCACTGTAAATTAAATGATCAGGAAGCTTTTCAACTTGGAAGTGAATATAGAAAAATGATTTTCAGCTCTTTCTTTCTCTTTCACTTGAAGCCATCACTGTTGTCCCACTCATTCTTTTGCCAACCTTGATTATAGCTACTATATATTCTCCACATCTCAGGGTACTCTCATTTGCCCCAGACAGGTGACCAGATCTATTACCTTTAATAAAATAATCCATGTGTTCTGTGAAGTAGCCCATGACCCATGCAAGAATTCTTAGAACACAGATGTCTAACACAGTACTGTATTCAGTATACGAAGAGAAGACAAAAAAAGAGAAATCTAGGAATAATTTTTCAAATGCTATGTCCAATCAGATTATCAATATAATTGGAGAGAAATTTCTTTTTGCACATCTTGAGTTTTTCTCACAATTAAGAGTATTTCAAATGCAATAATGAAATGGAGCTTTAAGATATGACTGCAACCATCTACAAAACCTGTGACCTACAGTCTGTCCTGCCCACAAGATATGCACAGCAATGGTGGAACAGAAATTGTGGGAGTAGCCAACCAATATCTGATATGAGTTAAAGCTAACTCCAAAAGATGAAAGTCATACCCAAACTGCTTGCATAACCAAGGACCAGAGCCTAGACAGCCCAGAAACCTAGGATAAAACCAAACACTACCCATAGGAGAAATAGAAGTATGAACTAAATAACTCCTAATGATATTCTGCTGTACTCATAGATCAGTGCCTTATTCAGTCATCATGAGAGAAACTTCCTGGCTACAGATGGGAACAGATGCAGAGGCCCAAAGCCAGGCATCAGGAGGAGAGAGCATCTACATGAAGGGCTCCACCAAATCCTCCCCTCAGAATTCAAGGAACCATGAACACAAGGCAGAAAGTATAAGCCAGGTGAGATAGAGGACACCAGGACAAGACCCTCTGAATGAACTAGGCAAGAGCAAATGAACCCACAGGGACTGGAGTAGAAGGTACAGGGCCTACATGGTCTGCACCTGGTCCTCTGCATATATACTATAGCTTTCAGCTTAGTATTATATGACTTCTGAGTGTGAGAATGAATGGGTCTCTGATTCCCTCGCCTGTTTTTAGGAATCCTTTACTTCTGTTGGGTTACTTTGTCTTACTTCAATATGATGGATTTTGCTTTACATTATTATATGTTATTTTGTTAGTCTTGGTTGTTATCTCTTAAAACTGTGTTCTTTTCTAATGAGAGACAGAAAATAAGTAGATATTGAGGAAAGGGATTGCAGGAGAAACAGTAGTAGAGGGAAGGAAAATTCTAATCAGCATATAGCATCTAAGAATCTGTTTTCAATAAAAGAAAAAATGAAAAAAAGATATGGTACAAATATTATACATTGCTGAGTTTCTGAATACATGTTGAAACTGAACTGAAGGAGGCATGAGTCTACTAAAATGAAAACTGGAAAGATAAACTCCATAATAAAGTTTTTTCCTACTACCAAACATTCCCTAGTCTCTTGTTGTTTCCAAGACAGCTTAACAGAGTTTATGATCTATAATGACATACAAAGTATCAGTTGGGAGATCTTTAAGCAAAATGTTCTTACCCACAGAGACCAGGTTGCTGTAATTCTCCAACATCACATCAATGTACAAAGCCCTCTGAGCAGAGTCCAGGTATTCCCACTCCTCCTGGGAGAAGTCCACAGTCACATCCCTGAATGTCAACATATCCTGAAACAATAAAATATAATTTGAATATGTGTTATATGGAGAGTAGGTTATATGGGTTTCCTGAACAGATGGAGACTTAATTAAATTTTGGATGTAAATAACCAAAGACAGTTTAACTTAATCAGATGATTTCTAACATAGTTACACTCCATAATACATGTTCTAACTCTGTGAAAACAGGATTAAACAATAGTCTCACAAGCACATCCATGAAGCAAGACATACATTTCAGGTCTGGACACGTTTATCTATGTCCCAGAGCATCACAGTGTATGTGTCTGAGAAGAAAAATTCATGATGTGGAAATGTGCTTTGAAATGTGGTACCTCAAGATAATCTTAGAATACTGACACTAATCAATCCAGTTTGTACTGGGGCCTTGCATGATTCTGTTCTATAATGCTAGGTCGGGATGTTTAAACTCTAGGTCCAATGCACAACATTATGGAGTTAAAGAGTACATATGAAAGGCAGAATACATGATTAAGTTCATTGTGGAACAGTTTTGACTTTTTTCCATTGTATGCAGGAGTGTTTCAATACTACCTACTAGCTATTTTAACATTAAAAATAAAACATCAAGTAATGTATGGAATTAATTTTAAAATATTTGAGACACTATCAAGCAGATTAAAAAAAAAAAAACCTGCACCAGCCACATGATACTGGGATGGACAAGGATTTGTTGAATAGAAAGAACAATAGCAACAGGATTTAACCCTAAGTATCAACAGATGGGACAACATAATATAAATATTCTGTCCATCAAAGGGAATAATGAGCAGGGCACATGGACACCCACAGAATGGGAGAAAATCTGTACCAGTAACACTCTGGTTGTGGCTAATATCTAGAATTTACTAAGAATTACAGAAACTAAACACCAAGGAAATAAAACTGTCAATAACAAATGGGCAAATTACCTGAACAGACACTCTGAACAGAGAAAAACAAATAGGCCAACAAATACTGAAAAACGACTATAAAATCTCTAAAATGCTGTCATAGAAATGCAAAGCAAAAGCATTTTGAAATAGTGCCTCACCCAGGCAGACTGGCTGTCAATCAATCTGACAACAGATGTTAGAAAGGATGTGGAGAAAAAGATATGCTTATTCACTCTTTGGGGGTGTGTGTATCTGTGTGTGTGTGTGTGAGGGGGAGTGATGTTTGAAAATTAATTCAGCCATTGTGAAAATCAGTTTGGAGATTATTCAAATATTTAGAGATGCAATCATATTATGACCAGCTATTTCAATTCTGTGGATATATCCGGCAAAGTCCACATCCCACTCAAGAGATATTTATACCCCGTGCATACTGCTGCCTTATTCACCATACGGCAGAATTAAATCAATCTAATTGTTAGTCCACAGATAAATGGATAATGAGAATGGACACATATAAAATGAAATTCTATTCTGCTAAAGAGAAAACTATAATAAAAACTAGCAGGAAAATGGTTGGACTTAGAATGTGTAATACTAAGTGAGGTGATATGCAGAATCTAGCTAATAACATATCTATATGGAAACAATGTACATGGGAGCATAGCAGAACATGCAGAAAAGAAAACACTAAAAGTTTAAATATCAGGGATTCAGGTACAACTGAATGCAAGTAATAATCACCAGTTATTAAAAAGAATCTAAAGTTAATTTCTTTTTTTTTTTTTCTTTTCTTTTTTTTTTTTTTTTTTTGGTTTTTCGAGACAGGTTTCTCTGTGTAGCCTGGGATGTCCTGGAAACTCACTCTGTAGACCAGGCTGGCCTCTAACTCAGAAATCTGCCTGCCTCTGCCTCCCAAGTGCTGGGATTAAAGGGTGTGCCACCTTCGCTGTTAATTTCTTTTCTAGTTCTAATTCTGTCACATGATTTTAGTGGTGGATCTGTTCAGAAAGATATATTTGATACTGAAAACATAAAATCACACCCAAGGCTCCAGAGCTTCTTTCCAATGACTACTATAACTGCATAAAAGTACACTGAGTTGTATTGTCTTCAGGTTAGTTAATTTCAGTAGGTGATTTTGTTTGTATGTTTCCAATATGTCTTATGATAAAGTTAAAAAAAATTATCAAAAGCAGAAAATTAAAGGCTTGCAATGTCTCAAACTATAATACTTTTTTAAGAAAAAGAGTGGACATAAACACTGACCTGGGACATGTTGACTGAAGAATCAGCCATTTCTTGCTGTTTCTCTTCTTTGATTTCCTATTTGAAGAACAATGAATAGCTGGTGAGTGACCCTTTAATATCAAGAGATCAAACAGGAAAAGTAAAATTAATACTTAATACTATTAAAACACAATGTCACACCACATGAAGAAATCCAAGCAACAGAATACTACCTGGTGTCTGGTCAGTGATCCCAAAGGCAGGAGAGCATGGAAAGACATTTAAAGTGTGGAGAGAAATCCATTATCAACCATATATTGCATAAAGAAAATAAATACTCTCTCGAAATTAATGGAGACATAAATGTATTTGAATATAGTAACAAATTAACACAATTGATTTCACATAGTGGCACAGGACATAGAAAGTTACAGGTTAAGCATATACAGAAGAATCAGAGGAATTATCCACCAGGTAAATGAAAATTGCCACTCATAGAAAAGAAAGTAAACTACTAATTCTCTCAGAGAAGGAAGAAGAATTCTACCAATATTCCAGCCAGGAAGAACAAAGACACAATCACAAGGCATAAAAAAATACCTATGAACAACAACAACAAAAAAATCTAACCCCTCTGGAAATCATTATAGAGGATCCTCAATTAAACAAACAAATCCTCAAGTTAAATAAATCTAGCACATGACCCAGCTGTTCTATTCCTTGGCATATGCTCAAAGAACTATACATCCTATTCCACAGATATGTGCTCAATCATGTTCATTACTGCTATATTCACAATAGCTACAAATTGAAACAACCTAAATATCCTTCAACTGACAAATGGATAGTGAAAATGTGGTACATATATACTATGGAATATTATATAGCTGTAATGAAAATTGAACTTAGATTTTCAGATAAATGGATGGACCTAGAAATGATTATACTGAGTGAGCTAAGCCAGACCTAGAAAGACAGACATTGCACATTCTCTCTCATAGAAAGTTCCTAGCTCCAACCTTCAGATGTGAGTTCAAAACCTGGAGTAACTACAGTAACCAGAAAAGTAAAAGCAGATCACAGTGGGATGTGGGGGAGTAATAGGCAATAATAGGGAAAAGTGATCTTAAAGGGAAAATAGAAAAACAGGAATAGGGATTTAAGCAACAAATATAAACACCAAAGAAAATGGTAAAATAGGGATGTCTGAAAAGTAAGGAGGAGTCATATAAACCAACTATGAAAAATGCCTACAATACATGTCTGTATATACACATACATTTAATATATATATGAAAGCTTCCCATCTGGGTTGATAATGGTCCCTATATGAGCCATAGATTTTTTAAAAAATAAAACTACCAATACCAAGCATGAGATGGCTTCTTTTAAATTGTTGGTCAAAGTTATCCAAGAGATTTCCAAAACATTATAGGCTATTGATGTTGCCTTTGGTTCTCTCCCAGAAGTAGATAGTGAGGCTCTATTGTTAAAGATGCCATGCAATTCAGATATAGAACCCAGAGGTCTCAAGATAGATCTGACATTAAAGCATCCTCCCTGGGGACAAGCTTTCATGGTACTAGAAGGCAACATGCCAGCTTCCAAAGGAGAGAGCCAACCAACAGTGCTACCCAGCAATGACACCTATGAACCACACAATGATCTGCACTTCATGTTAACCTAAGGATGCAAGAGTGGCACACATACCTTGGCAGTAACCAAAAGCTTCTAATTGGACCTAAGACCTCAACAAGTGGGAAATCACACTTAGTACTGGAAAGTTAGACAGTTTCCCCAGGGCTTATCAAGTTATAGATCTTGGAGGAGAAGCTACAACCAGTAATTAACTAAACTGGCATAATCCCAAACAACACTATATATTTATTGTAATTCCCATATATAAATGTTCTCCTCACCACTCATCAAGGAAAGGTCTTTTTTAGGAACACATAGAGACTATACAGAAAATCATAATCAGTCAAAATGCAGAGTTGTAATGCTCAGACACAACTTACACATAAAACAACACAAGTCCTGTATCTAAGGCTTAGGGATCACTGAAAAGAGGGCTGGAGGAATGGTGAACTGGAGGAGGGAGATAGCAGCAGAAGAGAATATTTTAAGAGACAGAGGAACAGGGTATTTGCTCTGAGATTGTGTCTCTTAGAAATGTCAGAAAAGCTACATACTTAAAATCTTACAAACATGATTGTCTAAACATGAGCTGAACAAAGGCAACACCATAAGACATGCTAATATGGCAGGGAGAAAGATCACTAGACCTCAACCCTAGTCACTAAAGAATTCTGAGAACTGGAGAAAAAGTCTTCCCCAAACATAGTCTACCATGTGGCTATCCAATACATCCCTAAAAACATACAAATTTAGTAGACTGTGGGAAATAAAAGGCCAAGGCAGTACCCGGAGACTTTCCATGCGGCGGGTCCCACAAACAGGAGAAAAGTCTGGAGTTTCAAAGGCTGGAAGCTTTGGTGACTGCAGGCCCCAAAGACATGAAAATGTCCATAGTTCCAAAAAGGGTTTATTTTTATGGCAGATGTTAGATGGAAGGTCTGAGGAAGAATGCTTAATTGGCTTCACCCTCTGGCCTTCATTAGTATGTAAATCTAGGGCCTGAGGCCTATAGTTACAACCTCTACCTGTGCACTTTGGGAGGGGCTGTAATGGCCTACGTGACTGAACAATGTAGGCCCATGGAGACTAGACTATGTGTCAGGACCCTGGGTTCTGGGGACGTGGCAGAACACCTGTAGTTTCTCCCTTGGAGTCTCAGGGTTCCAGGCCCATGCCCAGCCAAGAACCAGGATACTCTTACACAGTCCCGCATCTCCCCGCAGCTGCAGCTTTTTTGTTCCCACAGTAGTATTTTTATGCTTAAGAATTCACACAAACATACAACATTAACTAAAATAAAAATTATTAAAAATAATAAATGCCTGTGTAAAGTGAAAATTTTTGCATTACCTATGTAAAAACAATTAGAATGGTTTTATACCATTTCCTATTATTGCTATTCACATAAATAACACTTAAAATGGAATAGAGAGATAGCTCAACAGTTAGCAGTGCCTGTTGTTCTTGCTCCAAAAACCATTAAACATTACATCTAGAAGTATGAATTTTCATCATTTTATAATACATCAAAATTGATGAAACAAAAACCATTTCTGAAGACATGATCAGTGATGTGCATGGAATAACAGCATCACTCACATGCATAGTCAGGTAAAAGTTTATCCCTCCTAGATGAGAAAGTCTTCTCATCTCTACAATAGGATAATCCTGAGGAGATTTTTCTCAGTGGAAGTCTCCAGAATTATTCCTAGTGAAACAGATTGTGGCAAAACTGATTTCATGTCCCACTTCCACAGTCACTTGAATCCCTTGCCATCCCTTCACCAATCCTCCAACATACCTGGATCCTTAGCTACTGTCTCCTGTCTCTCCACCTTCCAGGTCTCTTTGTTGTGCTCCACAGGTGAGCAGGTCTGGGTGATCAGTGAGCCCTGCACATGAGAAAGACATTCGTTAGAAAGCACAGTACTGTAATCAGTAGATAAAGAGAAACAAAATTGAAGACTCTTTAATGATTCCCCAAAAGTGTTAGAATACTGAAAAATATTTAGAAAACATTTTCAGTTAGTCTAACTTGAACCTCACTTCCAATCACAGCTCCTTGAAAACTCATGGGTAGCAATGAAACTGAATGATTGGAATGAGAATTTTATACACTAATGAAGTTCTGAACTTATGCCTCCTAAAGCAAGATACACAAAGAGGAGAGAATATTTTATAATATTTTTCTTTTCTGAGGATTTCCTACTACTCTGAGATTTGAGATCCCTACATATACAGGTCATACACATGCAGACTAATTTTGTCAGGAATCCAGAGCAGGAGGAAGGGAAGACAGCAAGCAATCTATTTTCACCCACAAAATCCAGTGTGATACAGTTTTGCAACATCCAGTTTCTGTTGAAAGTCCCCCCCCCAAAAAAAAAATTGCAGTTTTAATTAAATACATCTCAAACCAGAAAAACAAAACAAAACAAAAAAAAAAGAAAGTCCTCCCAGTGAGGTCCAAACATCACCCCTCCTGAGATCTTCCTGATTCAGTCTCCCCAGTGCTGGGATTAAAGGTGTATGCCACCCATCCGGTGTATTTACATCAGAATGCTGTATTTACATTACAGAGTACATATGTCTCAGATGGAAAATTAAGGGTGGATTAAAATGTTTTAGATATTAACATGGAATTCACAAAAACATACTTTCAGATTCAATCCAATATACAGGTATTCCTATAGGTTAACATGCCAGTGGAAAATCACCCTGCCTTGGTCCTGCCCTAGAACTCTAAGACTGGTGCAAGGGGAAAGGCTTAACTAATGGAGGCCTTGCTGCTCTGAGGGTGAAGGTTTCCTAGATACAAGTGTTACTACACCTATGAAAAAAAGGTATCCAGGCAGTCTGGACCCAAGGAATATCTCAGTCACACTGAAAAACAAAACTCACATAAGACTGTTCTTGAAAGCAAAAGCCAGAAAGACTGCCTCTGCTCTAGAATCAGCAAAGAACCTAGTAGGAGGCTGATTAACAGAGGGCTCCTTGGGGTGGGGGTGGGGCTTTCTAGTGTGGCCTGGAATTAGATTTTGTAGCTTGATCATGGGCATTTTTTTCCTTTAAAGCAGCAGCTTGGCCACTTTCTGACTCAAGGGGCTGGAAAAGGCAGTTATGGCCCTTAGGGAAGCCTGGGGGGTGGAGGGGTGGGGGTGGAGTGGAGGGTGGGAGGGGCGGCTAGTCATTCCTGTGCCTCCAGCACATTGAAACCAGGAAAGCCTTCCCTTACTCAGTATTAACAGACTACAATGTTCCAGCTTTAATGACCAAGCAATACTTCAGGACCCACTGTTCTTTTCCAGTACTTCATTTCAGATGCTCCAAAGACACTATAAACACCCACCCCTCCACCTAGCCTACCATCTCTCTTCCCTTTCAGAATAGCTGCCGTTAGTGTTTATCCCTAATACATCTCTTGCACGACGTTTGTTGTGTAGTATGACTTTGTTGTATTCCTTTGATGCCCTTGCTCTCAAAAAATCCTTACAGTTCCTTTCTTTACTGATATCTAAAACCTTTCCAGGGGTACCAAGTCCCCAGGTATAACAAAGAAGTTAGTATGGACTAATGTAAATTGCAGGAGCTCTCGTCCTATCATACCAAAATAACAAGAACAAAACAAAAACAGCAAAACCAAACCAAACAGTTTGCAAATATCTACAGATAAATTCAAATACTCTACTAGAGTACTTTTATTAAAAATATTTGATGAGAATCAATGAAAAAAAATCAGTATTCATCAACTTAGTATAGTCTAACATTTATGGACAAGGGTAAGACATGCACAGCAAAATTTTGAGAGCTGTCATCTTTATGAGTAGCAGAGGAAAAATCTCACCCCTGTCCGATTCCTGCCTTTCCCCAGCCCCTCAGTTCTTCTAATCTCGGAGGTTAAGGTCCTCCCCCACTGGGCTGCAGTTCCACCCGTTGGACTGCTTGCTGACTGCTGACTCTTCCAGGATCTCCCAGGATGCCCTGCGCGGCACTTGAGGCTCAGGGGAGTTTTCGCTTCCCTGGAAACCTCTGCCGTGTCCTCTGCTCCCAGGTCTGCAGCACACGATTCCCCACGGTGCAGGCCTGCGAGTTCCTCAAGGAAGACGTCTTGCCACTTTTGGTTTTGGCTCCTCAGTCAACTTACCTAGGCTCACTAAAGAACAGTCCCAGCTATCACGCCACTCCTCTAACCCCCGCTCCACCCAACACACTTCCTCCACACCCATCTGCTGTCCCCAACTGCTGTTTCCGGTGAGTGGCCCCACCCCCCACCCCACCGGAGACAGGTCCCTCCCCGCTCAGTCTCAGGCTCCCTTCCACAGAGCTCCAGCTGTCAAGCTTCTCGGAGACCCGCTGTACACATACTCCTCACAAGTTTGCTGTCAGCGTAGACCAGAACTGGATCTGATAGGACGCTGCATCCCGACATCTGACCCCCCGTAACTGAGTTCTGAACCCTTCAGATAAAAGATAGACAGCCTAACACCTCGACTTGACAACCAGCCCGTGAGTTACATATTTATCCCAAACAATAACAGGCTAAATTCAGAAAGCCAAGGGTCTCATCCCTAACACAAAAATGACAAGTCAAAACCAAATCCTGAAAATTTGACATTGGATTTTGAAAAGAAATAGTTGCCTCAAAAAATCAGTGACTTTAGCCGAGCTGCATGGCTTTTACCACTAGATGGTGGTCTTGCCATTTTCCTAACTCAGAGGCATTTGTCTTCTGTGACTCAAGATAAAAGTGCTTTGAGACAAAACAGACTAAACCAGCATAATCTAAACATTTTCTCTTCTGCCCACAGATAAACTTAGTCTTCAGTCTTTATCAAGAAACCTCTCTACTACAGAGAACACTACAAAAAACTACAGTAATCAAAATGCAGAGCTGTGATCATTATGGGGTAGGTCATTATGAATGTTGTTTTGTCTACACTGCCCATTATAATAACTACCTTGTCTCTGGGGATTCGATGCTGTCAACTGGCCCTTGCTACCTCGGGGTCCAATAAAACTCATTGCATTTAATTCATCCAATTGAGCAGCAGCATCTCCAACCCTAAGGTCTGGCACAAGGAAAAGGCCAAGAACAAAACTCAAAGGTGCTGGTGTCCCTCTCACTAGTTATTGTCCAGAGATACTAAGAGCAACAAGCCAGTAAATTCAGTTTTCTTATTTTACCCCAAATTGTAGAAAACTTCATATACTGGGTCACCTAATTCATTGCCAGTCACAGTTGATGGCTAAAGATAAATCAAAGGCATCTGCTTCTTTAAGTTTGAAATATAGTTTCCACCACAGGCCTTCTACATTATCCAAGCTCCCAGGAAACAGCGTCTGGAGAGATGTCAAGCAGTTGAAGGTGCTGGTGAATGTAGAAGGTGCCGGCAAATAATTAAACCAATTACAGATTCTTAAAACATTCATTCTTATACTTCTGCTCTGCTAGAATCAATCCTGGTACCAACTTCTGTTTTAGTTAGGATTCTCTAGAGTCACGAACTTATGGAATCTCCCCCCCCAAATATATATATATATTTACATATATCAAGGAAATTTGAAATGACTTACAGTCTGTAATCCAACTAATCCAGTAATGGGAAGCTGTGAGTGGGAAGTCCAAGATTACTCAGTCTCATGAAGCTACTTGTTTAAGCTGGTCTTCTGTGGAAGTAGGTTTCCAGAGACATGCTGGCAAATGGTTGAAGAAGAAGGAATCTTCCTTCTTCCAAAGGCCTTATGTAGGCCTCCAGCACAAGGCATGGCTCAGATTAAAGGTGTGTACTACCACACCTGGATCTGGGACTTGCTTTGTCCCAGGCCTAGAACTCAGAGATCTGCCTGCCTCAGTTTCCTGGAATTAAAGGAGGGTACTACCTTGGCTGGGCCTAAGCTGTTCATGGCCACTGTGCCTCAAGATCTCCATGTCAAGATCCATGTCAGAAACTTGTCTTCCAGCTTCAAGATCTGAATCACAGGTTTGACCTCCATTTCTGAATTGTAGTTCATTCCAGATGTAATCAAGTTGGCAACCAGAAATAACTATCACAGAGGCTAAACATGGCTCTGGGATGGAGAACTAGAGAATAAACTTTTGCAATTAGTCTAGATGTTCTAAAAAAAGATGAATAAATGAAGGAAACTACTCTGTGACCCAATTTCAGCACTGATATGTGACACTATTCTCCTGGAAACAATGGCAATCATCTAGTTACCACAGATAAAGAACCAAAGAAAACCAAAGTTGGGAATCAATAAAGTCCAACTTGGTTAACCAGTGAGATTTCTGTTAGGTTTCTTCTTTTTTGTTTTTTTTTTTTTTTTTGTTTTTTGTTTGTTTGTTTTTTAGGTTTCTTCTTAGGATGGTTTCTCTGCATGAATGTTTCTCCACCATGCGTGTTCCTGGTGCCTGCAGCGCTAGCAGAGGGCATTGGATGCCCTGGAGTCAATGTTACAGATTGAGTGACCATATGAGGGTGCCGGAATTTAAGGTGAGTCTTTGAAAGGACAGTGTTCTTAATCACTAAGTCATCTCTAAATCCCAGTGGAGCAGTGAGTTTTAGTGGGTGTTAGACTTTGGCACGCAGCTCAGAACAAACCACACCAGACCAAACGGTTCCACGAGGGGGGCGTATTATTCAGGGTGGAGGGCAAAGGTGGGGAGAGGAAATGGGAGGAAATGTCAGGGAGAAGAGAGAGTAAGGTCAGGGGGTTCTGCCTATCTGTATGGGCGGTGACATAGTCCTTTTCCCAGGTAAAGGTGAGGTAGCCATGTGGATTCTGGGAGTGTATGGCGGTTGCCTTGGCAACGATGTAGGGTTGCCTCTGTCACCTGGATGTGATGTCACTGAGTTCCCGGCTGATACCAACAGGCTGATACCACCTTTTTCTTATAAAAAGAAAAAAAAAGGGGAGGTGAAGCCGATGGTGAAAGGGGAGTCAGGGCGCCATGTCTTTAAATTACTTCCTGCTGTGTAGGGGTATAGTAGTCCTAGGGAGCTTTCACCATCCGGTCCACTCGGTAGTTGTGTGTATCAGGTTCCTCTGTGGACAGCAGCTGGTAATCCTGTAACAGGAACTGATTAATAAATTGGTTAGAAATAATAACACCAGGAGGATGACTAAAAAGGGTGTTACAAGGGAGTATCTGCTTTTATGTGTTTTTTTTTTTTTTTTTTTAAATCTCAGACCTGGAGGTCTCACGTTCCCTAGAAACGGCATTCTTTTTGGAGGAACTGGCAAAGACCATCTTCTTTAGCTGTCAGGACATCTGGCACCTGTCAGTTCTGAAGCGTCACAGCTGGAATCCCATGGGTCTTGTATGTAGAAATGAGTGTCTTGCAGTGTTGGTGAAGAAGTGGTTGGTTCATGATCCTAGCATATATATCTGACAAGACCAATATGGGCAGCCCCATAATCATCTGGCCAGTTTCTACAATAATCTTTTATCTGGGCAAAGAGAAAGCAAGTATAGAGAACATAATATTTAGATGGGATAACAGATATAGGAATGGTGGCAATTTGAATTGGTTCTTGGAATCTGGTTATGGAGCAGTTTCTTGACCCTTTTGGAAAGACACCCTGTGGGTGTCTCTTGAACCTCGAACCTCCAGATGTAAGGGCTGACCTGGATGAAACAAGCAGCAGGGGGAGGACGAGAAACCCATGTCTAGTCCAGTGAGGTGAGCTCGGCTGCCAGAGTGGAGTCATTTTCTGGGATTGAGGACAAGGTGGGTGATTTTGATGTCCTCTGGAGCTTAATAGAGCACGTTCCTGTTAGGGTCAACGTGTATGAAAAAGAGTCGATTTTAGATGGAGGAATGAAAGGCTTGAGGTGGGACAAGTGGACCCAATGAGGGAGTCCTTCAAGTTTAGCAACTGTAGGGGTTACAAGGATTACCTTAAAAAGGACCCTGCCATTTGGGAGAGAGAGGTGAGGGCTGATATCTGGAGGAGAGATAGGACTTGGTCTCCAATGTTGACAGGCAGTGGACAGGAGACAGTGTGTGGTCGAGGTATATGGTAGTCAGCAAAGTTCCACAAGAGAGAATGGATGTGGCAAAGTAATGGGGTGAGTAGATGGTTTGGGAGGGGAGAGCATTTAGGTGAAAGACCAGGAGTTAGAACTGGAGTCCATACATGAGTTCAAAGGGTGAGACAAGGAGAGGCCGCTTGAGGAGAACTCTGAAAAGAGTCAGGGGTAGGAGTTTTACCCAGTCAAGGTGAAGTTCCTGTGACAGCTTGACAAGAGTGGTTTTCAAAGAGTGGTTAGTTCTCTCTGCCTTACCTGAAGATTGAGAGTGGTAGAGAATATGAAAATGCCAGGGGATGTCTAGGGCCTTAGATAGAATCTAAGAAACTTGGGAAGTAAGTTCAGGACCATTGTCTGACTGAAGGGAGGCTGGGACACCAAATCGGGGAATGATCTTTCTGAGGAGGAGATCAGAGACTGTCTGAGCCCTTTTGTTAGTTGTGGGAAAAGCCTCTACCCAGCCTGAGAAGGTGTCCACCAAGAACAGGAGGTACTTGGCACATTGACAGGGGACATGTGGGTAAAGTCAAGTTGCCAGTCAGTTCAGGAAGGGAATCTCTAGCCTGATGGGTAGGAAAGGGGGTGCTACGATACCTTGAGTTGGGATCTGACATCTGACAGATTTTGCAAGAAGCAGTGATAGATTTTAAGAAACTTAAGTCCTCAGGAGTAGGCTGTAGGTGGGTCTTAACAAAATAAGACAACACTTGGCTGTTAGGATGAAAGATTGGTAAAGATAGGACAGAGTTTGACGAGTGTCAGGGGGTGCTGGTGGAGATGTGGGTTGTAGTGTAAGAATCTCCTGGGGAGGGTGAGATGAGTCTAGGCCCTTAAGGGCTACAGCTCTAGCTGCCTCATCAGCTTGATTGTTTCCCTTGGAGACAATAGAGTCATCAGTGCGGTGGGATCTGCAGTGGACAATGCCAATATCTGTGGGAAGATGGGAGGCCTTTAGCATGGCCATAATTTGGTTTGCATTAGTTACTGATCCTCTTTTTGTGGTAAGTAACCCACGCTCCTTCCAGATAGCAGCATGGGACAGGAGGATATGGAAAGCATATTTGGAATCTGTATAGATGTTGAGGGATTGTCCCTGTGCCAGCTGGAAGGCACGGGTAGAGGCTATTAGTTCAGTCTGTTGGTTGGTGATATGACCAGGAAGGGCCTGTGCCTCCATCACCTTGGTATCTGACACTATGGCATAGCCAGCTTTCCTGGCCCCTTCATGTAGAAAGGAGCTTCCATCTGTATACCTGGTATAGATGGCTTGAGGCAATGTTCCCTCCTGTATGTGTGAAAGATGAGGTAATAGTTCCTCTAAGGTTTCAGTGCAGGAGTGAGATAGGTAGTAGTCAGTATTAGCTCAAGGAAGAAGATTGGAAATATTAAGAGGTGGGCATGATGGAAGGTGAGGGTGGAGTCTTTTATTAGAGCTACCTGAAGAGGAAGAACCCTGGAGGGAGGTAGAGTCTGTAAGCCTTTATAAGCTAGGAGCTGTGACAGGCTGTGAGAAGAAAGGACAGTTATAGGCGATCCCAGGGTTAGTTTCTTTGATTCCCCAATAAGGAGTTCAGCAGCTGCTAAGGTACAAATACAAAGTGTCCGTCCCTGGTTGGTTAGGATCTAATCTTTTTGACAAGTATGCTATGGGTGCAAAAGATGGTCCCAGTTGGTGACCTAAGACTCCAAGGGCAAATCCCTCCTTTTCAGTTACATAGAGGGAAAAAGGATGAGTCAGGTCAGGGAGATGTAAGCCTGGGGCCTTAAGGAGAGCCTGCTGAAGCCTTTGAAAGGGCTTAGTAATAGGTTTGAGAATAGGTTCGTGGGTGGGGCCTAATGCTGCTTCATATAAGGGATGAGAAAGTAGGGAAAAGGAAGGAACCCAGGAACGCAAAAAGGTAGCCATTCCTAGGAATGATAAAATCTCTTCCTTTGTAGAAGGAACAGTTAGAGACTGAATCATATTCTTTCTATCTAAGGTGATAGCTTGTGGGTTGGGGTAATTGTTAGTCCCAAGTAGGTAACCTGAGGAGTGGACAGTTGGACTTTAGAAGGTGAGACCCTGTAGCCCTGACTGGAAAGGAAATTTAGAAGAACAGCTCTGTCAGCTTGGCTAATTTCTAGAGAGGGACTACAGAGAAGAACATCATCTACATAAAGTACAATCTTAGATATGGGGAGAGATAAAGAGAGTAAGTCAGAAGCCAGGGTCTGCACAAACAGGTGTGGGCTGTCCCAGAATCCCTGGGGTAGAACAGTCAGGTAAGTTGGGTTGAAAAGTGAATGTCAGGATCTGTTCAGGTAAAGGCAAATATGTCCTGTGACTGGGTGTCTAGAGGGATAGAGAAAAATGCATCTTTGAGATCTAGGACTAAAAAATGAGAAGTCCTGAGGGGATAGTAGAGAGGAGAGTATAAGGGTTAGCCACGACAGGATGGAGGGGAACCACTGCAGAGTTAATGCACCTGAGGTCTTGAACCAGTCGATAGGTACCATTAGGTTTCTTAACTGCCAGTATAGGGGTGTTAAAGGGGGAGAGGTGGGTTGAAGGAGTTTTTTTCTTAAGAGGTCAGAAATGATAGGCTTAAGTCCCCTGAGGCTCTGGAGAGAGAGAGGGTATTGAGCTTGATCAATGTACCTGGTGGAGTCCAGTAACTGGATAACCACGGGAGAATGATGTTTAGCAACAGGGGAGTTCTGGACGTCCCAAACTTGGGGGTCCACCTGAGAAGCTGGTAAGGGAAATAACATGTTAGTGTTAGTGGGTTGACTGGCTAAAAGGAGGAGCAGAGGAACTGCTGGAGAGCTTGGGCTTAAGCAAATTGATGGAGCAAAGAAAATAGAGGCTCCCAACTTAGCTAAAATATCTCTTCCCAATAAGGGGACAGGACATGTAGGCACTACCAAAAAGGAATGGGTGATAGGTACACCCCTAAAAATGCAACTAAGTGGGGGGGTCTGGTGAGGAAGGTAAGGTTGTCCTCCTACCCCAACAATAGGAAAATGCGAAGGTGACTTACAAGAGTGTGGGTGAGTGGTTACTGATAGAAGCACGAAGGACTGAATGACAACTGCGTTCTCCTGTGAGGGTAAGGGCTAATGAAGCTGCCAACCAGGGGGGATCACTGCACAGCTTGCAGGCAGCACACCTGAGGTTGGAAGTATGTCTTTCAAGTCACTTACTACCTCCTCCAGTCGCTTGTCCTGTGTTGTCTGCTTCATGTCTCCTCTGAGAATGTTCTGGGAAGCTCATCTTGTCTGACAGTATCAGCAGTCCTTACTAATTATATATGCTTGAGGCAGGAGGTTACTAGTGAATCTTGCTGGTTTTGGGACTTCCTGAAACTATTTTTTTTTTTTTACATATCAAAGTATATTTATTTGTATGAGATTTAAAAATGACAAAATTACAGATGTCATCGTATAGCAGTTCAAATATCGAAAGGGCCACATAAGTTTTCACATACAGCAAGAACTTTACCATTCCTACCTGGACTGTCCTGTACTGAAAGCATGCACCATCGCTGCTGAAGAGAGCAGCAAGGGAGACAGAATACAGTGTGCTTGCCAAAGTGACACTCAGTCTCAGCCAAACCAAGGAATGCAGTTTTCCTGAAACTATTAAGTCATCTATTTCTGAGTTTTAGGAGCTTCTTGTAGGATGTACTATTTCAAGTCCTCTCATTAAATTGCTTTACCCTCTTTTAATATCCCTTATTTTAAGGAGCTTCTGTTGGAAGATTTAGTCTCAGAGAATGTTCATATACAACATCCACTCCGGGCATAACTTCCCAGGTCTTTCCATCGTATCACTTACCACTTGCCCATCATGTTCTGAGAGACCAGATCTTTTGGGTTCAGATTCCATCTTAGAATCACCTGGCCTAAGGTTAAACTCAAGTTAACTAACTGGTCAGTTCCTCCATCAGTTTCCAGGTTACTCCCCAACAAAACCTGTGTCTAACATAAATTACCCTCCAACAAGACTTGCGATCTAACACCAGTTTCCAGTTCATTCCCCAACAAATCTACACCCCCAGGTTACAAGCCTGCCTCTGGCACTTCACTTCGTCACAACTACCAATCAAAGAAACCACAAAAGTTAAGTTTATGTTTTGGCTCCCAATACCAGCCAGTTATGTGAAAGGTCATAATGGCCCCCCAATCAGATATATATCAGGCTAGATACATCCTTCTTGCCTCTATAAATACTTGCCTAAAACTAGGCTCAGGGCTCCACCTTCCTGCTGTGTCAGGGTTAGTGGGGAACCCAAGCTCAAACTTAAATAGAGACCCTAATTTGATTACATCAAAATTGGCTCCTTGGTTTTGGTGTTTATAATTGTTTCCAGGCATAACAGTTCATTGCTACTTTATTGACAGTATCTAGGAAATGGTAACAACACAGATATCCATCAACTGACACATGGGTAAATGAAAATGTGTGCTCAAGCTTCAAACATTCAGTTTCGCATGTTCAAGTAAGACTACTTATTGAAGCCAAGGAGCTAGAACTGGACCATTAGTGGAGAGATGCAGGAAGAGAGAGTGGATAATAGAATACAAGTGATATGAAATGAGAGAGTGGGATACTGGGAGCAGAATGGTTCAAATATGTAGTGGAGTAGTGGTAAGGAGAGTGGCCTGCTTAAAGGTCAGCTTGAGTGAGATGTCAATGAATGAGCTACATGGGAACCTTTCATTTTGAAACCAAACTAAACTATACATTAAGAAGACAGTAGAACACATGTGCCATAAAAGAATGGGGCATTGGGTAATGTGTGCTATATATTTAACCTGGAATGGGGTCAAGAAGAAAGGACTAATAAGTGGGTTAGCCAAATGGAAAGACATATGAAGAAGCCTATGAAATCTTAACTATATTACCAGCTAGTGGGAAATATAATTGTAAAACCCATGAATACAGGTATCCCACATGGTAAATGTCCCAGACACCATGGCCATGAAATGAAATACTCTGTACCAGGTACTGGTCATCTACTTGTCAGGGAGGTTCTAGAAGCACTTCAAAGAAAAGAGGTGCTCTTCCTTGATTAGCATAAGTACATGGTATTGCTGAAGACACCTAACATTGTGGTTGCAAGATAGAGAGAAATCTTTTTTTTGTTTTTTTTTTGTTTTTGTTTTTGAGACAGGGTTTCTCTGTGTATCTCTGGCTGTCTTGGAACTCACTCTGTAGACCAGGCTGGCCTTGAACTCAGAAATCGCCTGTCTCTGCCCTCCCAAGTGCTGAGATTAAAGGCGTCTGCCACCACTGCCCCGTTGAGAGAGAAATCTTGAAAGTACAACAAAATTCTCCCTGCTGGCTAGGCTTTGGAACACTACAAGTTCTTGTGAGGGCTGCTGGCAGAGAAAAGTTGTCAGTGGTTTGGACTCTTATCCTACAGTACCAAACTGCCAGCCAGTACGTGTGTACTTACTATGGGCATCACTCATTATGGGCATAACTAACCTTTTCTTGTTGGATTTGAGGTCTTCTCCATAGCAGAAAATTTATGCCTGGTACTCTAAACATAGTCTAAAAACATAGGTTAGGATGTATAAGTCTAAGGGCAGAACCAATTGATGTTTTGTTAATGATCATGTTGTCATCTTCCATCTAAATATTTGTGTTTGTAATTATTAATTTGTTCTACTCTTGTCTTCGGTAAAGGAACTTCCTCATGCAGTTGGTAGTAGATAATGCAAAGACCCATAACTGTGCAGAAAGTAGTAAGAACAAGCAATCGTGTAAGACTAGGGCAATTTCTATTTCATCATGGCTGGGGAGGCTCTCACGAGATCTTCCTTTCCCTATATCATGTTCTACTGGCAATTTACAGCAGCTATATTACTTTAGAGTTTGGAGTATATACTTTCATGTTTTTCCCAGTATTTCAAAATGAATTCCAGAAAACTTTGGGGCTTTCTTTCCTTTTCTTTCTTTCTTTCTCTTTCTTTCTTTTTCTTTCTTTCTTTCTTTCTTTCTTTCTTCCTTCTTCTTCCTTCCTTCCTTCTTCTTCCTTCTTCTTTCTGACTATCCTTTTGTTTTTCTTTCTTGCCTGCTTGTTTCTTATGTTTTTGCTTTAGAGACTGAGTTTCTCTATGTAGCTGTGATGCTTTGTATATGCTCTGCCCAGGGAGTGGCACAATTAGAAAGTATGGCCCATGCCTACAGTAATATACCTACTCCAACAAGGCCACACCAACTCCAACAGAGCCAGATCCTACCCAGCTAAGTTTAGATCTAGGCATGGTTGTATAGACCTTAATCCCAGAAGTAACAAGCAGATTGAGTTCATGGCCAGCCTGAGACAGCAAATCTAGATGAAGAAAAGCTTAAATCCAGGCATGGTGGTACACACCTTTAATCCCAGGAGACAGGCATGCAAATCGATGAGTTCAAGGTTAATCTACAGAGCAATCTACAGGTTAATCCAGGACAGCCAATCTTAGGCATTGAAGGAGTTCAAAAGAGGAACTAGTGATAATGTAATAGAACAATGGGGACCATGTTCAGCTCCTGCAAGCAGCAGAACTTGGCAGTTTCAGCCGTATGTCTCTGGCTTTATAGTCAAAAGAAAAAGGAGACTACTGGGACAATTGATTCTGGTTAGCTGGAGATAAGACATTCGTGGTTATTAAGACACCAGCATCACTGAGGAGATGAAATCTGGAAAGTGTTTTCTGATAGCACAAAGAAACTATGTTCCAGAGATACCCAAGGTTGTACCTTGTGCTACAGCTATACATTGGAACAAGAAACTGTAACATTGAAGTTGCCTTGGAGACCCAAAGATGTTTAAGATGCCAGAGCCATGGGCTATCTGCTGGGGAAAGCTGCTAACAGGGAGTGGAACCAGCCCAGCAGAAAGAAATTTGCTGCAATCAATAAAGATAAAGAAGTTGGAGTGCTCTTGCTCTCTTGCTCCTGTGATTCCTGCAGGTCCCTCCCCTTCCTTCCCTCTCGCACGTTCATGGCCAGCCTCTACCTCTACTCTCTGCTCTCTCTTGGTCTCTTCCTAATAAACCCTCCTTTGTGTAAAAAAAAAAAAAAAAAAAAAAAAAAAAAAGAAGTTGGGGTCTAAGACACTTTGACATCAGACATGAATATGCAGAGTTTGGAGTTTGCCAGCTGGTTTCTTGTCTTGATTTGGTCTTAAAGCCTACCCTCACAGTGACACATCTCCTCCAACAGGGCTACACCTCCTAATAGTGCCACTCTGTGGGCCAAGCATATTCAAATCACTACTCATTGGTGCATGAGACAACTTTCTGTACAGAATACCAGTGACTCAGGCTCTAAGATCAACAATTCAAAAATGGTACCTCATGAAACTTAAAATCTTCTGTAAGGCAAAGGGCATTGTCAGTTGAACAAAGTAGCAACCTACAGATTGGGAAAAGATCTTCACCAACCCTATATCTAGCAGAGAATGAATATCCAGAATATATAAAGAATTCAAGAAGATATACACCAAAAAAAAACCCATCTAAAAAAATGGGGTAGAGAGCTCAACAAAGGAATCTTGAATGGCTCAGGAGCACTTAAAGAAATGTTCAATGTCCTTAGGGATCATGGGAATGCAAAACTACCTTGAGATTCCATTTTACACACAACAGAATGGCTAACATAACCTTAGTGACAGCATATGCTGGTGAGGATGTGGAACAAGAGGAACACTCTGACATTGCTGATGGTATGTAAACTTGTATGGCCACTCTGGAATAAATCTTGGAGTTTCTCAGAAAGTTGGGAATAGTTTACTTGAATACCCAGCTATACCACTCCTCATCATATACTAAAAAAAATTCTCTACCATTCCACAAAGATACTTGCTCAACTATGTTTATAGGTGCTTTATTCTCTATAGCCAGAAACTGGGAAACAACCAATGTCCCTTAGCTGAAGAATGGACAAAGAAAATGTAGTACATCTACACAATCAATTACTATTCATCCACTAAAAACAAAGACATCATAAATTTTGCAGGCAAATGGATGGAACTTAAGAATATTACCCTACGTGTGGTAACCCAGTCCCCAAAGGACATGCATGGTATGTAGTCATATTAGCCATAAAGTGCAAAATATACATATCACATTCCACAGACTCAAGGAAATTAAAGAAGGAAGCCCCAAGCAGGAATGCTTGAGTCTCGCTTAGGAGGAGGAGTAAAATAGGAGGCAGATGGAGGGAACTTGGTGAGAGATGGTATGGGGAAGGGAATGAGGGTGTTTAGGATGAGGTGTTGGGAGAGAGTGGGATAGAGGGCCAGAAGCCAAAAGATTGAATGGAAATTGGAGGCTGGCAAGATTGGGGGACATGCCATCTCTAGGACATGCCAGAGACCTGAGATGGGGGAGCCTCCCAGGAGTCTATAGGAGTAACTTAGACTGAGACTATATCAGTGGGGATATGGAACCTGGAGTGGCAACTTCCTTTACCTAGGCAGGATTTCCAGTGGAGGAATAAGGTCAGCCTCCCACTCATAAAACTTTCAACCTGAAATTTTTTTCTGTGTACAAGAAATACAGGGACAAAGATGGAAGAGACTGAGGGAATACCCAACCAATAACTAACCCAACTTGAGAACCTAATCCATGGGCAAGCACCAATCCCTGACTTTGTTATGCTAGCAGACAGGAGCCTACCATAACTGTCCTGAAAGGCTCCACCTAGTAACTAAATGAAGGAGATCCAGAGACTCAGAGCCAAACATTGGATGAAGCTTGAGGAGTCTTATAGAAGAGTTAGGAGGATTGAGGGACCTGGAAATGAGAGGAACTCCACAGGAAGACCAACAGGGTCAACGTACCTAAACACTTTGGGGCTCTCAGAGACTGAACCACCAACCAAAAAGCATACACAGGCTGGAGCGAGCCCTGACACATATGTAGCAGATATGAAGCTTTGTCTTCAGTCAGGTCCCTCAACAACTGAAGCAGGGAGTGTCCCTAAAATCTGTTGCCTTCTTGTGAATTCCTTTCCTCTAACTGGGCTGCCTTGTCTGGCTGCAGTGGGAGAGGATGTGCCTAGGCCTGCAAAGACATGACATGCCAATGTTCGAAGATACCAAAGGGGCACCTCCACCATCTCAGAGGAGAAGAGGTGGGGTGGATTAGGGAGAGAGACTGAGAAAGTGACTGGAGGGGGACAGCAATTGGCATATAAAGTAAATAAACAAATTAATGGAGAAAAAAAAATCATAAAACTTGCTGGCAAATGGATGGAAATTGAAACTATCCTGAGGGAGGCCCAGAAAAACAAACATGGTATATATTCACTTATAAGTAGTTATTAGCCATAGAGTACAGGAGAATCATACTACAGTCCACAGACCCAAAGAAGCTAAGTAGCAAGGAGGGCCCAAGTGGGGACACTTGAGTTTCACTGAAGAAGGGGAAAGGGACTAGGAATCTAGGGTGTACTGATAGAGTGGACTGGACTGGGGAAGGACTGGTATAGGAACAGGAGAAATCAAGTCAGGGGATGATGGAGGGAGAGAGTACTGGGAGAAACAACTGGAATCTGGAAGGAGGAATCTCTGGGATGAGCTAGAAACCTGGGACAATGAAAACTCCCAGGAATTTATGAGGAGTAACTTAGCTAAGATTCCTAGTAATAGGGGATATAGAACCTGAATTGACTATCTCCTGTGACCAGGCAAGACTTCCAATGGAGGGATTGGGACCCCAATTCAGCCAGAAACCTTCAACTCACAATTTCTCCTGCCTACAAGATGTATCGGGGTAAAGATGGAGTAGAGATTGAGGGAATGGCTAGTCAATGACTGGCTCAGCTTGAAACCAATGCTATGAGAGGAAGCACATCTGTGGCATTGATATTCTGCTATTCTTGCAACAAGAGCTTAACATGACTGTCATCTGAGAGGCTTCATCCAGAAACTGATGGAAACAGACACAGAGACCCACAGTGAAACATTAGCCAGCTTGGGAAATTCTGTGCAAATGGGGGAGGAAGGATTGACAAAGCCAGAGTCAAGGATATCAGAAGACAACCCACAGATTTAACAAAACTGGGCTCATAGGGGCTCAATAGACTGAACTGACAACCAGGTACCCTACATGGGTCCAACCTTGGCCCTTGGTACAGTTGTACGGTTTTGTCTTCATGAGGGACTCCTCTAATAGTGAGAGCAGGGCCAGTCTCTGATTCTGTTACCTGTCTTCAGATCCCTTTCCCCTAACTGGGTTACCTTGCCTAGCCTCAATAGAAGATACACCTAGTGTTACTGCAACTTGATATGACAAGATGGGGGAATTGATATCCATGGGAAGCCTCCACTTGTCTCAGAAAAGGAGGAGGGGTGGAACAGGGAGAGGTAAGGTGAGAGGGAGGAACTGGAAGGATCAGAGAAAAGAGGAGGAGGGGTATGGAGAGATCTTGAGATTGTTTGGTCAGAGGGCACCTCAATGTTGGAGCTCAAGTATGAGGGGTACAACGAAGGACACCATGGAGAAGGAGGCACATACAAAAGAAAATTCAGGCCAGTGGTGAGTAAACCCTGTCAAAAGGGACAAGGCAATGGTAGAATGCTTTTTGTGTATGTGTTTAGAGTTATGATAAAATGTAGAGGAGCGAAGATAATTCTCATAGTTGCTTTTAGTCTTTGGACCCTGATTAGAGATAATGTAGACCCTAAACATGAGAGAGAGAGAATGGGTTTCAGAAAAGCAGTCCTCCCTGCCTATCTGGGGACGCTTTGGTGAAAGAGAAGGAACATGAACATAAGCTGTTTCAGAGCTCTCCTAGGGACATCCTATTATGAAGGTGTTGCTGTGTTAATACAGAATTATAGGATAGAATCACAAAGGTATTTTGGGAAAGAACCTGATGAAATATTTATTCCTTATTCCAAACAGCAATTAAATTGGTTATGGCAAAATACTGATATTTGGCCTATTGCATGTGCAAACTTTTCAGGCAAAATTGATAATCATTATCTAAAAGATAAGTGGTTACAATTTGCCTCTATGCAAGGTTTTATATTTCCTGTAAATTTATGCATGCAGCCAATAGAGAATGTACTTACTGTATTTACAGATGGCTCATCTAATGGGAAGGCAGCATATGTAATTAGATCACATGTTCATTCTTTTGATTTTCCCCACATTTCAGCACAAATAATTGAATTACATGCTATAGCCATTGTTTTTGAAATGTTGAAAAATCAAGCTTGCCGGGCAGTGGTGGCTCACGCCTTTAGTCCAGCACTTGGGAGGCAGAGGCAGGTGGATTTCTGAGTTCGAGGCTAGCCTGGTCTAAGAGTGAGTTCCGGACAGCCAGGGCTATACAGAGAAACCCTGTCTCGAAAAAATCAAAATAAAAAAAAAAAAAAAAAAAGAGAAAAAAAAAATCAAGCTTTTAATTTGTATATTTGATAGCCAATATATAGCTCATGATTATAATTGCTTAAAATTGTTCCCTTTTAGATACTGCTAATTCTCAAATTTTGCAATTATTTATGTAAATCCAATTCAATTTAAGAGAACATACTGTTCCTTATTTTATAGGACATTTAAGAGCTCATACTTGATTGCTCAGACCCCTTAGTGAAGGCAATGCCACAGCAGATTTGTATACCAGGCAGCTTATAGACCTTACAAAGGAACAATTGGCCAAATAATCTCATTCTTTACATCATCAACATAGTAATAGCTTGAGACAACACATTGGTATTTCTAAAGAACGAGCAAGTTAAATTTAAAGACTTGTTCTCAGTGTCCTCAGTTTCTCCTGTACTGCATAATGGTGATAATCCTCGAGGACTCATACCTAATCAATTATGGCAAATAGATGTTCCTCATATTCCTGATTTTGTAAAATTAATATATGTACATGTGACTATTGACACCTTGTCAGGCGTTCTTGTTGCAACTGGTTTAAGGTAAAGGAACAAAAAATGTAATTACTCATTGCCTAGTTTCTCTATGCTGGGTGTTCCAAATCAGATTAAATCAGATAATGAAACTTCTATAGCAGTCAAACATTTCAGATTTTTTGTTGACAGTTTAGTATTGCCCATATTGCTATAACTCTTTATACTCCTTAAGGACAAAGTATTGTGGAACTTTAAAACAATGTCTTCATAAAATAAAAAAAGGGGGGGGAATTATATTCCCATATACAGCAAATTGATTTAAGTTGTGTTCCTTTTATTTAAATTTAAAAATTTGGATACCAAGGAACTGTCTCCTTCGTCTCTATGGCAGCCTACAATTAGGAGTACTTATGCTTAGGTGTAAAGGAAGGATCTATGTACTGGTATATGGCATGATCCCAATCAGGTATTAATATGGGGAAGAGGGCATGCTTGTGCTTTTTCTCAGGACACTGAAGGAGTGTGGTAGCTTCCGCATGTGATTGAGACATGCTGCTGCTGGGACAAAAAATGATGCTGACGTTAGCTTGCTGAGTGCCTGGACAGTGGTGACAGGGAAGCTGTATTAGACATATTTCCTGACCCACCTTTGCTCGCCTATATCCCAGATTGGACAAGCTGCCTTGCCTCAAGCTTTTAGGCTTTGTGGGACAGAGAACATGGAGACTGTGAAACTGGTTTCAAAAAATTAACAAAATAGAGAAGTTATAATGATCCTTCTCTTTTAATGTGACCAGTTATTCTGACTTAGTCATGAACTGGTCTGGAATTCAATCCAATATTGGAAAAAATGAAAAGACAGTGGGCATTTGGAGGGCTGGTTCTGACATTTTCAAATTGACAACTGCCTTTTATGAAGTTAGATTTGCAGTGGATAAAACTTGAAAAGGATCTGGATTTAGAACAGTGACAGGATCTGAATTTTGAACAAATATTACTGCATGAGTTAAGACTCACATTCTTGTATTAATTGGCCATGTTAAAATTACTTTTCTTTCTTCTATGATATTTAATGTAAGTTGTATTGACTGCATACTTTCTAATTGTATTAGTATCATGAAATCTGGCATATCTGTTATGGTGGTCTATCAACCAGCATTTGTTTTATTGCTTGTGATTATTACAGGACCTTGGCATTCTGAAAAAAAAAAAAAAAAGGCTTGCTAATTCTGGAAGAAGTGAGTCAGGCTTTAAGCAGAAGCAAGAGGTTAGTGGGGTTGATAATTGCTGGTATAGAAGCTTTGATTACATTAATAGCTAGCACCACTGCTTGTGCAATTGCTTTGACATAAGTTTAGGCAGTTATACTTGTTAATCATTTAGCAAAGAAATGTTAATGTTTTGAGTAATCATGAGTATTTAGATAGGCATTTGGAACAACGAATTAATGCTCTTTATGATACTATTCAAATTATTGGAGAGGAGGTTCAGAGTTTAAGAGTAAGAAGCCATCTCAAGTGTCATGCTAAATATCAATGGATTTGTGTTACTTCTAAAATTTACAATGATATTCACTATAATTAGAAGAAAGTTCAAAGACACTTGCAGGGTATTTGGCATGATTCTAACACCTCTCTGGTTTAACTTTGCATACTGAGATCATAAATTTAAAGAATGCTGTGGTTATTGCTGATAAAATTATTCATGGCTTAAAAAAAAAAAAAAAAAAAAAAAAAAAAAAAAAAAAAAAAGCCGGGCGGTGGTGGCGCACGCCTTTAATCCCAGCACTTGGGAGGCAGAGGCAGGCGGATTTCTGAGTTCGAGGCCAGCCTGGTCTACAGAGTGAGCTCCAGGACACCCGGCTACACAGAGAAACCCTGTCTCGAAAAACCAAAAAAAAAAATTATTCATGCTTGAGGTCAGTATTTCCATCTTGGTCAAGCTTCAAGAATGGCATATATAGCTTGATCATGTTAGCCCTTCTTGTCCTGAGAATACTTTTATTCCTGCCCATTGTGATAAAACTTGCCTTTAACAACATCGGTATGTTGGCAGCCAAGAATACATGGCTTGAAACTAAAAATGTATCCCCAGACAGAGTCACTAATTTAACAGGCTGGAAGTCAAGGACAAGTTTGTTTCTACACAGAGCCTTACCAACCTAAGACAGAAATGCATTGCTTTTGATGATGCATATTCCGTGACAGATAAGTAGGGCATTCTTGTCAGAACAACCTAAGATAAAGTCTTTTTTATGAAATAAAAAGGGGAGATGTGGAGAGCTCTTGGGGCCAATTCTAAAAATTTGACAGGAAATTTGACATTGGACCAGGACATGGAAGTAGACTCAGGCAGGAATTTGACATTGCCTAGGACAAGGATGTAGACTCAAGATCTTAATCATCTTGAGAAGTTCCTTTGAGAACTTGAGAACTTGAGAAGTTCCTTGAGAAGTTCCATTGTTTATTGCCTTATCTGTTCCTTGACTATTTTTGTTTATTGCCTTGTCGTTCCTTGACCTAGAACTTGACCTAGAACTGACCATATTCTTTGTATATACCTAGAGTGATATAAAAGCAGACTGGAAAAAATAAAGCTGCTTCAGCCTCAGCACTGGCTGGAATCATGTTATAGTATTGTCTAATTATCTTTTTTTTTTTATTGGAAATTTTATTTACATTTCAGATGTTCTCTCCTTACCCCATTCCCCCCTCCCTCCCAGGAACTCACTATCCTTCCCCCCTCCTCCTGCCTCCACATTAGTGTACCCCTACCCACCCTCCCCTGTACCTCACCTCCCCACCCTCAAATATCCCCCCCACACGACATCCAGCCTTCATGGGACCAAGGATCTCTTCTCCCACTTATATATAGCTCCCTTGCATATATAGCTGGAGCCATGGGTCTCTCCCTAAGCCCTCCCAGGCTGGTGGTTTAGATCCTGGAGGCTCTGGTTGGTTGGGATTGTTGCTTTCCTCATGGTGTCGTGAATCCCCTCAACTCCTTCAGCCTTTACTCTATCTTCTCCATTGGGAACCCCATGATCAGTTTAATGGTTAGCTGTGAGCATCTGCCTCTGAGTATGTCAGACTCTTGCAGACTTCTAAGGAGACGGCTATATCAGGCTCCTGTCAGCATGTACATCCTGACATCCACATCAACCTCTACCTTTGGTGACTGCACATAGGATGGATATCCAGGTGGAATGGTCGGTAGACAGCCCCTCCTTCAGTTTCTGTCCTGCACTGTGTCTCCATATTTGCTCCCTTGAGCATTTTGTTACTCCTTCTAAGAAGGACTGAAGCCCCCCCCCCCACTTGGTCATCATTCTTCATGAGCTTTAGACTCTAGACAACCAAATAACCCCATTAAAATATGGGGTACGGAGCTAAACAAAGAATTCTCAACTGAGGAAATGCGAATGGCCAAGAAGCACCTAAAGAAATGTTCAGCATCCTTGGTCATCAGGGAAATGCAAATCAAAACAACCCTGAGATTCCACCTCACATCAGTCAAAATGGCTAAAATAAAAAACTCAGGTGATAGCAGATGCTGGCGAGGATGTGGAGAAAGAGGAACACTCTCCATTGTTGGTGGCATTGCAAGATGGTGCAACCACTATGGAAAACAGTCTGGCAGTTCCTCAGAAAATTGGATATATCATTACCTGAGGACCCAGCTATACCACTCCTGGGCATATACCCAGAAGATGCTCTAACACATAACAAGGACATATGCTCCACTATGTTCATAGCAGCTTTATTTATAATAGCCAGAAACTGGAAAGAACCCAGATGCCCTTCAACAGAGGAATGGATACAAAAAATGTGGGTACATTTATACAATGGAATATTACTCAGCTATTAAAAACAATGAATTTGATAAATTCATATATAAATGGATGGAACTAGAAAATATCATCCTGAGTGAAGTAACCCAATCACAAAAGAACATACATGGTATTCACTCACTGATTATTGGATTTTAGCCCAGAAGCCTGAAATACCCAAGATTCAACTCACAGACCACATAAAGCTCATGAAGAATGATGACCAAGTAGGGGGGCTTCAGTCCTTCTTAGAAGGAGTAACAAATACTCAAGGGTGCAAATATGGAGACACAGTGCAGGACCGAAACTGAAGAAGAGACAGACCATTCCACCTGGATATCCATCCTATGTGCAGTCACCAAAGGTAGAGGTTGATGTGGATGTCAGGATGTACATGCTGACAGGAGCCTGATATAGCTGTCTCCTTAGAAGTCTGCAAGAGTCTGACATACTCAGAGGCAGATGCTCACAGCTAACCATTAAACTGATCATGGGGTTCCCAATGGAGAAGATAGAGTAAAGGCTGAAGGAGTTGAGAGGATTCACGACACCATGAGGAAAGTAACAATCCCAACCAACCAGAGCCCCCAGGGTCTAAACCACCAGCCTGGGAGTGCTTAGGGAGGGACCCATGGCTTCAGCTATATATGCAAGGGAGCTATATATAAGTGGGAGAAGAGATCCTTGGTCCATGAAGGCTGGATGTCATGTGGGGGGGATATTCGAGGGTGGGAGGTGAGGTATGGGGGAGGGTGGGTAGGAGTACACTAATGTGGAGGCAGGAGGAGGGGGAAGAGATAGTGAGTTCCTGGGAGGGAGGGGGAAATGGGGTAAAGAGAGAACATCTGAAATGTAAATAAAATTTCCAATAATAAAAAAAAACATTGAAAAAAAAAGAGAGTAGGTAATCAATTCCCCCAAAGTAGAAGGATACCTTTAGAAGGCTATCTTGATTGATGCTATTGAAACTCCAATCCTATAGGGTGTAATCCCACTTAAAGCCCTCCATGGCATTAATCTCTCCATGGAAATGTCACCATGTTGGGGCTGGAGACATGGCTCAGCAGTTAAGAGGACTGACTGTTCTTCCAGAAGTCCTGAGTTCAATTTCCAGCAACAACATGGTGGCTCACAACCATCTGTAACAGGATACGATGACATCTTCTGGTGTGTCTGAAGACAGCTACCATGTAGTTATATACATAAAATCAATTAATAATTTAAAAATCACCACATCAAACAGAAAGATCATACCTGATTGTCTTCAAGGGTCCACTGTTATCACTTAACATCTCTAATATCTTCGCTACTCCACCCTTCCCCAAAATATTCTGACCCAGGTCCAGAGTTTCTAGCTTCTTGTTGTTAGCAATGGCAGCAGCAAGTTCCTCACAAAACAAAGGACTGAAGGAGCATCCCCAGAGCCTTGAAGGAATAGAGAAAAGCATTTACTCCTTAACAATCTTCTACCAAGGGCATGTAAAGTATTGTTAGAGATCCCACAGTGAAGAAATTGTGAGACCAAATCAGAGGTATTTAACAAAACCCAAATCTCAAAAATGCCTTGCTCAAGGACTAAGGACATAACTTACTGATGAAATGCTTGCCTAGAGTCCACAAGTAAAGGATAGGAGCATGACTTACAGATAGAGTAGTGTAGTGTAGTAAGCAATAATATGGTGAGAGGCTGGGAGTATAAATCTGTGGGAGTGAGCCTATATGCATAAGGTGTAGGTTTCACAGCCAACATTATAGAAAGACATACTCTGAAAGAGCTTGCCTATAACATGTTTGCTTCATAAATAGTAAAATGTTCCACTAAGAAAATGGGCTAGTCCCTTCCTAGCAGCTATCAATTGCCAATAGCTCCTGAACTAGGGTGGGATTTCATGCCCACAGCTCCTCTGTTTGGGCTGCTTTTATATCAACTTGACACATGCTAAGGTCAGAGAAGATGGAGCCTCAATTGAAAAAAAAAATGCCTCCATAAGATCTGACTGTAGGCAAGATTGTAAGTTTTTTCGTTTTATTTTGTTTTGTTTTGTTTTTTTTAAGTATTTGATTGGAGGAGCCCAGCCCATTATTGGTGGTGCCATCCCTTGGCTGGTGGTCTTGCTTTCTATAAGAAAGCAGGCTGAGAAAGCTATGAACAGCAAGCCAGTAAGCAGCAACCCACTATGGCCTCTGCCATTAGCTCATGCCTTTAGGTTTCCACCTTGTTTTGAGCTCCTGTTCTAAATTGCTTCAGTAATGAATAATAATGTGAAAGTTTAAGCCAAACAGACCTTTTCTTCTTCAACTTGTTTATTAGTCATGGTATTTCATCACAGCAATAGTAACTCTAAGACAGTCTCCAATGCTTGGATTTTGACTGATGCAAGTTTTATCCAATCTTGTATTTGTTCTAACAATCATTTTGAGTTTACATGCAACAATATATAACCTGCTTCCTTGTAGTCATCTACCATTTTGACTCTTATTTTTCCATCCCATCTTTCAAAATGACCCTGGAGTCTTAATAGGAGAGACTGTGATATATGCATTCTATTTATATAAGTTGACCCTGCTCCAGTGGATGACTACACATCCAAGAGTATATGGTTGGCAGAAATCAGTGGCACAGACTTAATGGATATAAACTTGGATATGTAGGGAAAGGGTAGTGGATCCCCTTTGTCAACTCAATGTTGCCTTTGTCCTTGTAAGGAAAGGAATCTTTCTGTTAAGACAAACATCATTTTACTAGATTACCACTAGTGATATTTAAACCTTGACAGAAATTGTTAGAATACCCAGTCACAGTCAAAACAAAACAGAAGCAGTCTATATTTTATTGTCATTTTTTCTCATCTCTGCAGCAATGGAGTAATTTTACCACTCAGATTCTTTTTCTCAGAACTCTGGCTGCAAAGCAAGGTGACTCATTGAGGAGTTGTTTTTGGCTGGGGCTTGGAAGAGAGAAGGGGAATGGAGACCACCATGCTGCTTATGGGGCCAGTGAGTTTGCTCGGTGTGGTATCACATCCAGTTGCCTGAGTACTGAACTGGGGCAAGACCTCTGCTTCCTGATCATTGCATCCAACAGAAGCAGTGTTCTCCAGAAACTCACTTTATTATAAACTATTCCTACCTATACCCTCAGTCTCTCTGAACAACATTGTGAGCACTCAATTGGTTATCTATATTGAGTCCCCAGAGGGGTTTATCTAAAACACGGCTCAGAATGATATCTCTGCAATCTGAAATGTTCCAAACACTCTTAAAACAACAACAAAACAAAACAAACAAACAAACAAACAAACAAAAAACCACCAACACATACCCTAGGCATTTTAGACTGCATTTTGGATTCTTTATAGTGTTGCAAAGAAACATCACTCCATTAGCTATGGAATTCAGACCCATGTCCAAGTGTGTTAAGTTGTAATCTTTTCAGAGCATTTCTGAGATATGCTTGCGGCCATGAGCAGTTATGCTGCACTGCTGTATCCTGCAGAACAAGTAAAGAAATACTCATTATCTCTGTGTGACATATACCCTGAGAAGTTATTCTGAACACTTCATTAAGCTATATATGCTACCAGGTTAATTTTCATATACTAGCATGAAAATTGACTGCACAATTACATTATCTCTAAGTGATGGCATATAAAAATGACTTTCTCACACTTTTTATTGTGATATTAAAAAAAACCCACACAATTCTAGACATATGGAGTTTCCTAAGATAAGGTTGTCTTAAATATCAAGAACTCAGGCTCTAGTTTCAGGCAGATACCAGGAGAGACTGCCACCTGGTTTGTCTTCTGCATTTTAGAATATGAAGGAGGTTAAAGAAGTAACTCAGTGGTTAAGAGCATACATGGCTCTCTATACAGAGGATCCAAATTCAGTTCCCAATTCACACATTGGGTGGATCACAACCACCTGTAACCAGCTCCGAGAGATATTTCACATGCACACACACACACACACACACACACACACACACACACGAATCTTAAAAATTCAAGTACCAGGGTTCAATTTTTCTGCTTAGACTATTAACTATGTGGCCCTTAAACAAAAAGATAATTTAAAAAAATCTATACTGCAGGAAGTATTATGCTATATGGTCTTTAAAAACATATTCAAAACAGCTGATCTGAGAATCTATCATATCTACCAAATCCCTGGGTATAAAATGTCTCAAAAGAACAAATATCTCTTTTTACTCTAATTTTTTTTCCCTAAATATTGCCAGGGTACTGCCCATTACATTTGGCAGAAAGTACCTTCATATATGTCCTATCTGTATCTGTGTGTGTGTGTATGTGTGGATGTATGTAGGTGAAAACATTCACATGAAAGGGGGTGAAAGATGGGGATGCAGAGAGACTGGATATGAAGACTTACACCAACATTTGTAGTTTACATTCAGGTGAGTTCAAGCCTCTACACAGGATTTTCACTCCATCATCTCCAAGGTTGTTTTTGGAAAGGCTCAAGTGTGTTAGCTTCTGGCTGACCATCAAAAGGGAAGAGAGATCCTTACAACATGTTTCTGTAAGTTGACAGTTTTCCAGCCTTCAAAAGAATGGAATAGCTGGTCAGAGAGAAAGGAGATTCCAATGCACAGCCTTCTCACCTGCCTCCAAATGAAAAAAGCTTCAATCCCTTGTTTATTCTCCTATCCTTTCTTACACAGTTGGGATCATATGGGGGAATAAAGAGAAGGTTAATTGAAGTACTGTACACAGATGAAACTTGAGTAGGCAAGTTTGCTCAGCAAGTCTGATATTACCATGCCTTTCGTCTACAGCCCCAGACATTAAACAGAAAGAAAATACTTACAGCACCCTTTTTATTTATTTATTTTTTTGATCAGATTCTTTTTTATTGCAATTCTAGCCAAGTTCCCATGACAAAGCAATAGAAATACCAAAGTCAGAGAAGGTTGAGGTAATAAAAGTATATAAGGGGCAATTAAGGGCATAGGACAGTTCAGTGGCATAAAGAGCAGCCAGAGGTCATCAAGGGCCTGGTCCCAAGAGTGTGGAGATGCCAGACACCAATGTCCAAGAGCTTGTGCTTCTGTGTATCTGCTCCAGAACAGAGAATTCTATACACCTGAGATCATCTGCAACTATCTTCTTATGCTTGGCTAGAAATTAGGCTAAACTCCAAAAATGATAAGAAACTTAATGATCAATATTTCTGATCCAGTTGTTGAGAAAAGTCATTTTTAGGAAAATGTTTGAGGAAACTTTTTAGTATATTAGTAGAATTCAGAGGACACATAGAGGCATACAGGAGACTGACAGAAATATGAAATTTGAAAGTTACCAAAACAAAAAGTAAATTAAGAGAAAGCACACAAAACTGTACACCAGTGGTATCTGACAAGATTGAGAGACAATAAATATACCAGAAAAGAAAACACTGAAACAGTTGAAGATATGATCGGGCAATTCTCAAAAGCTGAAAAAAGCAAAGTATATGAAAGTATGTTGAACATCAGCAGTAATTGGGGGACTTCAACAGAAAGGGTATTTTTCCCGACGCTGACATAAATATATAACCTTGGCGCTGGAGAGATGGCTCAGCGTTAAGACCAGGTACCTGTAGAGACCTGAGTTCAGAGCTCTAGGAGATCTGGCATCCTCTTCTGAACTTTGTGGGTGTCTGCACTTATATGCACATTTCTACAAATAGACATACATATACACACAATTAAACATCACAAAGATAAATCAAAATGAATACACATCCACTATTGCAGAGGGCCTGGAGAAACAACTTTTAAAAAAAAAGAAATCTCATTCTAGATAACGACACCCTTTTTATGGAGCACATAGGATACTTCAGACTCATACACAGCAACTTGGCACCCTCATCCAGGAGCTTATTGTTTGAGAAGTATACACATGTCAGAGACTGGTTGATATTGAAAGTCAAGATGAAGTCATTCCATTTACGAATGGAGGCATAACAAGATCCCAGCCTGTGTCATAAACAGAATCAGATTCTCAAAGGACAAACAGAGGATATCTAACCACTATCATTACCTTCCCTGAAAACAATCCTAATTTCTTATAATTCATAGGTTCTACTCCTGTTGTTCATTATTAAAGGTAATTTTACCCTTTGCCTATGCAAATACTTGACCAACCTATAACTTTCTCCAAGAAAAATCAAAACTAGTATCTAGTACAACTCTTTTCTATGAGAAAATGAGTAGTTTCAGAGCTGGAATTGAAGCTCAATATTGGGACACATTCCTAGCATTTGTGAGACTATCAATTCCATTCTAAGAACTGCCAAAACACTCTAATACTCAAAAAGTTAGCCTCAAAACTTGGTAAGAAATAACAAAATTCAAGTTACAAGAAAATTAATGTTCAAGAAGCCACGTCTGAGGTACATCCAGTTTGTGTGTTCTAAAGATGTAAGGAATTGGGAAGTTGCCCACTTGCTGGAAATAAAAATATCATGCTGTTACCTGGGATAATCAAATCCATTTCTTAACTCCAGAACCCAGGTTGTTTTGCAAACATACATTTAGCATCTTCAAGTACACACTGAAGTCATAATCTCTAATAATCTCTAATAAAATTAGATTATTAGCAAAACCATTGTTCTGACTTTTGGACCCAAAATTTTCATTTGTCACCTACCTTTTTAAATATTATAGGAACCAGACAGAGGTCAAAGACACAGTAGGAAAACCCACAGAACTTACTTACCTGGGCTCATAGGTACTCACAGAGTGAATTGGCAATCAGGAGCAATCAAAGTCTGACTTAGGCCCTCTGCACATATTTTATGTGTCACCACATTCATAAAAGAAACTTTACTAAAGCTCAAATGCACATTGAACCCCACACAATAATAGTGGTAGACTTCAACTCCCACTCTCACCAATGGACAGGTCATTGAAACAGAAACTAAACAGAGAAACAGGGAAACTAATAAATGTTATAAACTGAATGGATTTAACCGATATGTACAGAACATTTCACCCTAAAAAAAACAAAAAAGACCTTCTTCTCAGCATTCCATAGTATCTTTTCCAAAATTGACCATATAATTGGACATAAAACAAGCTTTAACAGATACAAGAAGATTAAAATAATCCTATGCATCCTATCAGATCACCATGGATTAAAGCTAGACTTCAATAACAAAAACAGAAAACCCACATACCCATGGAAACTGAATAACTCTCTATTCAATGATTACTTGGTCAGGGTAGAAAGAAAGAAATGAAAGACTTTTTAGAATTCAATGAAATAGAAGGCACAACATTCCTAAACTTATGGGACACAATGAAAGCAGCACTAAGAAGTAAATCCATAGCACTAAGCCTCCTGGTAAAAAAATTGGAAAGATTTTACACTAATAACTTAACATACCTGAAAGCCCTAGAACAAAGAAAAGCAAAACACACCCAAGAGGAGTAGAAGGCACAAACTAGTCAAACTCAGGGCTGAAATCAACCAAATAGAAACAAAAAGAATAATACAAAGAATCAATCCCAAAGCTGGTTCTTTGAGAGAATCAACAAGATAGATAAACCCCTAGCCAAACTAAAGAGCTCAGAGACAGTATCCAAATTAACAAAATCAGAAATGAATAATAGAAACTGAGGAAACTCAAAAAATAATCAGATCCTACTACAAAACCTATACTCAACAAAACTGGAAAATCTAGATGAAATGGATTTTTCTAGACAGATACCATATAACGAAGTTAAATCAAGAGCAGGTGTATTTTCATAGAAGCAGGAGAAAGGGGATGGGATAGTGGGTTCCTGGGGTGAGGGGAAGGGATTTCACCTGAAATGTAAATAAAATATCCAATAAAAAAATTAAAAAAAAAATCAAGAGCAGGTAAACTATCTAAACAGGCCATATCCCCTAAGGAAATAGAGGAAGTCATTAAAAACCTCCAACAAAAAAAAGCTTAGGGCCAGGTGGCCTTAGTGCAGAACTCTACCAGACCTTCAAAGAAGAGCTAATGCCAACACTCTTCAAACTATTCCATAAAATAGAAACAGAAGGGACACTATCTAATTCATTCTATGAAGCCATAATTACTAAGATACCTAAAAACCACACAGAGATCCATCAAAGAAAGAGAACTTCAGACCAATTTCGCTTATGAATATCGATTCAAAAATACTCAAAATTCTTGCAAATGAAATCCAAGAACACATGAAAACCATCATTCACCATGATCAAGTAGGCTACATTCAGGGATGCAAGGTTGGTTCTATATACGAAAATCCATTAACATAACATAATCCACTATATAAACAAACTCAAAGTGAAAAAAAATCACATGATCATCTCATTAGATGCTGAAAAGGCATTTGACAAAATATAACACCCCTTCATGTTAAAAGTATTGGAGAGACCAGGAATTCAAGGCCCATACCTAAACATAATAAAAGCAATTTACAGCAAACCAACAGCCAATATCAGATTAAATGGAGAGATACTTGAAGCAATCCCACTAAAATCATGGATAAGACAAGGATGACCACTCTCCCCATATGTATTCAATATAGTACTCAAAATTCCTAGCAGGAGCAATAAGACAACAAAAGGAGATCAAGGGGATACAAATTGCCAAAGAAGAAGTTAAGGTATTATTATTTTCAGATGATATGATAGTATACATAAGTGACCCAAAAATTCTACCAGAGAACTTCTCCAGCTGAGAAACAACTTCAGCAAAATGGCTGGATATAAAACTCAAACAAATTAATAGCCTTCCTTTATACAAATGATAAAATGGGCTGAGGCAGAAAATAGGGAAAAAAACACTCTTCACAATACTCACAAATATAAAGTATCTGGGGGGTGGGAGAAGGAGGTAACTCTAACTAAACAAGTGAAAGATCTGTGTGACAAGAGCTTCAAGTCTCTCAAGGGGAAAAAAAATAAAAGAAGACCTCAGAAAATGGAGAGATCTCCAATACTCATGGATTGGTAGGATTAAAGTAAAAATGGCCATCCTCCCAAAAGAATTTACATATTCAAAGCAATCCCCATCAAAATTCCAACACAATTTTTTCAAAGACACGGAAAGAGCAATTCTCCTCTTCATATGGAAATTCAGGATAGTGAAGACAATTCTGAACAATAAAAGAACGGCTGAGGGAATCACCATCGCTGATCTCAAGCTGTACTACAAAGCAATAGTGATAAAAGCTGCATAGTACTGGTACAGAGATAGACCCAGAAATAACCCCCCCTCTTATGGACACTTGATCTTTGACAAAGAAGCCAAAAATATACAAGAGAAAAAAGAAAGTATGTTCAATAAATGATGCTTGTCTAACTGGCAGTTGGTGTGTAGAAAAATGAAAATAGATACATATTTGTTACGTTGCACAAAGCTCAAGTCCAAGTGGATCAAGGACCTCAACATAAAGCCACATACATTGAATCAAACAGAAGAGAAAGTGGAAAAGAGAGACAAACTCATGGGCACAGGGGGAAATTTTCTTAAACAGAACTCCAATGGCTCAGGCTCTAAGATCAAAATTGATAAATGAGATTTCATGACTCTAAAAAGCTTCTGTAAGGCAAAGGACATAGTCAATAGGACAAATCGGCAGCTTACAGATTGAGAAAAAAAACTTCACTAACCGCACATCTGCTTTTGGGCTAATATCCAAAATATATAAAGAACTCAAAAAACTAACCTCTAAAAAACCAAACAACTTAATCAAAAAATGGAGTATAGAACTAAACAGAGAATTTACAACAGAGGAATCTTGAATGACTGAGAAGCACTTAAAATAATGTTCAAAGTCCTTAGTGATCATGGAAATACAAGTCAAACGATCCTGAGATTCCACCTTACACCAATCAGAATGGGTAAGATAAAAAACCTCAGGTGACAGCAGATGTTGGCAAGAATGCTGAGAAAGAAGACCACTCCTCTATTGCTGGTGGGGTTGCAAACTGGTACAACTACTATGGAAATGAGTCTGAAGGTTCCTCAGAAAATTGGAAATAAATCTACTTGAAGACCCAGCTATACCACTCCTGGATATATACCCAAAGATACTCCAACATTCACAAGGGCAATCCTCCACTATGTTAATAGCCTTATTTGTGATAGCCAGAACTGGAAACAACCTAGATGTCTCACGACAGAAGAGTGGATACAGAAAATGGTTTCATTTACACAATGGAATACTACTCAACTATTAAGAAAAAGGACATCATGAGTTTTGCAGAAAATGGATGGAACAGAAAATATCATCCTGAGTGAGGTATCTCAGACCAAAAGGACATGTATTGTATATACTCACTAAAAGTGGATATTAGCTAAAACATACAGAATACCCAGGATACAATCCATAGAACTCAAGAAGGTTAACAAGCCGAAGGGCCCAAGTGAGGATACTTCAATCCCTCTTGGGAGGTAGAAGAAAGCTGAGGTCAAAGGGATGAGGGACCTGGGGAGGAGGAAGGGGAGAGGGGAGTGGAACATGATAGGTATTGGGAGGGTGGGAGGGAACAGTTGTGAAGCCTGGGGGCCAGCAGAATGAATGGAAAATGCAATCTTGGGCTTGGGAGGTGGGGGGGACCCTCTAGAATGTACCAGAGACTGGTGGAGGTGAGAGACTCTCAGGACTCTAAGGAAGGGACCTTAGATGAATGCTTAACAATGGAGAGAGGGAACTAGTAGAGTCCCCTTCCAGAGAAAGACAGGGCATCAAGTGAGGGATGGGGTTGCCATCCCACAGTCAAAAACTCTGACACAGAATTGTTCTTGTCTAAAAGAACTGCAGGGACAAAAATGGAAAGGAGACTGAGGGAAAGGAGGCCAAATCGGGCCCCATCTCAAGCGGAGGGTTCAAGGCCTGACCATATTTCTGATGCTATGATGTATTTACTGTCAGGAACCTAGATTGGGCTGCCTCTGAGAGGCCCAATAAGCAGCTGACTGAGACAGAAGCAGATACTTACACCCAATAAATGGTCTGAAGTTGGGGACCCCTGTAGTTGAATTAGGGAAAGGCTGGAAGAAGTTGAGGAGGGCGACATCATAGGAAGACTAGCAGTCTCAACAAACCTGGACCCCCGAGATCTCTCAGACACCGAGCCATCAACCAAGCAACATACAGTAGCTGGTCAGAGGTCCCCACCACATACAGCAGAGGACTGCCTGGTCTGGCCTCAATGAGAGAAGATGTACCTAACCCTTTAGAGACTTGAGGGCCTAGGGAATGGGGAGGCCTGTTGGGGTATGGGGGTGGTGTGGGGATATCCTGTTGGAGATGGGGGTGGGAGGGAAGAATGGGATGAGGAACTGGCAGAACATGAGGGGGATAATGATTATACTGTAAAAATGATTAAAATATAATAATATAATAATAATAATAATAAAAGTTCTAGAAATAGCTGTGGCTTTATATACTGTAAATGATTAATAATAATAATACTAAAGTCTAGAAATAGGTGGCTTTATATACTGTAAAAATGATTAAATAATAGTAATAAAAATAATAATACTAAAAGTTCTAGAAATAGCTGTGGCTTTTACCCCAGAAGACAGCAGTGACCATGGGTTCTATCACTAGAGGACAGCAGCATGGGTTCTACCCTAGGGGACAGCAGTGGTAAGGAGTTCTTCCTCTGGAACAGAAAATACTATGTATTCTACCATAGAGTGCCATAATGATTAACCTTGGGGACAGTAGTGACCATGCAGCTTACCTCAGGAACTGAAGATTTCATCTCCTATGCTTTAGCATCTCACCCAGAAGCATCAACTGTCCCGTTTTTTCCTCCTGGACAGATCCTGTCAGGATCAAGTGAGTCAGTGTCTTCTTGCCAACGAGAGCCAGACAGACATCCCGGTAAGCAGTGGTAGGGGAGACATCTCTCATACTGTGAGATAAAAATAGATGAGATTCTGCCTGCTATTCAAACATAAAGGTCTTGATTTCTAAATGTGTGGGTTGGATTTTTATATGAACACACACATGGAACTAGAAGGGGGAATACGTGGGAAGATATAGGGAACTAGGAGGCAAAGGGGCACACAGCAGGGTAGTAGGGGTGAATATGGACAAACTACATGATATACTCAAATGAAAATGTCATTGTGAAACCCACTTTGTGAAATGAATACATGCTAGTAATTTTTATTTTATGTATATGGATGTTTTGCCTGCATATGTTTCTGTTCACTTGATAAATGTTTAGTGCTTGCCAAGACTAAAGAGCAATTTTATTCCCTGGTATTGGAGTTACAGAGAATTGTAAGCTACCATGTGGGTGCTGAGAATTGAACCTGGGTCCTCTTTCAAGAGTAGTCAGTAGTCCAAACTGCTAAGCCTTCTCTGTAGTTTCTATGATAAAAAATTATTAATTAAAAGTTTCACTAAACTTTACCCTGCTGGCACACCTTCATAGCTATGCTACAATACAAATCTGTCCAGCAAGATGTGGTAAGATTGGATTTGAAATATGATCATGGGGAGAATCTGATGCCTAGTACTATAATCTTAGTCAAAAGTCCATGGCTGGAGAGTCATAAACCTAGAGTAAAACCTGCTATTGCTTTTCTAAATTGCCATGCTATCAAATTATCTTCTAAATATTTTACTTTTACTCCCATAAATCTGGGTTGCTCCCAACTTTGGTCAGAGAAATTTCTTTTTGCATAGCTAGTCAAAGTGCTAAACTCTAGCTGGGCAGTGGTGGTGCATACCTTTAATCCCAGTACTTGGGAGGCAGAGGCAGGAGGATTTCTGAGTTCAAGGCCAGCCTGGTCTAGAGAGTGAGTTCCAGGACAGCCAGGACTACACAGAGAAACCTTGTCTCAAAAAACACAAACAAAACAAAAAAACAAAACAAACAAAAAAAAACAAAACAAAACAAAGTGCTGAGCTCTAAATGGGACATCTATATTAACTCCACACCAAAGCTCAGGAAACATCACAAAAGAACAACAGAAAAGATATAAGGTCGAGGAATGGAAAGTACTATCAGGTACCATTTTCTGGACTTGGCATGGCTGTACAATCATGAACATACAGCAGCTGTGTTCAACTGCACAAGGCCTTCACATACCTAGCCAGCCAAAATTCCAGTGTAGGTGGAATAGATGATTCCAAGGCCACACCCCTTACCGAGAAACTATTGACAGTTGTTAGTTGTTGAGGGAGAGATAATTTTGAGAATGTGGGCAATACTAGGCTTTACTTCTCATGTTTCACATCTATACATCTATACATGGGCACATATGGGCAACGCTAATTGGAATTTATGGGTTATCAAAAACAAAATGGCACTAATTGGAAGGTAGCAGATCAGCTGAGATATGAGAGAGCTGGAGGCTGAATAGGATCATCTTTCATTATATATAGATCCTTACTTATATATAATTTCATATATAATAATAATCTTAACCCTCACGACACCTGAATACCTAAAAAAATTTATGGCGCTTTTATTACTATTCTACAGGTTAGGGTTATTACTATTCTAGACTTCTCAATCATTTTAGAACTAAATAACCTGTGTACTTTACTTCATAACACGTGTGTATGAGTGAGAGTGCAGTGAGAGAGAGAGAGAGACAGAAAGAATGAATTATATATTCTAATGTGAATGAAAATCTGAAGAATTTTTTAAAAATTACCTAACAACTAGCATGCCTGTAAAATTTAAGGGATTGAAAACACCAAGTGTGATGGTATTTGCCTTTAATCTCAATCTTTAAGAAAGGTAGATAACTTGAGTCTGAGGCCAACCAGGGCAATTTAGTGACACCCTGCTAACTAATAGAGTGGTTGAAAGACATTTCACATGAAATGTGACAAAGATTTTTCTAATCAGATTGCCTTGTCTCATAACAACACATAATTTAATTCTAGGAGTTTAACCTTTTAAGTTGAATGGTGGCTGCCAGAGGCTGGAGAAAGGAGGAAATGTTAGTCAAATGTCAGGAGTTCTCAAAGAGAAACCACCCAGTGATCACCGTATACCTTGGTGACCAGTTACATTTCCCCAGAATCTACACCCAGCTCTCTGCTTGACATACCTGTACTTCTATAGGCAGAATTTCAAAGACACCCCACACAGACAGACCTTTGTAAACATCCCAACTATCTGTTAAGTTTCCTTAAAATAACCTGATGTAAAACGTTCCTGCCACTTGATAAGTTTAAAGATAAAAACCAGTGGTGGTTTGAAAGAGATAATCCCCATAATCTCAGGTATTTGAATACTCGGCCCCTCCCCTAATTGGTGGCCCTGTTTGAAGAGGTTTAGGAAGTATGACCTTGCTAGAGGAAGTGAGTCACTAGAAGTGAGCTTTGAGAGTTTAGAGACTCACACCATTCCTGCGTGGCTTGTTGTGCTTTGTGCTTGTGGTTCAAGATGTAAGCCCTCAGTTTCCTGTTCCTGTCATCATGTTATCCCACTCATGTGTGCCATAATGGATCTTACCTTCTAGAACCATAAGCCCAAATAAACTTCCTTCTACAAGTAGCCTTGGCTATGGAATTTTATCACAGCAACACACTAATACAGAACCACTTGTTTATTCTTCTACCTAGCACTTAGGTGGAATCTGATTAAGCTTTAAGACAAGAGGTTATAGGCATGCTCATGGCTCTCTATTGAAGGACTTGTTTTACTCACTTTACTCTCTGTAAGCAGCAGCATATGTCTGTTATATGGTGACAGAGAATCCTCAGTGCACAGTCATTCAGAAAGCTTTGGGTGATGTCTAAAATGCTTAGGTTCTTGTTGGAACAGATCACAGAGCACAGATGTGTCCATAGGGAAAGAGAGTTGCTAGCAGTCTGAACCCTACAGAAAGCCACAGACAAAACCACGGATTAAAGTCATGGCCTATGGGAAAAGAAATCTTTAATACTTCATCCTGGTAACTGAAATAGCATCAGTTGTAGCCTGGAGGGATGGCTCAGGGGTTAAGAACACACACTGCTATTGCAGAGGACCTGAGTTCAGTTCCCAAAATCTATGTCAGGCAGCTCACAACTGCCTGTAACTCCAGCACCAGGGGATCTTCTGGCCCTTCTGGCCTCACTGGCGCCTGCACTCACATGCACAAACCCACACACAGAAACATGTTTCTTTCCCTTAGCTTTCTGTTATATTACTTTTTGTTTTATTATTTTATTTTATTATTATCCTTAGAAACCTGTTTATTTTCTAACTAGAGACAAATAGCGTGTATCTGGACGGGAGGGGAAGTGGGGAAGAACTGGGAAAAGTAGAGGTGAAACCATATCAGGATATATTATGTGAGGGAAACATTTATTTTAAATAAAAGGAGAAAAAGTAAAATAAAACTTTTTAATTTAAAAAAAATCCCTAACCTCAAAATAGGTTCCCTCATTTGAATGTTAAAGCAGTGGGTTTGGCAAGAAGTCTGTTCTGATCCTAAGCCATAGACAACCAGTTCATCCTCATAAGACAACAGATAATGATTGAGAAAAGAAACTATAAAATAAGAGTTCTCACCTCACACCTGAAGGTAGGCCTTCAATTCATCATTGTTTTCCAAGAAGATCCCCTTTGCTACCTGTAATGACAGTTTCTACAAGCCTGTACAATACTTGATGCAGAATGCAGAATGCAGAATGTCTATGTTGCTTTTCAAACAAAGGGATATTTCTGCAAAGGAGTCCATTGCTTCTTTCACAAGCTCCCCCTCCTGAGATTCATAATGTGAGAAAATCTCCTGCAGACTCATCACTGAGAAGAAAGGTTTCCGCTCCTCTGATTTGCCTTGCAGTATTTTAAGTAACTCCCACTTGATCTCCATTGATGTTTCACAGCCAAAAGTTGTCTCCAAGTCTTGGACTTGCTTTTGATTCAAGAGGCCAAACAAGAACAGCCCTGCCTGAGCCAGTTGGGGTTGTAAAATCTTGCTTCCCTAGAGAACAACTTTCGCACATTACTAATGTCCCTCTTAGAATCATCCCTGTCTCCCTCATCCTGGAGCTTCAGAATATACAACATAGCAGCCAGGAGCTGCTGGATGCAGAGATGGATGAAGGAGTAGCAGTTTCCAGAGTCACAGTGCTCCTGGAGGATGTGCATGTCCAGGAAAGGAGAGAGGTCAGATTCCTTGAGTCCAAGTCTCCATAGTTCTTCTCTGTGAAATGTGGCCTGCTGTGTCCACAGGTTCTGAGCAGCTAGGATACATAAGGCCTGTAACACTTTTCCATATCCACTGGGGTTGTCAACATGGGATCCTGGTGAGAACTGGCTACAGAGGAACTGCAAGAACATCGAGGTACAAGTCTGACACTGCAGGGCAAGGTCTTCCTCCTTTGTCATCTGCAACTTCAAATAGGTGCAGATTATGTTGCACATCATAGGAGATGAGGCCATGTGGAACAAGTCAACATTGCACTTCACTGCATCAAGAGCTTGCAATGCCTGCTCCCTGACTCTAAGGTGGTTTAGGAAGTATTTCTCTTTGTCTGCTCTAAGAAGCCCTTAACCTCAACAAAGAAGGGCTGCTTCACCAAAAGCATAAGCTCTTGCAAAGCATGGGGCTGTGTGGTCACCAACAGTGTGGCCTTAGGTATCAGCTTCCTCTTCAGCAGACTGCTCAGAAGGGTGGGTGCTGGAGTCTGTGTATCCCAGTCACTACAAAGTTCACTGCTCAGTGCCTCCACTGGAACCCTCAACTCATCAAAACCATCCACCACAACCAGGACATTCTCTGTCTTGGTCAGGACCTCCACATTGTTAGTTTTCCATTCAGAACTATTCCTGGATATCAGTTCTGAGAAAGAGCAGAATCCCATGTGAATGAATTCTCTACATTGAAGGCAAAAGGTATATTGTATTTCTTGGCCCTGACATCCTTTGGTCCATTCCTGTAAACAACTTTTGACCACTGTAGTTTTCCCAACACCTGCATAACCATATAATACCACTGTGTTTGAAGGTTGTTGTGTGTCCATTTTTGGATTGAGTGATGGTATCATCTTCTGGCTTCTCTGTGTGACATCATGAAAGTGGTCATAGTCATCTATCCAAACATTTTTTTCCCCAAACAGAGAGTTCATTTGTCATGGTTTCTCTGATATCTTTTATACCTGTAGTGATATTCAATAGAAAAAATTAGGGTTGCCATTTGACTAGCATTGTGTTTAAAACATGGCTGCAAAATGTGTCCATTGGAGCAATAGTGGCAATAATGGCATGAATGGTTTTGGAGTAACCAATGATCTTCTTGGGGGACTTAAGGCCTATTATACAGTGCAAAACTAATGCTTGGTACTATAAACCTGGGAAAGTAGCTATTTTGGTGACAATTACAGGGAGAAACTATTCTATTATTTTGTTATATAGTCACAGCATTAAACTACTTTCTAATCTTAATACCCATAGAATAGTGTAGCTCTCAGCACTCAGAAGCATTTTACATTGGACAGAGGTTAATATATAGACTCCTAAGTAGTCAAAGTGCAGAGAATACCTGATGGTGGAGCGCTAAGTCATACACTTGACACCCCTATCATGTCCCTCTCCCCGGATAAGCTCAGACAACATCTCAAAAGTTAGGGTATAAAGACTTTACAAGTCAGAGGTTGGGGAAACATATATGAAACATTACCTTCTGGACATGCCAGGGCCATTGAACTCATGAACTACAGTAACTGTGGTTACATTTACAAGATTAAGCCAGTCAATATTTCAGAATAGATGTGGAACAAGCTAGGGAGGCCCCACTCCTTGCTGAAGAACTATTGACAGGTGATGGCTGATGAGGGAGAGCCACATTTTAAGGATGGGGCCACTAGTAGTTTGCCCATTACCCACTGGGTACCCCTATACATGTACATATATAACCATCACTAATTGGATGCAGTAGTTTATTAAAATGAGAAATGAAGCTGGAAGGGAGATACCCTGTGGTGGTATAGGAATTGGAGGGGGCATGGGAAAGGTATATAATCAAAATGCATTTATATTTCCATGAAATTCTCAAAATAAATAAAAGCTATAATAACATTGTATATAGATCCAAAAAATAAAAGCAAAAAAAGCAGGAAGGGGTCTAACCTTGTATATTCCAAAACATGAACTCTGCCCACTTACAGAGTTCTTCTGTCTTTGAGGACTTCATATCTACTAACATTGAGTCATCCATTTCCAATGTCTGTCCCTCTAAAAATACAGATATGTGAGCTTGACATATGGGGTTACTTTTATCTCCTATATATCTTTATATTTCCTATAAGATGTAGCACTTTAAAAGTTGTAATTCAAGGTTGGGGTGTAGCTCAGTGATAAAATGCCTGCCTAGCATAAGCAAAGACCTGCGTTCAATTTCCCACACTGAAAAGGAATTTTACAAGTAATTCTGTAGGTATTTGCCAACATAGTGTTTTATCATTGTTTAGTTCCAATGCTTGCAATCTCCTAGACCCAGTGATTGTGACCCATTGTTTTTCATTCCAGCCTCCTGAAGGTAAGAAGCACTAGCCTATCTCTGTGAAGTCATTTATTTACATTACTTTGTACACATGGAATTCTAAAATATGGATAAAATACCTTTTGTTGGCCATCATTGGCTTTTCTCATGCCTTAGTGCATATCAGTGCTACATTCTCTTGGTTGTAGCTACCTATAAACATCTACTTTCCACAACAACAGACAAGTTTTTACTTTACTACTTGTTTTTCAGTGTTCCTTGGGTTAAACCTAGGAGACCTGCCAAGGCATATGGTAAGTTCATTACAAAAAACAAAAATAAAAACAAAAAGAAAGAGGCAAGCAGATTTCTGAGTTCAAGGCCAACCTGGTCTACAGAGTGAGTTCCAGGACAGTCCGGGCTACACAGAGAAACCCTGTCTCGAAAAGCCAAAAAAAAAAAAAAAAAAAAAACAACAACAACAACAAAAAAAAACCCAAAACAAAACAAAAACAAAAATCCTTTGAACCATCAGGAAATATGGTATTTAAGAGGAGAGAGTCTGTTTTGGTAGTACATATCAATAAGATATGTTGAAGAGGCTGAGGTAGGAAGATCACAAACTTATGACTAACGTGGGCTATATCTTGGGTTGGCAAGAGGTTTAGTGGGTAAAGGTGCTTGCCCCCAAGGGTGATGACCCGAGTTTGATCTCTGCCACCACAGGATTGAGCATGAGAATCAACTTCAAGTTGTCCTCTGACTACACACACACAGTTGTAAGTGCACATCAACACATATATGTGTGTGCACACATGGGCCCACATAAATGCATATGTAAAATAAATACTTTTTTTAAAAAAGAGAATCTGACTATCTCTATAGCAAGCACTACATCTTCCAGAGGGGTCTTATTAAGAAGCAATGATGAAATGCTGTTATAGGAATTGAGTCAGTAGGACCTATAAAAGAGAAGATCAAGGCCACATGAGAAGACAGCAAGAAGGCAATGCAGACTCAGAAGAAACCAACCCTCTTAGCACCTGATCTGACATTGCCAGTCTTCTTAGCAGGGAGAAGTTAAATTTTCTATAGTTTAACGCTCTGGCCTGGGGTGCTTTCTTATAGCAGCTATGCTGAGGACTGCTCTAGTTCATTTGCTTCTATAGCTACTGCCATAACACGACAGTCACTTGAACCCAAGCACACTACTGTACACTTTTAGGTTTCCAGGAGGCCAAGTTTTTTTCCTCTTATTGTTCTAGCTAAGGTTTATACTCCTGTGAAGAGACACCATGACCAAGGCAATTCTTATGAACGACAACATTTAATTGGAACTGGCTTAGAGGTTATAAGGTTCAGTCCAGAAAGGCAGGAGCATGGCAACATCCAGGCAGATGAGGGGTTGGAGGAACTGAGAGATCTACATCTTCACCCAAAGGAAAGCAGGAGAATACTGGCTTCCAGGCAGCTATGATGAGGGTCTTAAAGCCTGTGCCCACAGTGACACGCCTAGGCCAACAAGGCCACACCTCCTAATAGTGCCACTCTCTGGGCCAAGCATATGCAAACTAAACACACTTGTAAAGACTCCTGACTTTGAGGAGAGGCAATTCTTGGTGACATATAACAGATGTTATACAGAATGTGATGTTACAGAAGCAAATGGTCCATCGGAACCACTACCTTCTTCTAGTATTTCAGCACCTGGAGACAGTGATACCAGCCATTTCTAACTTTTTGGATTCTTTTCCCTCTTTTCAGTCATGTCTCCTGTATTTTTTAAGCCATGTGAATTTAGAAGATGAGGGCAGTCATGTTTTTATGTAGTTATACCTTTTTTTTTTTTTTTTTTTTTTTTTGGTTTTTCGAGACAGGGTTTTTTTCTGTGTAGCTCTGGCTGTCCTGGAACTCACTCTGTAGACCAAGCTGGCCTCGAACTCAGAAATCTGCCTGCCTCTGCCTCCCAAGTGCTGGGATTAAAGGTGTATGCCACTATTGCCTGGTGGTATATACCATTAAATCAAAGAAAAGTCAAGATGTTTTGAATTCAGCTTTAGCTTTGTAGGGGTGTTTGCCTATTCATCTTCCTATACCAAACTACCTGAGGCTGGATAATTTAGGAAGAACATAAACCTTTCTCAAAGTTCTAGGACTAGACAATTCTGACGATATGGTTGTGATAGATTTAATTATTTGGTAAGAGCAAAGGTGGTCCTCTTGGTGCCTCATTATGCTTCGGGAAGAACAAAGGGAGATATCCTGAATTCTCCTTTCTAAATAGCTATTCCCACTCATGAGTATTGTACCCTCATGTCTTATCTTTATGAAAACCCATCTCTTAATTCTAATCACAGAGACAGTTAAGTTTCAATATATGAATTGGGGGATGCTGAACACAGATGGGAGTCTAGTCACAGCATATCACTGGTTGTTGAGACAGTCTCCTATGTAAACCTAAGGTTACCCTTGTATTTGCAGTCCTCAGGGCTCAAGCACACAAGAGTTGGCATTTCAGATATGTCCCATCACAGAATATAACCACAGTAGTTAAGTCTTTACTGAGTTAACACAATAAAGACATATTGAAGATTAAAGTTAAGTATAGAAGTTACTATTCCAAGGTTACATAGTGCTTTGCTTGAAGTTATAAAGAAAATCACAAATAGCTCAGAATATACATATACTGGATACCTAAAGAGAAACAGGTTTTATGGATTATTTTCCAGATTTAATAGAGAGATAATTGTCATGAATGGAAAAGAATATAGAATTAGTGGCTCAAAAGGAATAAGCACATTACATATTACATGAGCAATTTATTTTGATACAGGATCTCCTTATGTAGCCCAGGCTGGCCTTGAACTGGCACTCTATCAAGCCACCTATGTGCTACATTATAGTGCTTTATAATCTGACTATGTGGTAATTTTTTGATGAGAATATATATCATATATATTATGTATATTATCATAACATGGCATATACAACTTTCTATAACTATAACTGCATCTACAACTGCATCTACAACTGCCTATATTCTACAACTGCCTATATCTACAACTGCCTATATCTACAACTGCCTATATCTACAACTGCCTATATCTATCTACATCTATCTATATCTACATCTATCTATATCTACATCTATCTATAACTACATCTATCTATAACTACATCTATCTATAACTACATATCTATAACTACATCCATAACTACATCTATAAATTTCCATCTATAAATATCCATCTATAACAATCTATAACCAACTACATCTACATGTGGATAACTAAAGATATCCTTTTTGGAGAGGAGGCACCAGTATAGTTCATTTTCAGAAAGAAAGTCCAACTATAACAAGAGAAATATAAAAAGTTTGTCAGCCCACTGGATTCTCCTAAATTTTGGAAAACAGGCAAAACAAAACACCCTTCTAGTCCCCAAAGAATAAGAATTTTATAAAAGTAAATGGTTCCACACTCATGCATGTATGGACAACAGTAATTGAACTTAAGTTAATAAACAGAGAAATATATAAAGGTAGAAAGTTAGGAAAGATACAGGGGAGTTGAGGTGGGAAATGGGGTGTGTGATTTTATCTCATATACATGTATGATAGTGGAGAATAAAGAAAATTACTTGACACAGGATCTTACTATATAGTCTTAGCTGGCCTTGAAATTTGTGTTGTAGAACAGGCTGGCCTGGGCTTGAACTCAGAAATCTACCTGCCTGTGTCTCCCAACGTCTGTGATCAAAGGCATGGGTGAGATAAGAGAGGAGTTTGGACAAAAGCACCCTCACTTTGGTCTTCCTCCTTCTTCTTGAGTTTCATGAGTTTTATGCGTTGCATCTAGGTATTGTGTGTTTTGGGGCTAATATCCGCTTATCAGTGAGTGCATACCATTTGTCCTTTTTAGAACGAGTATCAAAAGATTCAACCAGAGCTCCCAGGATCTAAACTTCCAGCCTGAGAACAGACAGGGGCAAGCTGTCCTCTGAGAGGCTCTAACCAGCAGCTGACTCAGACAGATACAGACATCCAGAGCCAAACAGTGGTTGGAGCTTGAGGACTCTTAAAGAAGAATAGGTGGAAGGATTGTGGGCCCTAAGGAGATAGGAACTGCACAGGAAGATCATAGAGTAAACGAACCTGAACCCTTGGAGCTCTCAGAGACTGAATCACCAACCGTGGAGCATACCTAGTCTACACAGATCTACCTCCATGGGCTGAACCTAGGCCTCCCTGCACATATGTTGTAAATGTGCAGCTTGGTTTTCATGTAGGTCTCAAACATCTGGAGTGGGGGCTATCCCAAAACATGCAGCCTGTATATGGAGTATGGTCTTCTAAAAAAAAAAAAAAACAGTTGTTCAGTTATTCATGGAATATTATTTTTTTATATCTCTTGTATTCAGTTTGCAACTACTTCATTGAGAATTCTTGTATGTATATTCATGAGGGATACTGGACTATAACTTATATATTTTTGTTGGGTTTACACTTGATTTCACTATTTCAATATTATTTGCTTTGTGAAGGAGCTTATTGTGGTTCTGAATTTTTTTAAACATAACTCAAAAAGTATTGCTTGTTTGAAGGCTCTATAGAATTCTTGTATAAGTATATCTGACCCTTGGTATTTTGCTTGTTTGTTTCTTTTCATTTTATTCTGTTTGAATGCTTTTTAAATTTTTTTGATTTGCTGAAAATAAAAAAAAAAAAGAGGAGGAGTTTGGAAGAAATATGTGATCAAAGTGCCTTGTATGACATTCTCAAAGATCATTTTTTGAGAAGGAATTGCCTAATACAAAAGGGAATAAAGAAACCAAAACAGTATTGTAATTAAAAGTAAAAATACAACATTAAAAATCTCTAGGACACATTAGAAGCAGTCCTAAGAGGGAAACATATAGCACTAAGCACCTACAATATGAAGTTTTGTTGTAACAAAGCCACATGCATTCATGTATTATCAAATTGCTATTTTAAAATACAAAGATGTACAACTGTTTTCATGAATGTATAATCGTGCAAATTTTAAAAAATTATATAGTTATGAGACAGATCCTATGGTCCATAAGAGAAGAGTCAAGTAAACCTTTAAAGAAAGTCCCTATGAACTCTTAACTTTTGTCACAATCAACCAATACACTCACCAGAGGGCTGAGACAATTCTGTGTTCTTTATCTTGTTCAAGAATGTAAGGCTCACGAGCCTCAGCCTGTTGCTTGGGAATTTCTTGATCAGAATATCTGCCAGTTTTATTCCATCAGCTTCATCTACCTTGGAGCATGAGGACTTCTGTAGGTCATCTCTGAATTCCGGAAGGGTCTTTAGTTGAGATTTAAATTTCTCCAATTCATTAGTCTTCAGTGTCACCAGAAAGGACTTTATACTATACTCTGGCTGAAGAAACTGCATTTTGCTCAAGGATAGGACCTCAGATTTCTGCATTAAAGAACAAGTTAGTGATACAAAGAAGAAATTGTCTGTTATCAATTGGTATCTTTGGGTAAAACACTGTTGTTCTTGTAGCAAGAACAACATACCAGATCTCTTGATCTACCAAGTATAGCAATGTGTTGTATAAACCAAATTAAGAAACAGTATAGGCTGGAGAGATGTTATCAGATTAAGAGTGATTGCTACGTCTCCAGAGGACCTAAGTTCAGTTCCCAGTACCTATATCAGGTAGCTCTCACAACCACCTGTGACTTATCTCCAGACAATCCAATGACCTCTTCTGGCTGTGGGTACAGACATATATATGGTATATACACAGAGAAATGCAGACATATACATAAATAAAAACTAAAACATTTTATTTAAGAAGGACTCGAAAGACAATTCAGTGGCTAATAGCACTTGCTGCTCTTCCATAGAGTCAAAGTCCAAATCCCAGGATTCATCTTAGGTGGTGGCTCATAGCCCCTAGCTCCAGGGGATTGAATATTCTAGCCTCTGTTGGCCCCTGCATACATGCATGTGTGCATACCTACAGGCAAGAATCTAAATCTTAGGCTAGAACAAAGAAATAATTATAGGCAGGAATATAAATCTTAAGCTAGAAGAAGTAGGCTTCAGACATGAAAATGACTTTGGGCTAGGACACGGATATTTCCGTCATCCTTGGTAAGCCCTTAGAAATAATGATCACAGGAGTGCTCACAGAATTATGTTTTTTGTTTTTTTTTTTTTCTGGTTTTTCGAGACAGGGTTTCTCTGTGTAGCTCGGGCTGTCCGGAACTCACTCTGTAGACCAGGCTGGCCTCGAACTCAGAAATCTGCCTGCCTCTGCCTCCCAAGTGCTGGGATTAAAGGCATGCGCCACCACCGCCCGGCACAGAATTATGTTTAATGCCTTGCTTGTTCTTTGACTTTTTGTGTTTATTGTCTTGCTTGTTCCTTGACTATTTGCATCTATTGTATTGTTAGTTCCTTAACCTAGAACTGACCTTAATACTTGCATGTAATTTAAACAGTATAAAAGCAAAACAGGAGGAGGAGGGGTAGGATAGGGGATTAATGGGGGGGGATGGGGAAAGGGGATAACATCTGAAATGTAATAAATAAAATATCGAATTAAAAAAAAAACCCTACATAATGGAATTACAGGTATTTAAAAATACTGGACTCAAGTTTTAGGTTTGAAAAAAAATTCCTAGAAGCCTCACAGCAATTCCTCAGTCTGAGAACATCCATAGAAGAACCCCAGACCAATAAATTCTATTCATCGAAGAGCAGAAAGAGGCAGACACAAGACACATTACCAACCTCCTCTATGTTGGGGTTCTCTCCTGGTTCACAGACAAACTGAGGCCTGGGGCATGACTGCATCAAGGTTTTCCCTTCAGGGCTCAGCTCTGGAACAGCCTTCTCTCCTGCTCCCTGGAGCTCTGCTGCCAGGGTGGAAAGATGATCCAGGATTAAATAGATAATGCTCAGCCAGAAATGCTTAAGCACCTGAGTTTAAGATTTTAACTCTGGGATTTTAACTTAATTGGCTAAAGATGGGTTTTGGTGGGTCAGGCTCTTTAACCAGCACCCTCAGGTGACTCTAAGATGCCAGCCCCTTCCCAGACCATCTGGTTCAGGTGAAGTAATTATAGGAAGTATACAAAATATGAATTTTATTTTCTTAGGTAAGTTCTCATGTAGCACGAACTGGCCTTGAAGTATGCTCAAAGATAAGTTTGAACTGCTGAAGTGCTGGGATTCCAACCATCCACCACCCCACCCTACCAAATTTGTGTGGTTCAGGGTGTTGAACCCAAGGCCTTGTACACCCAAGGCAAGTGTATTGCAAACTAGGCTACATCTCACTCATGTAAAACTGAGGGGTTTGCGAATGGTCCCTGACTTTCTGCTATGTCCACAGTGATACAACTGAAATATCTTTTGTTAAAGTACTTGCTTTGGTTCCTGAAACATCTTGGGAGTATATGACAAGGATAGAAAGGCAATTCCAACTACACATCAGCTTGACATAAGGTTATTTTTGATCAAGGCAACCACAATACTGAAGGGCTCATTGCTACAAGAAACATCCATGTTTGAGACTTTGGGAAGTTTTGGTTCCGTTTCCACTTGACCTCTGGAAGAGGAAGAAAGGCTGTCACTCAAGTGGATCATTGGTGCCTGGTGCCCAACTAAAGAAGCCTTCACAGAACCCCCACCCCCAAAGTATGGGACTTGGAGGGATTTTCATTGTCTTTGAATAAGAATACTTCAACATTCCAAGAGAATAGAGTACACAATGCCTTGAAAACAAGAGACTCTGGCTGGGGACCCTGATGAGTCTCATCCAGCCTCTTATGCTCTTATACTGCCCTTCTTCTCACTGTTACCGGTATTTTCTCAGAACATTGTAATCAGTGGGAAATGCATACTAATGTGTTCACTTGAGCCAATCTAGCAAACTTAATTGAGCACAGGAGGGCATTGTAGATGCCTCTAAATTATAGGCAGCTAGTAAGAAATACAGATTGCAAACTGAGGCATGTGATTGATGCTGAAAGTGAGGGAGATAACACAGCTTTTCCATTTTGCCAAAATTTCCTGCAGTTCCCTTTAAAATGAAATGTTGGCAAAAGTAACACACACACATACACATGAATGAAGTTGTAGGGAAAAAGGTAACTAGAAATACTCAGATTAAACTGAGTCAGCCTTAAGAAATAAGGATCACTTGTGGACCCTTTATAACTACATTGTGTATGGACTAGTGACATGAAATGAGAAGTATAATTGTCTTGAGACAAATGGGATGGCAGTTGGGTATTTGGGGTATACACCAAGAACATTGCATACTTGCCTAAAGGTGACTTTGTATAGTCCTATCCAATGATAGTAAACTTAAGTAAAAAATCATTTCCCTATTTATGTTTAAACCTTCAACTCTGAGCATTCCCTTTCTCTACTCTGATTTTTACCTATATTTTACTAAGTCCACCTCATCATGTATTCTAACCAGCTAGGCTAAAATCAAAATAAAGTCATGCATGCTGAGTTTCCAAATGGACATGATGAAACCAAATTATTCATCTGAGGGTTTTTTTTTTTTTTCAAGACTCAAAGGAGAAGAAATTTCTGGAAGGGGCCAAATTGATTTAACAGAATGATAAAATTCTCTCTACCTTAATTCTGCCACAAAGAGATCACCTGAGTCCTAGGATGTGACTCAGAGATAGAACACCTCTCTGACATGTGTAAGGCCATAGGATTGATTCCCAACACAACAGCAAAGAGTATGAAATTTCTGAAATACATGTGGGAAATTGATAGTGTTTCAGTAAAATCATTACAAAGTTTAAGTCAAAAAGCTTGGGAGAACTGAGCAAAAGTCTCAGAACTAAGCTCGCATGATGAATTGTGCCTTGTCCTCAGGAGGCTGAGGTGAGAGGATTGCCATGAATTGGAGGCTAGCCTGAGCTACAGGTGTGCTCAGATGAGTTTAGACTACAAAGGAAGTCTTGGGTTTGGGCGTGGTGGTACACGAGTTTAAATCCCAGCACTCAGGAAACTTTGGCAGGCAGATCTCTGTGTGTTTGAGATCAGCCTGGTCTACATAATGAGTCCCAGGACACTGGGGTCTGCATCTAGGCAGGCATGGTACAGGCAGAGCTAAGATTCTACATCTTCATCTGAAGGCTGCTAGCAGAATACTGGCTTCCAGGCAGCTAGGATGAGAGCCTTAAAGCCCACACCCACAATGACACACCTACTCCAACAAGGCCACAGCTCCTAATAGTGCCAACCCCTGGGCAGAGCATGTAAAAACCCTCACACCCTCTAATTATATTTCTTATTTTGATTGCAAGATGTAGGTTTCCATATAGCTTTCTCATATGGCCTTCATTCTAGTTAACTCCTAACTCTGTCATTTCCCTATTCATGTTTAAACCTTCAACTCTGAGCATTCCCTTTCTCTACTCAGATTTTTACCTATATTTTACTAAGTCACCTCTGTTAATGACTCCATCCCCAAAGGCCTGTCTCTAACTACCTGGCTTCCACATGTACTCCCAAACCAACAAAGCAAATACTCAAAAGCTAGGATACAGGTATGAGAGACAATTCAGTGTTTGTTTTAATGAGACAGAGTCTCATATACTCCTGGTTGGGCTTGAACAAACTGTGTAGTAAGAATGACCTGTAAGAGTCCATGATTTGCCAAGAATGATACCCCAGACTTAAATAGTATGTAAATGCAGAATGTTTATTCTTCAGAAGTCCAGCATGCTGGGATCTCCCATTACCAAGATAGACAATCAAGTGAGCTCACAGGCTCATTTTAAAGCACATTGGAATTACAGAGTAGAAGATGAGCTTTATCTTCCTGTATCTCTAGGCATTCCAGAACCATTATTGGTACTTGAAGGCTGTAGCCTGGGTTTTTATTTTTCTATTAGTAATTGACTTGCTTGAGTTTACCTAAACTTGTCCAGTTCTTAGTGCTTAGTCTCCTTAACTGCCTGTTTGAAGTCTGTCATGGAATCAGCTTAGCCTTCTCAGACCTCGAACTTCTGACCCTTCAGCCTGTACCTCCCGAGAGCTTTGATTACAGGCATGCAAGACCATGACCTATTTGTGTGAATACTGGAGTGGAACCCAGGGCCTTGTGGATGCTAGGAAAGCACTGTACCAATTGAACTAGATCCGAGACCAGGGGATAAATATAAAATATGAAAAAATATTTAGAGGAACGCTAAGTTTATAATGTGTATTATTAAGACATGGCTTACCTCTGATGGTAGGCTGACTTTAAAGTCCTGAGTTCAAGTGTTATATTTGTCTGTGCCTCCTGAGTAGCTGACACTGTAGGTATGCACTTCCACACACACACAAAAGTGTTTCTTTAGCAGGTTCTTGGCTCTTCTACACACTATGAGCATTGATAGATATTGCTTCTGTGTATAAAGACTGGATGAATGCTAACTCTGCTGGAAAGTTGGCAATGGCTTCCCACTGACCTATGAACCAAATCCGAAGTCTTCATTTAATCTGAAGCTGCTTCTAGGAGTTTATGAAAACAATGTGCTTCATTGTGTCTTTTTTTATATGTTATATTTTCATTCATATATCCACTACCCTTCTCACCTCACCAAATAGACCTTCCCTCTCTCCTACCCCAAGTAGGCCTACTTTCTGTCTTCATCTCATACATACACCATTATGCGATTTGCCCCTCCCTACTTTTAGGTTCCTTCCTCTCATCTTACAGTCACTTTCCTAGATGCATGTTCTTGTGTCAGTGTTTATATAACTCATATATTTTTAAAACCTGCAGTCTGAGAAGAAAAGTGATATTTGTCATCCCGAGACTTTTGATTAGCATATTGTCTTCTTATAGATGTTATTATGTATTTGTCTAAAGAAAAATAGATAGATACATATGGCATGAATTTACTTCAGGGGAAGGAAGGGAGTCACCCAAATTGAGAAGGGAACTCAGAGCAATGAGGAAGAGAGATGAATCAAAACAGCCATTAATGAGCCATTTTTATAATGATTCATTATAAAAGTGACATGAAAGCCACTATTCTGTATGCTACATTTTAAAAATTATACAAAGGTTGGGCATGAAGCTCAGTTGTTAAACGGTGTTTGTCTACCATGCATGAAGCTCTAGGTTAGAGCCCCAATGCTGCATATTCCAAGGATGGGTGCACATATCTAAAATTGCAACATTCAGGGAGGGAATGGCAAGATTAGGTCTGCATGGCCAACCTTGCATAGTGAGTTTGGGACCAGTCTTGGGGACATGAGATCTTGTCTCAAAAGAAAATGTTTATATTGCCAACGAAATGATTTTCAAGTCAGTTGTAGTGGTTGCATGCCTTTAATCACAGCATGCTGGAGGAACTTCTTTAAGTTGGAGGCCAGCCTGATCTACATAGAACGTTCTAAGCCAGATAAGGCTACCTACTGAGAACCTATCTCAAAAACAAAAATACTACTACTAATTTTATTCTTGGCTTTAGAGGTGGCTCAGTGGTAAGAGTAGGTGCTGTTTTACCAGCAAGCCAGAGTTCAGTTCCTGACATTCACGTCAAGCAGCTCACAAGAGCCTGCAGCTGTTGTGCAACAACGGTCTCATAACAGCAATGCCCTCTTCTGGCTTCCATGGGAAGATGGAGGCATAGAAAGAGCATGACTGGTCCTGATGGTCACTTTTGAAACCTTAACCTCTTGAAGAGTGTATGTACTCTTAACTGCTAAGTCATCTATCCAGCCCATGACCTAAAATCTTCTACATTCCTCTAGGTCTGCAGCACCTATAGCACTAATGGGAGCATCCTGTGATTTTGTTCTAGCATCTTTAGTAGCATCTCTGATCCCCTTATGCTGCTTTCAAATCCCCATAGCCATCAGCTGCAAGTACCTTTCAAATCTTCCATGAAGAAAACTCATCCACAAGGAACTTAATTGGTGCAGAAAAAGAAACCTTGTCCTTAGGTTCTTTCTATGCAGGTTATAACTTTCTTTTTTTTTTTTTTTTGTTTTCTTTTTTTTTATTGAAAAATTTTTTATTTTTTACATTTCAGATGTTCTCTCCTTACCCCATTTCCCCCCCTCCCTCCCAGGAACTCACTATCCCTTCCCCCCTCTTCCCGCCTCCACGTTGGTGTACCCCCACCCACCCCCCTGTACTCACCTCCCCACCCTCGAATATCCTACCCCCCATGTCCAGCCTTCATGGGACCAAGGATCTCTCTCCTACTTATATATATAGCTCCCTTGCATATATAGCTGGACCATGGGTCCCCCCTAAGCGCTCCCAGGCTGGTGGTTTAGACCCTGGGGGCTCTGGTTGGTTGGGATTGTTGCTTTCCTCATGGGGTCGCGATCCTCTCAACTCCTTAAACCTTACTCTTTTTCTCCTTTTGGGGGGCCCCCCTCAGTTTAATTTGGGTTTGCTGTGAGCATCTGTTTTGGGTTTTTTAAAAAAAAAACCTTTTTTTTTTCTTTTTTTTTTTTTTCCCCCCCCCCCCCTTTCCCCCACCTTTGGGGTTTTTTTGGGGGGGGGGTTTTTTCCCTTTCCCCTTTTTGGGTTTTTTTTTTGCCCCCATTTTTTTTTTGGGCCCCCCCCAAATTTTTATATTTTTGGCTTTTTTTTTTGGGTTTTTGGTTTTTTTTAAAAAAAAAAATTAAAATTTTTTTTTTTTTGGGGGTTTTTTCCCTTTTTTTTTTTTTTTTTTTTATTTTTTTTTTTCATTGTTTTTAATTTGCTGAGGAAATTTTTTTTAAAAAGTACCCTTTTTTTTTTTTCCCCCTTTTTTGGGTTTTTTCCCTTTTTTTTTTTAAATTTTTAAAAAAAAAAAAGGGGGTTTTTTTTTGGGGTTTTGGGGTTTTTGGTTTTTCCCGGGGGGTTTGGGGCCCGGGGGTTTTTTTTTTTGGGGGGCCCAAAAGTTTTTTTGGGGGGGCCCCCCCCCCAAAAGGAGGGGTTTTTTTTTTTCCCAACCTCCCCCAAACCCTTTCCCCTTTTTTTTTTTTTCCCCTTTTTTTTTAAGGTTTTTTTTTTGGTTTAATTTTTCCCCGTTAAAAAAAATTTTTTAAGGGGCTTTGGGCCCCTTTCCTTTTAAATTTAGAATTCTTTTTTTCCCCCAATTTTTTTTTTTTTTTTTTTTTTTTTTTTTTTTTTTTTTTTTTTGGGTTTTAAATTTTTTTTTTTTTTTTCCTTTTTTTTGGGGGGGGGTTTTTTTTTCTTTTTTTTTTTTTGTTTTTGGGGGCCCGGGGTTTTTTAAAAAACCCCCTTTTTTTTTCCCCCCGGGTTTTTTCCCCCTTTTTTTTTTTTTTTTCTGGAATTTTAGGCCCAAAAAAAAAAGCAAAAAAAAAAAAAATAAAAAAAAAAAATTTTAAAAAATTTTTGAAAAAAAAAAATTTAAAAAAAAACCCCCAAAAAAAAAAAAAGGGCCCCAAAAAACCCTTAAAAAAATTTTTCCTTCCTTTAAAAAAAAAAAAAAAAACCCCCCCCAAACCCCAAAAAAAACCTTTTAAAAAAAAAAACCCCCCCCCCCAAAAAAAATTAAAAAAAAAAATTTTTCCCCCCAAAAAAATTTCCCCTTCCTTTCCCCTTTAAAATTTTTAAAAAATTTTTTAAAAAAAAAACCCCCCCCCAAAAAAAACCCCAAAAAAAATTTTTTTAAAAAACCCCCCCCAAAAAAAAAAATTTTTAAAAAAAAAAAGGAAAAAAAAACCCCAAAAAAAAAACCTTTTAAAAAAACCCCGGCCCCCCAAACCCCTTAAAAAAAAAACCCCCCCCCGGGGGAAAAAAAAAAAAGGGGGGGGCCCTTTTTAAACAAACCAACCCCCAAAACCTTTGGGAAAAGGGGTTAAAAACCCCCCAAAAAAAAAAACCTTTTTTAAAAATTTTTAAAAATAAAAACCCCCGGGGGAAAAAAAAATTTTTCCCCTTTCCCCCCAAATTGGGGAAATGGAAAGGTTTAAAAAATTTTTTCCCCCCCAAAACCAAAAAAAAAATTTAAAAATTTCTTTTGGGGAATTTAAAAAAGAAAAAAAGGGTTTTTGGGGTTTTTTTTTTTAAAATTTTTGGTTTAAAAAAATTTTGGGTTTTTAAAAAAGGGGGGGGCCGGGGGGGGGAAAAAAAATTTTTTTTAAAAAAAAAAAACCCCTTTTTTAAATTTTAAAAGGGCCCCCCAAAAAATTTTCCCCCCTTTTTTCCCAATTTTTTAAAAACCCCTTTTTTAAAAAAAAAACATTGGGTTTTGGGGGGCCCCCAAAAAAACCCCCAAACTTGGTTTTTTTAAAAAAAAAAAGGGGGGGGGGGGGTTAATTCCGGGGGGGGTTTTTAAAAAAAACCCTTTTTTTAAACCTGCCAAAACCCTTTGGGGTTTTTTCCCTTTTTTTTTTTTGGTTTTTTTTTAAACCCGGGGTTTGGGCCCCCTTTTTTTAAAAAATTTTTTTTGGGGGTTTTTTGGGGGGAAAAAAGGACCGGGTTTTTTTTTATTAACCGGTTTTGGGGTTTTTTTTAAAAGGAGGGGGGGTTTTTAAAGGGGGTGGGGGTTTTTTTGGGGGGGAAATATTTTAAAAAAAGGGGGAAAAGGGGGGGTTTGGTTTTTTTTTTTCTTTTTTTTTTTATTTTTTTTTTTTTTTTTTTTTTTTAAACCAAAATTTTTTAAACCTTTTTTTTTGGGGGGTTTTTTTTCCTTTTTTTTTTTTTTTTCCCAAAATTTTTTTTTCTTCCTTTTTTTAAAAATTTTCCTTTTTTTTATGTTTTTTTGGTTTTTTTTAAAAAAAAGGTTTTTTTTTTGGGGTTTTTTTGGGTTTTTTCAAAATTTTGGTTTTTTTTAAAAAAAAAACCAATTTTTTAAAAAAATTTTTTTTTTTTCCCCCCAAAATTTTTTTTAAAAATTTTTTTTTATTTTTTTTAAACCCCCGGGTTTTGGGTTTTTTTTTTTTTGAATTCCCTTTTTTTTTTTTTCCCCCCCAAATTTGGGAAAACCCCCCCCCTTTTTTTTTTCCCAATTTTTTTTTAAACCCTTGGGAAAAGGGTTTTCCCCCAAAAAATTTTTAAATTTTTTTTTTTTAAAAAGGAAAAAAATTTTTTTTTTCCCCCCCTTTTTTCCCCTTTTTTTTTTTTTGGGGGGTTTTTTTTTTTTCCCCCCCCCCAAAAATTGGTTTGAGAATTGAGATGGTCTGTTGTTAAATGCCAAAGATATGAAAGACAGGCATGATGTAGGGTCTGTCTTACAGCCAGCACTGGGTGGTGCTGTGGTAAACTTTAGCGAGGTAGTATCTAATAGGAGTCAGCAGGTGCATATGAGGCCGGGGAGAAGTAACCTGTTCAGTCTCTAAGATAGGCTGTAGGTTGGGTTTCTGTTTTCTTTTTTTTTCTTTGATCTTTTTGTTTGAAACTCTTATATATGTATAATGCATTTTGATTATGTGGAGTCATGTTCCATGCCATGAAGTTTATGTAACCTTCATTTTCCAGTCTGAACTTCATATGATCTTTTCTTCGTTTTTTTTAGAAAACCCTTTGCATCAAAATACTGTGTATAAGTTTAGCTCCATCTACTTAAAAATGGATATCCTTTCAGCGTGGTGTGTTGGTTTTGTTGTTGTTGTTGCTTCTTAACCAGTAAGTTCAACTAGTATTTCTTAAAGGAGCATTGATGAGGGCCTATTTACAGGAATATTAGGCACCTAACCATCAATAAGCTATAGTAACCAAATACAGACTTCATTATCTGTTTTTTCTTAAACCCACTGCCTAGAGTCCTTTTCGAGGTTTTTAAACTTTAGTTTTATTTGTATGCATGCATGTGACATGGCACACATATGGATGTTAGAGGACACCTTGTAGGTTTCAGTTCTGAACTTCCCATTGTCTACCATGTGGCTCCTGAATCATGCTCTGGCCACCACACTTGCTGGCAAATGCCTTTACCTGCTCATCTATCTTTCCATCCCAATTTTTGTATTTTTAAGAGGTAGAGTAAAAGGGAAGTATTTCACAAAAAATCATGTAGAGTTTGATCTTCTGTTTCTTTAAAACGAGTAGTAGGTTTTTAATGATATTGGATGCCCCACCCCCCATGTTTGACACATATACATTTAGACTAGTAATGTCTTCTTGGTTACCTGTTCTATTGATTAAATAAAGTATCCTTCTATATCTTTCTGATTAATTTCATTTTCAAGTCTATTTTAGCAGATATAAGGATACTAGTTGCTGTTTGCTTCTTGGTTCCATTTGACAAGAGTTCTTTTGTTCATCCTTTTATTCTATGACACTGCATTATCTTTAAGACTAATATGTGTTTTAGAAAACAGGTAGATGACCTTTTTGATTCCCTCAGTCAGCCTGAGTCTTTTGATTAAATAACTGAGATAATTGATATTTAAGCTTATTGTTGAAATCTGTGTGTTAATTGCAGTCATCATTTTGTTATTTTTTTTATAGTGTCACTTGTGTTTTTTCTTTTGAAGCTTTTGATATACTTTCTTTGTTGTTTATACTTAGTGTTTTAACTGTGATATTCCATGAGGATTTTCTCTTCTGGTCTTGTCCATTTGGTATTCTCTGTGCTTCTTCTATCTCTACAACTATGTCTTTCCTGAGTTTCAGGAAGTTTTCTGCTATGATTTTGTAGATCTGGTTTGTGCTATTGGCCTGAGATTTTTTGCCATCATCTATAGCAATAATTTGAAGCATTGGTTTCAGGGTGTCTTGTACTTCCTGTATGTTTTTTTCTTTCTCATATTCCTTATTTATTTGGTTTAGAAGCCTCTATTTTATCTTTGAGTCCTAATATTATGTTTTCAGCATGATTCATTCTACTTGTAAGCATTTCCTTTGAGTTTTCTGGGTGTTTTTGGAGGTGGGGTACAAATTCATCTTCATCTAAACTTGAGTCCTCTTCAGTGTTCTATCTCCTTATTAAATTCCATTCTCAAGTCCTGGATTGTATTGTCTGAATCATTTCCATTAGAGTTATGTTTGTAGTTTGTGTTTGTGTGTGTGTTTGTATAGCATCATTTAGGCATTTGTTTCTGTTATCTCTTCTTTTCATTGAGCAGAATTTTGTCTATTAAAGTCCTTCAGTTCTTTGAAGTTTATGAATGTTCTTTTAAATTCTTTGCTCACTTAGGTAGTTTTCATTGTCAAACATTTCTTCAAGAGTCTTAGATATTAGAGGGAAGATCTAATTTTTCATATTGTCTGGCTTGATCGTTCATATTGCTGCTACTTTCATGATGAGAGCTAGGCATGTGGCCTTGTTTTGTTAGTTTTATGTCTGATATTGCTGAGTAGATTAGGGCTGGAGAGGATGCATGGGCAGGCTGTGTGCCTAGAGGCTGGACCTGGCTGGAGTGGAATGAAGTCAGCTGTACAGAGGGAACTGAGATGGTGCACACATGTGCCTCTTGGTTCAAGCTTGATGTGTGGAGGTAGATCTGGCTGAGTAGAGAGGTTGGATATGGCATGGGGAATGGGATATGGGATGAAGCATATGTAGACAGGATTCTGGCAATAGTCAGGGCACTAGATGCGGGACCCAAGCTAGATATGGTGAGTTGGGGATAAGGTATGAATGGAGAGGTCAGAGAAACCCACTGGGTGAACCCTGGAGGAGGAAATGAGAGGTCTGGTTTGGTGTAAAGATTGGATGAGGCACAAAAGAGACCTGTGGTAGTGGCAGCTAGAGCAAATCTTGGTGGAACACTAGGGAAACCTTAGAGGTTGGTTGCAGTGCAGTCTTGGGACATAGACTGGGCTGGGATATTCATATGAGACTCAGGCCAGATTTGGTGGTTTTATGTCAGGAGTCATCATAGGACAAGCTAATAATTAAGTTTCAGTCTCTGGCAGTTTTAGGAGAAAGCATATAGATGGCAGGTCAGGGAGACTCAACCTGGCTAGTCCCTGGAGGAAAATGTGGAAGATCTGACTAGATAGAGAGGTTAGATGTGCTACTGAAGAGACTTCCATTTATGTTTGTTGATTTTAGTACTCTGTTAGGTGTGTAGCTAACAAACATTTTCCTCCTATTTTGTAGATTCATCATCATTTTTTCTTTGATTGGAGAAACTTTTGAACTTTGTACAAGCCCTTTTTTCAGTCTTGGCTTTACTTTCTGATCACTGAAGTCCTTTCCAGAAAGTTCTTATCTAAATCTATATCTTGAAGTGTTTTCCCTCTCCTCCTTTAACAGTTTCAGAGCTTTTTTTCTATTTCTAATACTAATTTTGTTAATCCTTTGAGAATTTTATATAATTCATTTGGACGATATTCACCCTTCTTCTTCAAACTGCACCAAGATCCACTCCCATCTTCCCAACTTCATGTTCTCTTTTTTTTAAACCAATATAGTCAAATCTGTACCCAATTTCTCGTGGGTACAGAGCCTGTCCTGAAGCATGACCAGAGGCCATACTCTTAAGGAAAATAAGCTTTTCTTTCTTCCCCCTGTAAATGTCAATTGTCAATAGTTCCACAACTAGGGGTGGGACTTTGTGTCCACTCCATCTCAGTCACCCTCCCTGCCTCTAAGCTGGGATTTTGTCTGACTTGATCTTGTACAATATTTGTATATGCTGCCAGAACTGCAGTGAGTTCACATGTGCAGCTTCTCTGTCAGGTCCTCAAAATGCTTTCCTTATCAGTCATCCAATGGATCTTTCTACTCCCTCTTCTGCAGTGGTCTCTGATCCTTGGGTAGAATATATGATATAAATGTCCCATTTCAGGCTGAATACTCCTAAGAATTTCAGATCTCATATCAGGATTTTAATATTTCATCTTTCCCCTACTTTTGCACAATACTACTATGAATTATACAGAAGAAAAGAATTCTTTTTAACTATCTTAGTTTTGCTTGCCTGGGTCCCTGATAATGAGAAAGATTAAGTCAAAAGTTGAAGTCTTGTTACATATGTGTTTCTTTACATGGGAGATACTCAACAGATGAATACTTTTCACAAATATCTTTTAAAATTCTGGCTTACAGAGCATTTCCAGAAACAAATAGTGAATTTCAGAAAGTGAGGAGAGAAAAGCAGACATGTGACAAGGGCTAGCGAAGGAATGAGAATGAACCACATAGATTCTTTATGCTTTCTCCGTGCAAATATCTCCTCCTCTTTGTGACACTTTTGTGACTTAAACCCTAAATATAGGCAAACAAATGAGTAAGGGCCTTTGTTCTTTACCCCTTTACACTCTTTCATTCTCCATTGTCAGTATAGATTCTCATACTGAAGAGATAGTTTGTAGCATCAAATCCTGGTCTTTTCCTGTAAGGGGCAGTTCTAATATTTTGATTAAAACTGAGTACTGACACCAAAGGTCCTGTTCCCCAATTGATTCATCAATAAAGATGTTGGCCAATGGCTGGGCCAACAAGAGGTGAGACCTCCAGGTTCCCATAGGTAGGTAGGAGTGAGACACAGGAAAGGGTTTTATGACCATCTTTGGAGGGAGGTGGAGGCACCGGAGATGTAAGAACTTGGGTAAGTGGCCTTTCACCATTTCCTTGACTGGACCTGGAGTTGCAGGGGAGAATTAGGTATGCCCAGTCATTGTTAGCCAAGGCATTTTGAGAATAACTGGTGTGTGTGTTTAATTATCGGGAACCGAGATAGCTCCTGGATAGGTATGAGTGTGGGATCCATTGGGAACACAAGGCAGGGTAGTGAAAAACACATGCAACATCTTATAGCTCATAGGTACATGAGTCTTCATATAGACATGTTTTTACTCCCTTTTTTGTAGGTGCCTGAGAGGTGGAGTGTCGCCTCCCGATCAGACTAGCAGACAGAAGACAACTAATGCGGGAACTTCTTCTCAGCACAGTTTATTCAGGAAACCTTAACATCCAAAAAGCCCCCAAACCCTCGTTCCCAGCCCTTAAATCTCTGTATCTCCTCCAACCAGAATCGGCCACGAAGTCATTCCGAATTGGTGCTGAGCCCATACGTCACATGGCCTGATCTTATGTAACGATGAACAAGCAATATACATGCGCAGTTAACGCCAGATCTTCGTGCAGCCAAGACTTCCTGATCATGGCGCAGCAATGCCCAAGCTAGGGTTGGCAGATTGCCAGCCGCCATCTTGTGACACCGGCTCTCCACAGTGGAGTGTGTTATAGATTGGTAGCTTTCAACTCCTTCTCCATCAGAATTTGTGAGCAGTAATAATGAGCTAAAAATGGATACCATAGAGATCCATTTTCTGAGTTCTTATGACTTGTTCTGGTCCAGCAGATAAAACAGACAAATTGTTATAATAAACTGCACTGAGGGTTTTAAAAAGTATTGACTAATTATATTAACTATATATAATAATGATTTTTAGTGAAACTGTCATACATATATATTTTACCATATTTACTCCCATTATCCCCTCTTGTCCCCCTTCCTCTCCTGATAACTTTTCTCTTCCCAACTAGTAGTTCCCTTTTTGTGTATACATGTGTGAGTGTGTATGTGTGTGTGTGTGTGTGTGTGTGTATGTGTGTGTATGTGTGTGTGTATGTGTGAATTACATTCGGGCTACTTATTGAAACATAGACATCTTACCAGTGGCTACAATGCTGAAAAAAGAAAGACCATCAGTATCATTCCCTGCCACTGCTACTGCTTCTAGATTCTCAAAAAGGTTTTCAGCCTTGTGAGCCACTCCTGACTATAAATTCTCAGGGGAGATGCTCTCTGATGCATTCTTGCTCCATGATAAATGTTCACAGGTCCAGTCTTGTCCAGGTTCTCTGCAGGTAATTGCAGTGGCTAGAGCTCAAGAATGCAAGAGCTATGCCACACCTTAGAAGACACCACCTTTCCTTTGATTCCCATCTTTTTGGCCTCCTCTTTTTCAGTGTTCCCTGTGCCTTGAAGTTGGTGATAAAGGTGCAGATTATTCAATATATTCTTACTCTTGGTACTTGGATCACTTACAAGTTGTTTTGGTAACAACCACTCACTTTTAAAGCTTCTCTGGCCAAAACTGGCATTGCTAAACTGTGGGCATCCATGATGGATATTCAGAAAACAATTTGATAAGCACATTGTGTCTGTTTAGTCAAACAACAACAGAAAGGCCTTTATCCACGAAGTTTACAAAACAATAACTGTAGGGCAGTGGACTGTAAGTAGGCCTGGTCCTCAGTTGAGCTAAGGCTAGATTCCCGGTAGACCCTGAAGGGATGGTAGAAGCTCTGCCTGGTCCTGGGCACCAGTCTGTCACTAGCTGTAGCGCCTCCACCCCCCCATAGACTTGTATCCATCAGTCATGTAAGGGCAATGCCCCAAGCCCCTTACATGTAGATGAGAAAAAGGATGGTCACATAGGCTCAAGATAGATCTCCATGCTAATGAGGTACCTGGGCCACTTAGCCAATAAGCTTTCCTTCCCAGACTTCCTCCCTGCAAAAGGTATTTAATCTCAAGCACACACTGAGAAGTGGGGTTTGGTTTTAAACATCCACTTTCTGCCATGACAATAAATGCCTTAGCATGAACTGCCTCTTTTCTTCATGATCCAGGATCCAGTATCCTCCGTGGGGAGACATGGAGATGGCCTTTGCCTTTTGAGCCACTGTCTAATCTCCTGTAAAAAGACCTCTCTGCACTCCCAGCCACAGCCACCACCAAGCCCAAGACTGCCACTGAGGTCAAGCCAAGGACTCTCCTTGCAGGACCAGCCAGAGTCCCACCATTTTCCCCCTGGACCCGGGCTAGATCCAGTCGGATGGCCCCCACTTCATTCTCAGCTCTTGTGGCTTCCAGCAGTGCCTGGATGTCCGAGAGCCTGAGAACCAGATGGCCCTGGCCTCTTCACAGGCTCCAGGTACTGTTTGGCACTTCAGACTTCGTTTCCCCACCCCTGGAGCCCTGTCCCCTGACTTCCCTATGGCCCAACACCTGCTCAACGATGGCATGCAGACAGGGCCAAGGAGGTGGGGTGGGGGTGGGGAAGGAGCTAGCGGTTAGCTGATAAGATTAGAGCAGGAGATTCTTTGCCCAGTAACTGTGTTCTCTGACGAGTTCTAAAATAATAAAGCTGTCTGAAGTGTTTTTTCATCCTTGGCAAAAGCGGACAGTAGCTGGAGGCTTGGCAAAGCTGGCTGGGAGGAACAAAGAGAAGCCAAGCAGGAGCTGGTGGGGACTCGGACAGCAGCTCCTGTCCGAGTCCCCACCAGCTCCTGGCTTTCCTGGTTTGGGGTGGGGGGGATGATCCCGGGAAGGAGGAAATGTGTTTTTAAAATTACACGAAACATGAGTGCTAGGATTAAAGGTGAGCACCACCACGCTTGGCATTATTTTGAGTTTTTGGATATTGAAGATAAATGTTATTATAGCTTTTCCCAGGGGCTGGAGAAATGGCTTAGCAGTCAAGAGTAGTGAATGGTTCCTCTTTGGGTAATAGGGCTTCAATATCCAACATACAAACAGCAGCTCACAATTGCCTATAACTCCAGCTTCAGAGAATCGGATGTTCACTTCTGGCTTCCATGTGTACAGACATACACACAGTCTAAATAACTATACACATAAAAAAAAAAAAAAACCCACAGCTCTTCACAGACACATTTGCAGAATTTTATTTAAATATAAACTCTATGATACTCTTCTATTATTTAAACTATTTTAAGGATTTCACAAATTTCTTATCATGTTAACATTTTGTATAATGTTGTGATTTGTAAGCAAAGAATACAAGATAAATGCTATGTCACAGTATTTAAATTGGTATTTTTCTTCCCAGTATGAATTTTATGATGTTCTCTAAGAGTAGCACACTTATAAAAAGATTTATTACATGTCTTACATCTATAAGGTCTCTCTCTAGTCAGTATGACCACTGATATCTTTTAAAATATGAGTGATTGGTTAATGATTTGTTATAGTCCATGTACTAGTATGGTTTCCTTCCAGTCTGGCTCCTGTAATGTATTTTAAGATGTGACAGTTCAATATAGGACTTACCACATTCTATGCATTTGCATAATTTCTATGGAGAATGCATTTTCTGATGCCTTCTAAATGACGAATGGTAGGTATAGGATCTGTCACAGTCATTGCACTTGTAAAGCTTCTTCTCAATATGTCCCTTGTCTTCATGAATTTTCTGATGTCTTTTAAGGGTTGATAACTGAGGAAAAGACTTTTCACATTCCCTGCATTTGTAAGGTTTCTCCCCAGTATGAAACTTTTTATGTGTTTTAAGAGATGCACACCAGGTGAAGGATTTGTCACAAATGTTGCACCTGTAGAGCTTCTTTCCTGTGTGAATTCTCTGATGTTTTATTAGAGTTGACTTCTCAGTAAAAGATTTGTCACATTCCTTACATTTATAAGGCTTCTCTCCAGTATGCAAATTCTGATGGCTTTTAAGGGATGACCAGTAATGAAATGACCTTCCACATTCTTTGCATTTATAAGGTTTCTCCCCAGTATGAAGTCTTTGATGTGTTTTAAGATTTGTACATTGGTTAAAAGATTTTCCACAAACATTGCACTTGTAGGGTTTCTCTCCAGTATGAATTATCTGATGTGTTCTAAGACTTGACTTCAGAGTAAAGGATTTGTTACATTCCTTACATGTATAAGGCTTCAATCCGGGATGCAAATTTTGATGGATTTTAAGGGATGACATGTAAGGAAATGACTTTCCACATTCCTTGCACTTGTAAGGTTTCTCCCCAGTATGAAGTGTTTGATGTGTTTTAAGATTTGTACAACTGTTAAAAGATTTGTCACACATGTTGCACTTGTAGGGTTTCTTTCCAGTATGAATTCTTTTATGCGTTGTAAGAGTTGACTTCTCAGTAAAAGATTTCTCACATTCCTCACATTTGTAAGGTTTCTTTCCAGTATGCAAATTCTGATGTTTTTTAAGGGATGAGGACTGAGTAAATGACTTTCCACATTCTTTGCACTTGTAAGGTCTCTCTCCTGTATGAAGTCTTTGGTGTGTTTTAAGATTTGCACATTGTCTAAAGGATCTATCACAAACATTGCACGTGTAGGGTTTCTCTCCAGTATGATTTCTCTGATGTTTTATAAGAGTTGACTTTATAGTAAAGGATTTGTTACATTCCTTACATTTGTATGGCTTCACTCCAGGATGCAAATTCTGATGGACTTTAAGAGATGACAAGTAAGGAAATGACATTCCACATTCCCTGCATTTATAAGGTTTTTCCCCAGTATGAAGTCTTTGATGTGTTTTTAGAGTTGTGCTCTGAGAAAAAGATTTGTCACAGAGGATTGCACTTGTAGGGTTTCTCTCCAGTATGAATTCTCTGGTGTACAGTGAGATTTGAGGAGGTACTGAAGCATTTCCCACATTTCCCACACTGGTGTGGTTTCTCTCCAGTGTAGTTTGTTTGTTGCATGAGACTATATGTAGAGCTGAAATAGTCATCATATTCTTCTTGTCTGTGCTCTTTCTTCGCAGTATAGAGTCTCTGATCTTGACTAATGTTGGAACACAAATTGAAAGATTTCTCACAGTCTTTAGATTTGCAGGGTTCTTCTACAGTATGCGTGCTTTTATGTCGATCTGGGTTTGATGAGTCATTAGACACATCCCTGTCACTATAGCATCTGTAGTTTTTAGAGGTTTCTGTAGTTATACTAGTTTTATAAAGTGCACATTTGAAGTGTTCATGAAGAATTTTGCCAAGCTCATTATACTGACAAGACTCTTTTTCTGTATTCACATGTTCATGAACAGTATCACGTATGCAATAGTTCTCTGGAAAATAAGAATAGTTCAAATTAATAGGGCCTGCTCCAAAATGAAACATTTGGTAAATGACTCTGTGCCTATGTTTTCTATTAAGATAAGTCAAACAGCAATAGTTTGGAATAAAGCATCCTTGTTTTCTACCCTTTTCTTTCATCATAATTATATGCATTCTCATAAAACCAGTGACAGCATTCAATGAAGATTAAATCTATAATTGAGGAGTTAGTAATTAGCTCTGAGATAGAGATCATTAACTGATTATATTTAGAATACATGTCTCTATGTTTAAATATTTTTTTCCCCTCAGGTGAGAATGATGTAGAGTTTAATTCAATTCCAGGTTCACACTATTTGCACCTAATAATGAAAAAAGAAGAGAGTGAGTACTGCTTGGAAGACACAATTCCTTCTAAGATTAAAGGTTACTTAAAAGCATGGAGGTTTTTTTCTCTCCTAAAATAAGTATGAGATCTTTAAAAATAATGGACAGAAAACAAGCATTCTCCCAGATACCCAAGGCTCTAGATCATTGAGACAGAAATTGTTTCAAAAGAAACTGTAGAGGATTGGGTAGCTACAGTGAAGATACACTGTATGAAAAAAGAATCCATTTCAATAAGAGAAATGGGTTGGGTCTGCCTGAGGCACAGCCAGCACAGATGAGTTGCTCACAGGAAAATGCTCCCCTGACTTCCATTGTCTGGCTGTGGGCTCGCCCTACTGTACAATGGAGCCTTGTGGGACCCCAAGAGCCTCCAGCTTCCCTGTGGAGGTGTGCTGGGAACTCAGGAACAATCAGCTTTGAACCCTCTTCCGCCAATTCCTTGCCAGCTGGGTTGACCTGGGAACAGCTTGCATAGAATTGTGCACTGCCCTTTGACCTCCATTGTCTGGCCCAAGGCTCTCCCTACCTTCCCAGGAAGTTCTGCTGGCATCAGGATCATCCAGTCAACACCAGTGAAAACAAGATGGTGAAAGGATAGCATAAGATCACAATCAACAAGAGCCAGAACAATATGGCACCATCAGATCCCAGCTCTCCTGCTATGTAGCCCTGGATATCCTAACACGGCCAAAGCACAAGAAGATGACCTTAAGTCCAATCTTATTAAGATGATAGAATAAATAAAATAATAAAAACCAATAAAATAATAATAATAATAATAATAATAATAAATAAATAAATAATAAAGGTACAACATATCCAAACTTATGGGACACAGTGAAAGCAGTGCTAAGAGGAAAATTCACACAGCACTAAGTGCCTTCACAAAGAAATTGGAGGTATCTCATACTGGCAACTTAAAAGCACACCTGAAAGCTCTAGAACAAAAAGAAGAAACAGTCAAACTCAGGGCTGAAATCAACCAATTAGAAACAAAGAGAACTATACACAGAATCAACAAAGCCTTAGCTTTGAGAAAATCAACATGATAAACAAACACTTAGCTAACATAACTAAAAAGCAGAGATACAGTTTCAAATTAAGAAAAATCAGAAAAGAAAAGGAAGACATAACAGAAATTGAAGAAATTAAAAAAATCATCAGGTCATACTTCAAAAGCGTGTACTCCAGAAGACTGGAAAATTTAAATAAAATAGATTATTTTCTAGACTGATACCACTTACCAAAGTTAAATGAATATCAGGTAAACTATCTAAACAGTCCTATAACTCCTAAGGAAATAGAAGCAGTCATTAAAAGTCTGCCCACCCACCCACGGAACAAACAAACAAACGAAGGACTAAGGTCAGATGGTTTTAGAGTAGAATTCTACCAGAACTCCTTCAACTATTCCACAAAATATAAGCAGAAAGAACACTACCTAATTCATTCTATGAAATACTTAGACCACACAAAGACCCAACAAAGAAAGAGAACTTCAGACCAATTTTACTTATGGACATAGACACAAAAATACTCAATAAAATGTTCATATATGAAATTGAAGAAAACATCAAAAACATCATTCACCATGATCAGGCAGACTTCATCCCAGGGATGCAGAGATGCTTCAGTATATGAAAATCTATCAACACAATCCACTATATAAACAAACCAAAAGAAAAAAAACTACATGATCATCTCATTAGATGCTGAAAAACCTTTCAACAAAATCCAATACCCTTTCATGTAAAGTCTTGGTCTCATAGGGATTCAAGGCAAATACCCAAACACAATAAAAGCAATATACAGCAAACCAATAGCCAACATCAAATTAAATGGAAACTTGAAGCAACTCCACTAAAACCAGGGACAAAACAAGGCTGCCCACTTTCTTCATAGGTATTCAATATAGTAAATGAACTTCTAGCTAGAGGATTAGATGACAGAAGATCAACAGAATACAAATTGGAAAGGAAGAAGTCAAAGTACCACTATTCATGGATTGTATGATCACATACATAAGCAATTCCAAAAATTCTACAAGAGAAATCCTACAGCTGATAAACACCTTCAGCAAAGTTGCTGGATAGAAAATTAACTTAAAGCAATCAGTAGGCCTTCTTTACAAAATAAGTGACCCCCCAAAATTCTACCAGAGAACTCCTACAGCCAATAAGCACCTTCAGCAATGTGGCTGGATACAAAATAAACTCAAAAAAATTAGTAGCCTGTCCTTACATAAGCTATATACCAGCTGCGAAAGAAATTAGGGAAACAATACTCTTCACAAAAGCCACAAATAATATAAAATATCTTGATGTAACTTTAATAACCAAGCAAGTGAAGAACTATATGACAAGAACTTTTAAGTCTTGGAAGAAAGATATCAGAAGATGGAATAATCGCCCATGCTCACAGATCAGTAGGATTAACATTTTGAAAATGGCCATCTTACCAAAAACAATCTACATATTCAATGCAATTCCCATCAAAACTCCAGCACAATTCTTTACAAACCATGAAAGAGCAGTTCTTGACTTCATATGGAGAAACAAAAAAAAAAAAAACCTAGGATACTTAAAACAATCTGTTCCAATAAAGCAACTTCTCGATGGATCACCATCCCTGATCTCAAGCTGTACTAAAGAGCAGTAGTAATTAAAACCTGCAATGGTATTGGTATAGAAATTGACAGGTTGATTGATGGAATAGAAGACCCTGGAATAAACCTACACAATTATGGACACTTGATTTTGACAAAGAAGCCAAAATAATACAATGGAAACAGAAAAGCATCTCAACAAATGGTGCTGGGCTAACTGGATATCTGCATGAAGAAGAATAAAAATAGATCTATATATATATAATCCTGCACAAAACAAGTTCAAGTGGATCAAAGACCTCAATATAAAACTGGATACACTAAATCTAATAGAAGAGAAAATGGGGAATAGTCTTGAAAGTATTTTTACACGAGACAGTTTCCTGAAAAGGAAACAATGACTCAGGCCCTAAGACCAACAATTGATAAATGGGACTTTATAAAACTGCAAATCTTCTGTAAGGCAAAGGACAAATTGGCAGATATTCACCAACCCTATATCTGACCAAGGGATAATATGCAAAATTTACAAAGAATTCAAGAATTTAGACACCAACAACCTAAACAACCCAATTTAAAAATGGGGTACAGAACTAAACAGAGAATTCTCAACAGAAGAATCTTGAATGTTCAAGAAGCACTTAATGAAATGTTCAAAGACCTTAGTGATCAGGGAAATGCAAATAAAAACTCTGAGGTTCCATCTTACATCCATCAGAATGGCTACGATTAAAAACTCAAGTGACAACACATGCTGGAGAGGATGTGGAGCAAGGGGAACAGTCCTCCATAGCTGGTGGGAATGCAAACTTGAACAACCATTCTGGAAATTAATTTGAGGCTTTCTCTGAAAACTGTAAATACTTCTACCCCAAGAACCAGCTAAACTGTTCCTGGGCATATAACAAAAGATGCTCCACCATTCAAAAAGGACACTTGCTTCACTGTGTTCGTAGCAGCTTTATTTGCAGTAGCCAGAAACTGGAAACAACCTACATGTCTCTTACCTGAAGAATGGATACAGAAATGTGTTTCATTTACACAACGGAATACTATTCAGCTATTAAAAACAAGGACATCATGAAATTTGTAAGCAAATGGGTGGAACTAGAAAATATCATCCTGAGTGAAGTAACCCAGACTTCCAGGTTGGGAAGGGAGCAGAGGGGAACATCTCTAGGATGATACCTGGAATGGGGGAGTCCCCAGGGGGTCTATGAGGGTGACTCTAGCTGAGACTTCTTGTAGTGGGGAATATGGAGCCTGAAGTGGCCACCTCCTGTAACCAGGCAGGACTTCCAGGGGAGGGAAGGGTATACCAATCTATCGACAAAATCTTCCATCCAAAATTTGTCCTACTTACAAAAGGTGCAGGGACAAAGATGTTGTAGAAACTGAGGTAATGGCCAACCAATGACTGGCCCAGCTTGACATCCATCCCATGGGCATGAACCAATCCCTGACACTTAATGATACTTTGTTACGCTTGCAGACCTTAGACTAGCATAACTGTCCTCTGAGAGGTTCCACTCAGCAGCTGAGCAAAACAGACACAGAGACCCATTAGCAATCATTAGATGGAGCTTGAGAAGTCTTGTGGAAAATTTGGGGGTAAGGATTGAGGAACTTGGAGGGGATAGGGACTCCTCAGGAAGACCAACAGAGTCAAGTAACCTGAACCCTTGGGGGATCTCAGAGACTGAAAGACCAGTCAAAGTACATACAAGGACTGGACCTAGGTCCCCAGTACACATGTAATATACATGTCCTCCAATAACTGGAGCAGGGGCTTACCCTACCCTGACTCTGTTGCTGGCCTGTTGATCCTGCTCCCCTAACTGGGCTGTCTTGACAGGCCTCAGTAGGAGAGGATTTATCCAGTTCTGCAGTAACTTGAGGTGCCAGGATTCATTTTACAAGAACAATAGCAGGTATCTCTTAGGTTCTTGCCAAAACAATTTATATGCACAAGGGTTTTCTACAAGACAACAATTATTGCTTAGACATAGACAATAATTTGGACAAAGACTGTGAAGATCTAAAGACCCTTGCTTCTGCAGGCCCTGCTGAGGAATTACCACTTGTGTGAATATCCCAGGAAAAAGAGGCTTTTTGTGCAAATGCCCTCCTGGGTACAGAGGTCTAATCTATGAAACTGTCACTAATTCCTGTGGAGGGAACACTTCCCAACATGGAGGCACCTGCCATAAAGACCCTGAGCACTGTGTCCGTATCTGTGCTGCTGGATATGCTAGAAGGTTCTGTGAGACAGTGTATTTCTAGCTCCTATGGCAATGGAGCTGTGTTCCAAGATCAAATCAATGGCTACTCCTGGTTCAGTGTGCCTGGATACTAAGGCAAGTGACTTGGAAGTGGATGAATGTGTTGCTTATCCATTAAGCATTTATCATACATAAATGAGAAAAATGCTTCAATGAGACAGAAAGATATGTGAGTATCTGTCCTCCAGAGTATTCTAATTGATGACTGTGGATCTCCACCATGTCTATATGGTCCCACATATCAGGATGTTCTTGGAGCTCACTTCTGTGACTCTTTGGATTCCTTGGAGACCTCTGTGACTTCAACTTTGATGAACGTGCCAGTCAGCCATGTGTCCGTGGAGATTTTTGTATGAATAGGGGAAACAACTACTACTATGATTGCACGGGTAGTGGTTTTACAGGGCCACATTGTGAGACTTTGATGCCTCTTTGTTGGTCAAAGCCTTGTCACAATGATACAATGTGTAAAGAGGTTGTTGACAGTTATATTTGTCACTGATGACCTGGATACAAATGTGCCCTGTGTGAGACAGACATAAATGAATACAGTAGTAACTCCTGCCAGTTTGGTGGGGGTGGGGAATGTGATGAACTGTCCTCAAAGTATCTGTAGAGACACACTGCAGGCCTGGCTTCCTTCTTCAACTACCTTGGAGCCTCAGGATATGTTTGAATCTGTCATCCTGGATTCACAGATAGGAGCCTAGCATTACTGTCCTTTGAGAGGCTCTTCCAGCAGCTGACCATAAGAGATGCAAAGACATATAGTCAAACATTAGAGCAAGCTCAGGAAATCTTGTCAAAGAGTTTGGGAAAGGATTGAGGAATCTGGAAGATATAGGGACTCCACAGTAAGACTAATAGAGCCAACTAACTTGGATCCTTAGGGGTTCCCAGAGACTGAACCACCAACCAAAAAGTACACAAGGGCTGGACCTACAGCTTCCCCTGCACACATGTAGCAGATGTGCAGCCTGGTCTTCATCGGTTCCCCCAACAACTAGAGCAGGAACTTACCCTAACTCTACTGTCTACCTATGGATCCTGTTTCTCTAAGTAGGCTGCCATGTCTGGCCTTAGTGGAAGAGGATATGCCTATTCCTTTAGTGACCTAAAGTGCCTGGGTGGGTGGCTACTCAGTGTGTGTGTGTGGGACCTCCCCTATCCCACAGGTGAAGAGGAAGGTTGGTGCAGGGAGAGGCCTTGTGAGGGTGGTGCTGCAAAAAGAGCAGGTGCTTTGATTGGAATGTGAGGTGATTGAATAAATTAATGAAAAAGAGAAAAGATAAAACAAGATATGGGTAGAAATATTATATGCTTCTGTGTTGCTGAATGCATCTTGGAACCAAAAATGTTCTTTTCTACTACCATACGGTCTTTAGTCTCCGATTGTTTTCAAGGCAGCTCAACGGAGCTTACAGCCCATTAAATCCCACATATAAAAGATGAGGTAGGAATTCTACAAGCAAAATGTTCTTACCCACAGAGACCAGGTTGTTGTAATTCTCCAACATCACATCAATGTACAAAGCCCTCTGAGTAGAGTTCAGGCTTCCCCACTCCTCTTGGGAAAATTCCACAGCTACATCTCTGAATGCCAACAGACCCTTAAATAGAAAAGTACAGTTCAACCATGTGATACCAGGCAGAGTGCTCTCCTGGATATAAAGAGACTTAAGGAAGTTAGGGATGTAGAGGAGCAAGGATAATTACTCAAAAAGATGATTTCTAATGTAGTTACATGTGGGACTGTGAAAGGTAGCCTTGTTCCGGGTTGAGCTAAGGCTGGAAACTCTGGTGACCCGGAAGGGGAGATAGGGTAGATAGATAGATCTCCATTTTAATGAAGTACCTAAAGGCTTGGCAACTTAGCCAATAAGCCTTCCTTCCCAGACACTCCTCCCTGAAAAAGGTATTTAACCTTAGGCCTACCCTGAGAAGGAGCGTATGGTTTTACTCATCCACTTTCTACCATGACAATAAATGCCTTAAAACCATGGACTGTCTCTTTTCATTGGGATCAGCAGTGGGGAGCTGTGCTACAGAGCTGCATCTAATTTCCTGTAGAAGACCTCCCAGACATGGTCGCCACCAAGCCCAAGCCTATAATCAACCAACGACAAGCCAAGGACTCTCCCAGAGGGATCAGGTAGATCCCCCCTCCCCCGATCCGGCCTGAGGGCCCTCACTCCATTCTCAGCTCTTCCAAGATGGAGCCAAGCACCTGAGAACCAGACGGCCCTGGCTTCCTTGTAGGCCCGGGACTTCTGAGCCAGTTCCGGCTGTCCCACTCCTCAGGCTGTGCTTTTCCACACCTGGAGTGGTGTCACACAGCTTCCCTACAGCTCAATACCTTCCCATCGAGGTGTGGGGTAAGCGTAGTCAAAACCCTCACATCCTGCCTCCCTGAGGAGCCAAGCCCCATGGCGGAGCAGATACAGAACCACACAACCCTACAGTCACACTCTGTTTCACAGAGTTTCTCACTCTGAGAAAATAGGATGACAACACAGTAGTCTCACAAGTCTATCCATGAAACAAGAAGCACAATTAAGGTATGGACATTGTCTTAGTTTGGGTTTTACTGCTGTGAACAGACACCATGACCAAGGCAACTCTCTCTCTCTCTCTTTCCCTCCCTCTCCCTCTCTCTCTCTGTCTTTTAATATACTTCAAAACCTTAAATTTATTTTTTTATTTTAAACAGTTTCTTTATTGGATATTTTCGTTATTTATACTTCCCCTTTCCAGATCTCCCTTTCAGAAACCCCCATCCTACCCTTCCTCCCCCTGCCTCTATGAGGGTGTTCCCCTATCCACCCACCCACTCCAGTCTTCCTGCCCTGGCATTCCCCTACACTGGGTGATCCTCAGGCCCAAGGGTCACTCCTCCCACTGATGTCCAACAAGGCCATCCTCTGCGGATGGATATGTGACTGGAGTCATGGGTCCTTCCATGTGTACTCTTTGGTTGGTGGTCTAGTCCCCAGGGGTTCTGGGGGTCTGGCCAGTTGACACTGTTGCTCCCCACCATGGGGCTGAAAACCCCCTCCGCTCCTTTAGCTCCTTCTCCAACTCCTTCATCCTGCACCCCACACTTAGTCGAATGGTTGGCTGAGAGCATCCGCCTCTGTATTTGTCAGGTTCTGGCAGAGCCTTTTAGGAGACAGCCATATCAGGCTCCTGTCAGCAAGCACTTCCTGGCATCCACAATAGTGTCAAGGTTTGGTGACTGTATATGGGATGGATCCCCAGGTGGAGCAGTCTCTGGATGGCCTTTCCTTCAGTCTCTGCTCCACACTTTGTCTCCATATTTCCTCCTGTGAGTCCAAGGCAATGCTTATAAGGACAACATTTAATTGGGGCTGCCTTACAGTTTCAGAGGTTCAATCCATTATCATCAAGGAGGGAGCATGGCAGTGTTGAAGCAGGCATGATGCTGAGAGTTCTACATCTTCATTTGAAGGCTGCTAGAAGACTGGCTCCCAGGCAGGTAGGAGGAGGGTCTTAGAGCTCATGCCCACAGTGACATACTTCCTCCAACAAGGCCATACCTACTCCAACAAGGCCACATCTCCAAATAGTGCCACTCTGAGCCAAGCATATTCAAATCACCACAGACCTGGTTATCTATCAGTTATGGATGCTGTGTTTATGTCCCACAGGATCACAGTGTACATGTCTCAGTAGAAAAATATGTGATAAAGAAATGTGGTTTTAAAAGCTGTACCTTTAGATAATGCTAAAATGTATTAAAAATCTTCATGAAGATCAGAGAAACAGAAATGTAGAGAATGTAAGGAACAGTTCTCAGGATACTGGGATGGGTGAGAATTTACTGACTATAAAGAACATCAATAAAACTATCCCCAAGTATGACATGAATATAAAGTTTCTGTCATTAAAAGAAACTATTAGCAGGGTACAAAGACACCCACATAATGAGTGAGAATCTGTACCAGTGACACTCTGGATAGAGGCTCATATCTTGAATTTACCAAGAATCAGAGAAATTAAATTTTAAGGAAATAAAATGGCCAATCAACAATTGGGCAAATGTACTGAATAGATACTTCGAGAAGACAGAAACACAAATGGACAATACATATTGCAAAAAGTGGTCATGATCCCTAAAATACTATCAGAGATGGAAATTCAAAGTACTTTGAAATAGTGCCTCATCCGAGGGAGAAGGGCTGTCATCATCCAGTCTGACAACAAATGTTAGAGAGGATATGGACAGAATGAAACTTAGTCACTCTGTGTATGTGTGTGTGTGTGTGTGTGTGTCTGTCTGTCTGTCTGTCTGTGTTTGTTTGTTGCAAATTAATGCAGCCACTGTGAAAATCAGTTTGGAGATGCTTGAAAATTAAATATACAATGAACATTAGACCCAGGTCTTTCACTCCAGGGAATATAACAGAGAACTCCACACCTAACTCTATCTAGAGATATTTATACCCCATGTTTACTGCTACTGCTACTTTATTCACCACAGCAAAGTTTTGGCATCATCTTAATTGTCTATCAACAGATAAACGTTATGTATATGAACTAAAATATTATTGAGGTGAAGATATAAAAATTTCTAGGAAAATGGTTAGACTTAGAATGTACAATGTTGACATCAGAAAGAAAGGAACCTAGTTTTTCCTCATGTAAAGAATACAGGCAAGGATATTTATTTATGGAAACAATGTACATGTAGATCCAGTAGAACATGGAAAAAAGAGAAAATGAATGGTTAAATATAAGGGGATGAAACAGAACTGAATATAGTTAATGACTATCAGTTATGAAAAAGTATATAAAGCTAATTATTTTCCTAGTTCTAATTCCGCCACACTTTTTGTTGTTGTTGTATTTGGTGGTAGATCAGCTCCTAAAGGTATACTTGATAGTGAAGACATCTGAGGCACCAGAGCTGCTGTTCCCAGTGACTACTCTAGCTGCATAAAATGCACTCAGCTGTATAGTCTCTGGGTTGGTTGATTTCAGTATGTGAATATTTTGTTACGATATTTGTTTGCAACTTTTTAAATATAATTCAGGGGAAAAAAATTCAGAAGCCGAAAATGAAAGGATTTCAATGGCTTCAAATATACCATTTTCCAGAGAAATCATGGACATGACCACTGACCTGAGACATAGCTCCAGGAGAAGCAGTCATTTCTTGCTGTTTCTTTTATTTGCATTTGTCTTCAGTAAGGAAAATAGCTGGTTTGCTGCCCTTTCATCTAAAGGAGTCAAAAAGGAAAAGCAAAACATAATGAACGCTGTTAAAGAACAATGTCAAATCCATGAAAAGGACCCTTAAAGCAACAGCATTCCACCAGGTGTCCTGTCTGGTTAATGATACCAAAGCCAGGAGAGCATGGAATGACATTCAAAGCTTGGCCAGAAAATCACCATCAGCAATATGGCCACACCAAGACAAATACTCTCTTAAAATAGATGGAAACATAAGTGCATTTGAAGATGGTCATGAATGAAAACAATTAACTTCACTAAAGAATCACAGTACATAATAAACATGAGGCAAAATATACACAGGCGAATCAGAGGAATTATGCATGAGAACATGGTGGATAATACATTTCATGTGAAGAATAGATAGATCCGTGAGAAATGGGACATAATTATCCTTTTTCAAGACAGCAAACCACTAATTCTCACAGTAAAGAAGAATCCAACCAGAAACAACAACAACAACAACAACAAACCCCCCCCACAATCATATGGAATAAAAACACTAAGAACAGAAAAATCTAGCCACTTTGAAAATCAAGATGGAGAATCCTCAAGAAATAAACCCTCAAGTTAAACAAATCTAGCTCATGGGCAGAAAGTCTACTCTTTGGCATATGTGGGGCACATGAATCATGCTACCAGAGGAATTGGGAGGGAATGGTGGAGAGAGCATGCCCATTCCCCAGAAATCTAAAAATTTGAGATTAGAATCTCATGCTGAGACTGACTGGAATGGGGCTAACTCCCTCCCTGTTCTATGCCTGCCTCAGAGCACATAACCCTGTCCTGTCCAGCAGGACATTAAACAGGGGTCCAGGGAGATCACCTGAAAGAGAAAGTTGGGGGCAGGCCGACGCAAAGAAGTGACGATCTGTCTATAGTCTGATCAGATCGCCATTTTAACTTTTTCACACACAGGTTATATACACAAAAAGGCAGGATGTAGGGAAGGGGATGACACAGGAGCGTAGGTGTTCAGGGGGAGTACAGATATCTTCCAGAACAGAGTGTCAGCTGGGTGAAGGTTCAGGGACAGACCACTATGACTCCGCCTATGATTCACTTGTCTTTATCTAAGTTGGTACTATCCACCAAGGTTTCCTATCTACAAGGTCTATGACTACTCAGGCTTGGCAGCCTTCCACCAAAGCTGCTTGTTTACAATAGCTTATAGCTATCTGTTTCAGTGTTTTTCCACAGAGACCCAAGACTTGGTGCTAGCAGGCATGTATGTCAGGCCTATTGCTGATTTTAGGCCTTCAGTGTAAGCAGGGCTGCCCCTGACATAACCCATCCCATGTAAGACTGCCAGTGTCTGACACTCTTAATGATGCTTTGATATGCTTGCAGACAGGAGCTTAGCATAAGTCTCTTGAGAAGTTTCATCCAGCAGGGAATGGAAATAGCTGCAGAGACCAACAGTCAAATATCAGGCTATGCACAGGGAGTCTTGTGGAAGAATGGGGGATAAAATTGAGAGAGCCAGAAGGGTCAAGAACACCACAAGAAGACCTACAGAGTCAACCAACTAACTTGGGCCCATGGGGGTCTCAGAGAATCTGAAGTACCAACTAAAGAACATGGAAGCTTGGACATAGGCCCTCTATAGATTTGTTGTACATGTGCAGGTTGGTCTTCATGTGGGCCCCCTAACAATTGGAGTGGAGGCTGTCTCTGGCTCTGTTGACTGCCACTGAATCCTCTTCTAACTGAACAGCATAGTTGAGCCTCAATAGTAAAGGATGCCTTAGGCCTACTGCGACTGTATGTCCCAGGGTGCTTGGTACCCAAGGGGTCCCCACTCTTCTCTGAGAAGGGGAGATGTAAGGGGGAAGGGACTGGGAGGAAAGGAAGGATAAGGGGCGATCTAAATGTAAAGTGAGTAAATAAAAAAATTGATGGAAACAAAAATACATTTGAAGATAGTTATGAACTAGCACAACTCAATTCACTAAAGAGGTAAAGTACATAGTAAATTAGAGGGAAAATGTAGATAGGGGAATCAGAGGAATAATGCATGAGAACATGACAAATAACATATTTCATGTGATGATTAGAGAATACACGAGAGGTGGGAAGCACTCATCCATGCTCAAGACAGCATACCACTAATTCTCAAATTCTCATAGTAAAGAAAGAATACTATCATCAATCCAACCAGAAATAGCATAAAAACATAATCATACAGAATAAAAACCCTAGGAACAAAACATGTAGCCAGTCTGGAAATCAAAATGGAGAATCCTCAATGAAATAAACAAATCCTCAAGTTAAATAAATCTAGCACATACCACATCTTGGCATATGCTCAAAGGGTTCATCATTCTACTACACAGATATGTGTTCACCCAAGTTCATTGCGGACATTTTCAAATAGCTTCAAAAGGCAAACAACCTAAGCACACTCCAACTGATAAATGTATAGTGAAAATGTGGTACATATACACCATGCAGTATTATTCCAGTGCAAAAAAATTGAAATCATGAGCTTTACAGGTAAATGGATGATATACTTTAGTCACAGAAAGACATTGCCATGTTACTCTCATATGAAGTTCCTAGTTTCCTTTAAATGCCCTGACTATGGACAACAGTAAAATCTTATTTGGATATTCCACAGAAAGTAATCCTGAAAGTACCAAGGAGCAGCACAAAGCTGGAAAATACGAAGAGGATCACACCTGGAGGTGATCTCACAGTATATTACAATTGCAGCAATGGAAACCGCTTGGAATTGTCATGACAACAGACAATAGGAGCTATCCTTGGGAAGACAGGATAGACAGAGTTTACCTGTCTGCAAATACAGTTCCTGATTAATATCTAAACTGTGTTTGTATTATTTTCAGGAATGGAGAAATTAACACTAAAAGGTAGAGAATGTGCTAGACTACAAAAGCCCCCAATCTCAAAACAATAAGTACACCTAGAGGTATTAATTTTCATCATTTTATAATACATTAAAATTACTGAAGTGAAAACCATTTAATATTGGCATGTAGACATGATCAGTGGAATAAGGACAGCATCACTCACATGCATAGTCAAGTAAACGTTTATTGCTTCCTTGTATTAGGTTCTTCTGTAGAAAGTCTTCTCATCTCTACAATAGGATAATCCTGAGAAGATTTTTCTCAGTGGAAGTCTCAGTTAAAACCGATGGGAAGAAATGAATCTGAACGATTGTGATGATGGCACTATACACTAGTGAGGTTCTTAATATATCATGAACCAAGCAAGATTTGTCATGCAGGGGTCATACAGATGCACTCTTGTTTTCCCAGGACCCTGAAGAGGAGTGAGGGAAGCAAAGTATTCTCATGCACAAAGCCCAGACTGCTTTAATTCTGCAATATCCAGCCTCTGTACAAAACCTTCTGAGGAGGATGCAGGCATTCCACCTCTTCCTGGGAGAAGTTCACAGTCTCACATCACTGTCAAGTGACAACAAAATAAAAATACCCTACAGTTTGAATAGTTGTGTTGGTGCACACTTTTGGATTCCATTACATTTATAGCTACTGCTTTTATGACTAGTATCTAAATAAAAGCTTTCGGGGTGTGGGGGCATGCCAAGACACCATGTAAGTCCGTGGGTGTAACAGGAGAGTTAGGGTGGATGAATGTAAATTTCAAGAGCTTTGTCCTTTTCATCTAAACAAAGTGAACTGCATTTGAAATATCAGCAGATAAAGTCAAATGTTCTAGGTTATTTTAATACGAATATTTGGGAGGATCCAGGTTCGCTGGGCTGTGGTTCCCTGTGCTGCACTGCACACTCTCCTAGGCTGCAGCCAGGAAACTGCATCTGAGGAGAGTTTTCAGGTTTCAAGAGAGAATCTGTGCCTTGGTAATTGGCCCTTGCCCTGTTAGGGGTCAGGTGGCTCACTCACTTAAGGAAGGGAATAGTGGATCCCTCCCCCCTCCCCACCGCCGACTGGGGCTAGAATCTTTAGAAAAGCTATTCTAAACTCGCCCACTACACCCCGGTTCTGGTCACGTGGTGCTCATAAAGTCTTTCAAGGATGGGCCTTTCTTTTCCTTAGTTACTTTTGTAGAGTACACTCAGCATTTCTCTTTTCTGCCTCTCACTGGGTCAGGCGACTATCCTCACCCCGCGGATAACCACCACCCCGACCCTCATTTCCCAGACGCAGCTCCTCTGACCTGGAGGTTCCAGGCTGCCAGGCTGCGGTTCCTTGGCTGGACCACTGACAGCTGACTTTCCCAGGATGTCCAACGCGGCACCTGCGGCAAAAGGGACGTTTTTGGGTCCCCACAGGACCCCAACCTGTGTCTTCTATACCCAGGTCTGCACCACACGATCTCAAAAGACGCAGACCTGCATTTCCTTCCGGGAATGGGCTCTCGACATTCGGATTTAGTCTTTTCAATCCAACTTGCCTAACCTCACATACTCAGTGTACCAGCTTCTTTTCACTTTACACCTCTAACCACGCCCACTCTACACACTTACGCAACAACATGAACATCCACCTTCTGTTTCCGGGTGAGTGGTCCCGCCCCGCGGAAGCTGGTTCCTCCCACCCCAGCTCAGGCTGTCATTCCATACTGCTATTTTGCTTTAGGGAGAGTCATTCAGTATCTTAGATTTTAAAAAGACTGAGGGAAGTCAGTGGCCAACCCTTTGCTACTAGCCCAGAGCTGAATTCATCCCGCGATGTACAGCTTTCACCACTAGATAGTGGTCTTGTCAGTACTGATTCAGAAACAAGCTATTCTTCTGTGACTCATGCTAAAGGTGCCCTGAGGTGAAACAGATTTCTGGTGGATCCAGAGATTTTCATTGTCCCAGATGCAGAAAATAAATAAGGTATATATAGATCTAGTCCTTAAAAAGTCAGTTTAACCAGCTGATCTATAGCTCTGGGAATACTGAGGAAGAAGAAGTGGTTAAGAAGAGAAAGAGAAGGAAAGACACATCATTCTCTAGGCTTCATACAACGATTGTAATAAGTACCCAACAGCAACTGTACTTACAAGCACTAACTCACACAAGATCACAGTCAGTCTAGGAAACGGTAAAGACACACTTTACCTCTCAGATGTTGGCCAAGTGTTGCAGGATATTTGATCACACTGAATCTAGGATTGTGCTATAGTGTGACTCTGCCCTTAACACACACTAATCCCACTGGCTGGAATACAGACACACCCTTACTACACCCCTTTAATCCAAAACAATGAAGGTAAAGTTAGTTTGTAGAAGGAAGCACTCAGGTCTGAAAGTGATGTCTAATTGGTGGGTAGACAAAGTGAGTAATCAGAGAAAGATCTGACAGAATAGGATAGGGAGGAAAGGGAAGATATGCAAGGGACAGTGAGAGAAGAAGGACACAGTTTTTACTGGGAGAATTTTAGAGATAGGTTGAAGTGAGAACAAGCTACACACAGGTGGAGACTGAACAAGCTAGAGAATGAGAAGGAGCCAGAAGATCCGAACATACTCCCAAATTTAGTATGATGCCAAGCAGAAGCAATCAGTAGAGGCAGACACACACACACACACACACACACACACACACACACACACACACACACAAGAGAGAGAGAGAGAGAGAGAGAGAGAGACAGAGACAGAGACAGAGACAGAGAGACAGAGAGAGAGACAGAGACAGAGGGAGAGAGAGAGACAGAAGGGGAGAGAGAGAGGGAGGGAGGGAGAGAGAGAGAGAGAGAGAGAGAGAGAGAGAGAGAGAGAGAGAGAGAGAGAGACACTAGATTGAATCAGTGATCTTGGAGAAGGGCTTGAGCCAGAACAGCTGAGTAGAACCAGCCAGCAAGAGATCAGAAAAAACTAAGAATTGGTGAGATTGATTATTCAGCAACAAATCTCAGAAGTTGAAAATATTCTAGGCCTAGATTGGATTGTATGGAGGCTAGAAACATCCAGGTCCAGGTATAGGTTAGTAGATGGAAGTAGTAAGCCTCAGAGAGACCAATCACTTTGAATAAAAATTACTTTTACAGCTACGGGATAGATTGTAGGAGAAGAATCACTGCCTTTAGTTGTTACCCTGTGCTGAGCACACCAGGCTCCAGCATATAGCTCTAAACCCACAGTCTCACAAATGGCTCTGGTTCATCTCAATGGGTCCCAGGCTATATGAATAGATAAGAACACAACAGAGAATTGTTTCAATTGTGGATCAAAATAGCAGAGATAGGAGGTGAAAGTGGGCATTATTTCATACACAAACACACACAGAGCATGTATACGTTCTGTGTGTTTGTGTGCATGTACATGTGTGAAATAGGTAATTACAAACTTTAAATGACCACGTCAGCCAGTACTTTCTTTTTGGTTGTATCATATCTGGTTTTATATCAGGTAATAATACCAAGAAGTCTTCCTGTTTTGTGTCAAGAAGTATTTTGAGTAGCTTTGCGGTTAGATCTTCTTTGAAGGTTTGCTAGACTTCTGTCAATCTGCTCCTGGGTTGTCTTATGTGGTGGTGGTAGTGGTGGTGGTGGTAGGGGCTTTTTATTACTGCTTCAGTCTCATTGCTACTTGTAATTCTGTTTACATTATTTAACATTGGGTATGTTCTATGCATGTGGAAATGGATATATAACAATTGGAGTTCCCAAATACATAGAATAGTAGAAATAAGATCCACTTCATTATTCGTGTCTATCAATTAGGTTGCTCAGTTATCTTGGGTAATTGTCAAGACATGATAAGAGAAAGTCATGTATAGCTAGGAAAGGTTATGTAAGCTTTCAAACCTAGCACTCAGGAGGCAGAAGCAAGGGGAACTCAAGGTCAAGGTCATCCTGGTCTACATAGTGAGTTCAGACAAGTGGCAATATACAGAGAGAGTCTTTCTCAAAATAAAGCAAATTTCTTTTTTTATGATATCAGAAGCACATTCAAGCTTCCAAATGACGAAGCCAACCAACAGTTTTACACAGGTATGATGCCTATGAACTCTATCAAAGATCCCCATGGCACCATGGCAAGATAACTCTAAGGAAGCTGAAGTGGCAAGCTCACCTTGGTGGTAACCAACAGCTCTCTAATTGGTCTTAAGACATTCTGAAGAAAAGGAGAAACCATGGCTGGTCCTGGAAACCTCACTACCTACTCATTGCTGTTGAAGTCATGAGTCTTGAAGGAGAACCTAAAACCACTTGACTAAACCTATGGAATACCTCACAAAAATTTAAACATTGTTCCTTTTATCCACAAATAAGCATAGTCCTCACTCCTTATCATGAAACTTCTGTTTACAATAGACAGAGACCACTACAAAAAACTTATAATTCATGCCCACCCACAAAATTTTTGATCCAAATTTTATCCTATCTACAAGAAATGCAGGGACAGGGATAGAGCAAAGACTGAGAGAATGGCCAAGCAATATCCTGCCCAACTTGAGACTCATCCCATGGGCATCACCAATCCCTGACACTATTAATGATACCCTGTTATGCTTGCCGACAGGAGCATGTTGTTCTTTGAGCAGCTTTACCCATCAGCTGACTCAGACAGACTAGTAAGTTTTAATGCAGTGATTTAGAACAGTGATTGAGGGCTCAGTGATAGAAGCACAAAGATTCAATGACAGTTACATGACCCTGTGAGGGTGATAGTCTAATAGAGGCAGCTCACGAGGTTTGAAGTGTTTTTTTTCAAGCCAGTTTCTGGGACGTCCTGAAACTATTAAGCTATTAAGTTGTCTATATCTAAGTTTTGGGAGATTCTATGTATGATTGAATGTATCGTCTCCATTATAGTAGTGGCACTCAACCCTTGTGTCATGATCCCTTGAGGGTAGCAGATCAGAAACCTTGTATATCGGATACTTTACATTATGATTCATAATACCAGCCAAACTACATTTATGAAGTAACAAGGAAATAATTCTATGTTTTTTGGTCACAAGAACTACAGGAAATTTATTAATGTGTCTCATCATGAGGAAGATTGAGAACAACTGCCTTATGTCATCCTTCTCTTTGATAATCTTTTTAATATCCTATGTTTTAAGGAGATTTCTCCAAGGTATTGCAGAGGAAGATGATATTCAGTAAGTGCTCCTGGGAATGTTATTAACTCAAAGTTTTCCCAACTTGTCACTGAGCACATGCCCATCATGTCCATTGCTCCTTTATTGACAGTACTGAGGAGATGGAATCACTGTAGATGCCTATCAGCTGATACATGAGTAAATAAAAATGTGTTTCCTAGCATCCAAATTATTGTTTTATATGTCCAAGTAAGATTATGTATAGAAGGTAGGAAGCCAGAAATGGACCATTAGAGAGAGTTGGAAGAAGACAGGGTGGATAGAATATAGGTGATATGAAATTAGGGAGTAAGTATAATGGGAATATAATGGTTCAAATATACAGGACAGTTGTGGGGACAAAAGGGGGCTGCTGAAAGGTCAACTCACATAAGATCTCCATGAAGAAGCTACATGGAAACCTATCATTTTGAATCCAAGTAAAAACAATATTTTATGAGAAAAGAGTAGCACACATGAGATTTAAAAAGATGGAACATTGGATACTGTGTGCTAAATGTTTAACTGCGGGTAGGGCAGGAAGAAAGGAAGAAAAATGGGTGGGTAAACCACATATAATTCTACTTGAAGACGACATTTGAAATTCCACTATCTTACAAGGTAATAGTGAATATAATTTTAAGCACTTTAACAGAAGGATTTCACATGGGTAAATAATACTGCTCCCAGACACCCAGGCTATTAAACGAAATTCTTTACCAGGTATAGATTGGCTGCCTAGAAATTACTGGTAGGGAGGCCTCAGAGGAACCTGAAACAAAACTAATCAATGCCAATGCTCTTCCTTGGCTAGCAAAAATTATATGGTGCTGATGAAGACATCAAAACCTTTGGTTGCAAGATAGAGAACAATCTTGAACAGGAAACTCTCCCTGATGGGTAGCTTTCTTTCTTTTTAAAGATTTTTTATTTGTTTTATGTATGTGAGTACTCTATCACTGTCTTCAGACACACTAGAAAAGGGCATCAGATCCCATTACAGATGGTTGTGAGACACCATGTAGTTGCTGGGAATTGAACTCAGGACCTCTGGAAGGGCAGTCATTGTTCTTAACTGCTGAGCCATCTCTCCAGCCCCATGGGTAGCTTTCATATCATGACAAGGTCCTGTGTGGATTCCTGGCAGAGAAAAAATTTCAATTGTCTGTCTTACCCCTGTACCCTGCATCCCACAATACCAACCTACTAGATAAGATTCATGTACTGGTGCAATACAGGCATGACTGGTTATGTGCATAACTAACCAGTCTCTTGATAGGATTGACATCAGCTCCATAGAAAGGAATTCATGCTTGGTGATTTAAATATCATCAAAAATTCCTGGCTAGGGAATCACAAGTAGAAAATATTGATATTTTGTTAACGACCTTTTTTCTAAAGCTGACATCTAAATATTTCAGTTCATAATTATCAACTTGTATTGTTTTCAATCTTGGTGAAAGAGGTCTTGTCTTTCAGTTTGTAGTGGGTAATCTGGAGTTGATAGAAGTGTTCAAAAAATACTGAGAACAAGCAACTGTGTCAGATTGGGACAAACAACAGTTTGTCATGACCAGGGAAGGGTCACAGGAATCTCCTTTCTCTCAATGAAGGTCTACCAGCAGTCAAGTGTATATATATTATTTCAGAGTTTGGGGTACATACCTACCCATCTGTCTACAGAAATTTAAAATTAATTTCTACATATCTTCAGGGATTTCTTCATTTTCTTTTGTTTGTGTGTGAGAGTATTCACTGATTATCTTGGTATTTGCTCTATAGACCAGGCTGGTCTTGAACTCACAGATACTAAAGGCATGTGCAACTGTGGGTATTTCTTTGTGTTTAATTAATTTTATTTTTGTGTATGGCTTATTTTTCTGCATGTGTGTATGTGCAGTATGTGTATGCAGTGACAGAATCTAGAAGAAAGTTTCAGATCCCTTGAACTAGAGTTACAGACAGTTGTGATCTGCCTTGTGGGTGCTATGAATCAATCCAGGGTTCTATGGAAGAACAACCAGTGATTTTAACCACTCACCTATTTCTTCAGCCCCTATATTGATCATTTCTAAAATGTATATGAATATGCACCTGTTGTTGCATTTACAGGCTAACAATGTACAGTTTCTTACCTTCTTGCTATTTGTATGGTTTGACTCTTGTATGAAGATTTTGAAGGTGAACATATGATGATAACTTACTGGAACATTTTTGTGAATGTGTTTTATGCCATGATGAATTTTCTTTTATTTGTACAATTACAGCACTAGGTAAAGGATGTTTCAAACTGAATACATTTGAGGGCTGAAATTTCCATTGAACAGCAAGACATGAGAATTATATATGAGAAATATATATTTACATGGTTTCTCAGAACCATGAATTTTGTGATGTACAGCATAACTAAAAGGCAAAACTAAAGTATTTTTTTTCTCAACTTTTGGTATTATGTTTTGTAAATTGTGACTGTGGGCACAAGCAGTTTCCTCATAATAAAGACTTTGATACTGAATAATATATAAATAAATGCTTAGGTCACAAGCTTGGGCCTGTTCTGCAACTAGCTCATACGTCAGTTACCCAGTTACCTATTTGTTCTATTCTATGATTGCCACATTACTTGTTACCTCTCCACAGAGTTCTAGAATGAACCTTTCCTGTGCCTTTGACTCTGTCCCAGAAATCTTCTCTGTATACTGGGACTACCATCTCCCTATTCTGTGCCTAGGCTCATAGCCCCATAGGCTCTTATTGATAAGTGAAGCTTCCACAGTTGTACAAAAGATTCCCTTTATCTTTCCTCCTTTTAGCTCAATAAAAGGCCCTTTCTTTTGTAATAATAAACTGTATACAATAATATCAATTATGAGAAGTGTCAGATAAGATTACATTCAAAATGTCCAGTACATACATATTTGGCAACCTTGGAAAATATTATACTATATATCCTATCTTGATGAATATAGAGTTTTATACCTAAATATATCTCTACTATAACTTGCATTACTAAGCTAAAACATCTTCTTAGACTTAAAATGATTGTCATAACCCTAAACAACTTAAACTTATATGTGAGACTATAACTAGTCTTCAAATGAATCAGAGACTTGAGAAGAAATAAATATTACCTTAGTATGTAGGAAGTGCAGAGAAAGTAGCTTCCAAAACTATAAAAATGACAGAGATAGCTGGCTGCTTGGATAATTTGCCAAGATTCTTACATAATGTTGGAGCATCCATCTTTAGCTTTCTGGCCCAGAATATGTGACAGATTTTTTTTCTTTTTTTCATTTTTTGTGAAGGAGGAAATATGAAAGACTGCTTACCCTGACTTGGCAAAGCTCAGCAACTGACTTCCCTGTCTCTTGTTTGTCCAGTTTGGACAAACTCTCAGCAATTGAAGCAAGGCTAGTTTCTTGCCCAGTGGCTACCTTATTATATATGAGGCAAACTTCATATGGAGGTTCTTTGAAGCTCATCATCTTCCATGAAGTAGAATGGGGATGCTGTGATGAGCATACCTGTCTGATAGGTTTTTAAAAAGGCCTTTTAACAATAAAACATCTTTGAATGCTATATTGTCAATCTCTAAGATTCTTGAAGATCATCTATCTATCTATCTATAGTATATCTGAATAGGCAAACACTGCTTCTAGCTATTTACTATCTGGGTAACCTAGAGAACATTTTTTTTCTATAATTAATTAAACTAGTATCTAACATGAGCGTAAGTTTTATTAACTATTAATTTACATTTATTCATTATCCTAAACAATGAAGTTTGTAATAGCGGCTTTCAAAGGACTAGAACTTAACATTGCATTTTTAAGAATTACCTAGGTACAATACCTTGAAAGTAGTTGATATGTAGTATGTTGTAACCAAATATAACCTTAATTTTGTATCATTATACAAAGATCTATAACAATGTGACCATATATAATGTGAATTTTGTATCAATATACAATGATCTATACCAATGTAAGAATTTTGGCTAATAGTAGCTCTATAGTTTAAGAGTAGATTCAATAATCTACCCATTATTCCTATATCCCTCCTTTTGTTATCTGTACTCCACCATCCCTTTAACATTAGAGATGAGAGAAAAGGTAGATGAAAAAAAAGAGAAAAAAAAAATCCTTGAATCTAACATCTCTCATTATGCTTCTTCCTTGATACAAGACAATTTAAACTTGTCACCGCTCTCCTTAAATGACAACCAACGACTGTCATCTATTGATTGACAAAAACTATCCAGTCTGCCTTTTGGAAATGGGGTGTTGCTCTCTTAAAAGTATTTCTTGCTTATTTGGGGTGTTATTTTCCTTTTGTGAGTATGCTAAAAATTGGGATATTGATAAGTCTTAAGAAAACTAGCTTTGCGTTTGTTGCCCAGTCTCTGCATGCTGATAAAGTTCAGGGCTTATCTGAAGTCTTGACTGAAACAGTCTGTGATGTTGGATCAGTTGGGGTCATCAGCTTTTTCTGAAGCTGTCCTGATAGCAGGTTTTGATGAAACAGCTATTAAGGCAGTCTGAATTTGTGTCACCTGGGTTACTTGTCTTGCCATCTTTGGGGTCTGGTTCTTTTGTTCTGCAAACATATAAACTTTCATAAGTAATATACATTTTTACATTAATGCACGTATGGAATGAGCAATGGGCAAAGCCGAGTTAAAAATGATCCTCTGTTCTCTAAGCAAGCAAAACATCTGTTTTTCTTTATAAGTTAGTTTGGGTTGTATAATCAAATGTAATATAAATTTCTATCTAAGTCATTTGAAAGGCTATGCATACCTTTTTTTTTTTAAATTTCTTTCTTCCTGTCTATAGCTATGGTATTCATGGGGTCTTCCCCCCTGTTAAATCTGATTTTAATCTATTTAGATGGAATCAACAGCATTTTTTTTTCCTGTTGAACTAAGGGCAATATCTCCTCCCCAGTGCAACATATTTCCTGACCTTCATTCTAAAGCTATCACATATGTAGACTGATCAAATTCATCAGTCCCTTCCAAATTCCAGCATATTTCAGAGGCTGTGTTATCTGTTTCATTGATGTTAAAAAAACCCCTTAAAGTCAATAAAACTCTGTTCTCTCTAATGTTAGATCTTATACCCTTTCTGTTCTATAAGTACTTCCTTTAAAGTCTGGTTAGATCTCTCCATAATTGCTTGACCTGTTGGATTTTAAGCTAATTCTGTAACAGGTATTATGTCATAATATTTTTAAAAAATGTCTTATTGTAATGAATGCATATGTTAGAGATTCAACACCTTCAGTCTGTAAAGGCATTTCCATGATAGCCATCAACTCTAATAAACATGCAGTCTCAGAATCAGGCTTTTCAGAACTCCAGGCAGAAGCCCATTGGAATTCTGAAGATGTATTAATATTATGATATATGAACACTTATATGTATCTTAACCCCCTACACTCTATAAAATGAAACATATAATCTATGGTATGACATTGATTTAAGGCAGCATCAAACAATTTGTACTCTTAACTCAATATGTTGAATCTCTATGGGTTGCCATTGTGATTTTTCAAGACTTTGTGGATCTTTCTTATCTGGAATCATCTCTTTTGTTGCTCTTGTCTGTTCCACTTTGAATACTTTTGAAGGTTCTTTACCCTGACTTAAAAAAACATCTAAAATCTGTCCTATGGTCTCCAATATAGGGCTCCATCTTTCAGTGTTCTCCTTATCTAAGTCTGTTTTAAATCTCTCTTTAAAAGGATCCATATAATTATAATCATAACTGAAGAACTTGTATGCTGATAACTGAAATAAAATCATATGGGATCCAGATGCATTGCATCATTGATTTTTACACCATTTTGAACACAAAAAATATGGCTGGCATCACTTTGTTGCTCAGGTAGCAGGTCGTGGAGGCTGCTGGCTCCTGGCTCTACTCATCACAGGTTGGTCCCTTCCTCTGGGGCATAGGCTTTCCCCACATGGCCTCAAATTAGAACATCTAGATGTCTCTAGCAGGCTTTTTTTGGACCTCGCTCTTAAATGTTGCTGTGCTTGAAAAAAGTTGAAGTGCCGGGCGGTGGTGGCGCACGCCTTTAGTCCCAGCACTTGGGAGGCAGAGGCAGAGGCAGGTGGATTTCTGAGTTCGAGGCCAGCCTGGTCTACAGAGTGAGTTCCAGGACAGCCAGGGCTACACAGAGAAACCCTGTCTCGAAAAACCAAAAAAAAAAAAAAAAAAAAGAAAGAAAAAAGTTGAAGCTACTGTGCCCTCAGGCTCTGGTCCATGAGAGAGTGAGGAACAGCCTCTGATAAACTCAGCTGGGTTTAATGTAAGGTGACCATTTCTCTTAAAGGGGAAGTGCCTGTGAAATGCATTCGACTTCAGATTCCCATATCTATCTAGGAACATGTTGTTCCTAGGGAATGCTTGTCCATGCCTTGCACCCAGAACATTTCAGGCTCTAAGCCTGTTTTTTTCTAAGTTAGGATTCTATGACTGTCACAGGATGCCATGTGTAACCATGAGCTTTCCATGTACACCAGTGTTCACCGAAATTCGGAATCTGAGATTGGATTATTTATGAATAATTGCCTAGGCCATAAGCTTGGGTTTGTTCCACAACTAAATAACTTAATAACTCATTTATTCTATTTTATGTGCTGCCGTGTGGTTAGTTACCGATCCTGAGGTCCATGTTATCTGCCCCATGCTATCTGTTTGGGGAAAATTTTTCATTTGCCTACCACTTTAATCCCAGAAATCTGTTCTCTATACCAGAATGTCAACCTCTTTATTTTCTACCTCATCTCACAGACCAACAGCATTTTATTGATAGACAAAGTTTTGCATACATTGCAAAAAAGTTTCCCCTACAATGTATTTTGTCCTTATTATGATCTTTTTTGAGACAAGGTTTATGTCATCTTGCCTGTTGAGGAACTCAGTATACAGATCAGGCTGGTCTTGAACTCACAGAAATCTTTCTGTCTTCATGTCCCAAGTACTGGGATTAAAGGTGAGTACCTCCATATATGGCGTCATTATTAAATTTTGGATATTGAACAAGATGTTTCTTGTTATAGCTTTTGCCAGGGGCTAGAGAAATGGCTTAGTGGTTAAAAGCACTGGCTGCTCTTCCAGAGAACAGTGGTTCAATTCTTGCTCCCCATGCCCTGGACTACTTGCCACCCAACCCTACCGGCCCTTGGAGGTTGGAGATGAGGTGGCTTGGAGTCAAGGACACAGACTCCTGGAGAAGGTGAGAAACTCTGCAGCAAGCTCTTCTGAAGTTGCTGCAAGTTTCTTTAATACTCTCCATCCCGCTTCCAATTGGTTCCAAGAAAGCATCTCTTCTAAACAGCAGTTCCCTATTGACTGGCATTGTCTGCATCAGCAATCCTTGGTCTCTCAGATAGTCTTCAATCAGGTCCTCCTTCAGGAGATGCCTTTGTGGGTGTGCCACCCCTAGTGTTTACATAGAGGTGGCCACCTCTTTTTCTCCTACATTTTGAGCTTTTCGATTTTTAGATTTTGACAGCCTAGTGGAGTCAGAGTGCCCTTGCCTTGACATTGGTGACCTCACCATGGAGAATTCCCAGTATAGCCACTGCTATACTTCCTATAAATTCCCAACACATACATAGCAGCTCATAACTGCCTGTAAGTTCAGTTTCAGGGACTTTGACATCCTCTTCTGGCTTCAATAGTCAGTAGGCATGCATATAGTGTATGGACATGTATGCAGTCAAAATACCCATACACACCTAATAAAAAAATACAGCTTTTCACACAGTTATCTTTGCAAAATTTTATTTACTATAAACTCGATTATACTCTTCTAACATTTAAACCTTCTTAAAAGGCCTTCACAAATTCCTTATCTTTAGGTTTACATTATGTATACTGTTGTGATCGGTAAGCAGAGAATACAAGATAAATGCTATGTCATATGATTTACAACAGTATTGTTCTCTGCATTGTTAATTTTCTGCTGGGCTCTATGAGTTGAGTTATTAGGCAACGATTCACCGAATTCCTTACATAAGCAATGTCTTTCTTTAGTATGAACTCTGCAATGTGTTCTAAGATTTGAAAGTTGGATAAAGGATTTGTCATATTCTTTGCAAGATTTCTTTCCAGTATGAATTTTTCTGTCATGTTTTAAGATATGAACTCTCAGTAAAAGATTTGCCACATTCCTTACAGAAGTGATGTCTTATTTCGTTATGAACTCTCCGATGTTTTCTCAGATTTGAATATTGGGTAAAGGATTTGTCACAGTCTTTGCATTTGTAACTTTTCTCTCCAGAATGAATTTTTTGATGTTCTCCAAGAATTAAGCACTTAGAAAAAGATTTATGACATTCCTTGCATACAAAATGTTTCTTTCCAGTTTGAACTCTGTGATGTCTTCTAAGATATGAATCCAGGGTAAAGGCTTTGTCACATTCTATACATTTGTAATGTCTCTCTCCAGTATGAATTTTTGATGTGTTCTAAGAGTTGAGTTTGCTGTAAAGGATTTGTTACATACCTCACATTTGTAAGGCTTCTCACCAGTATGGATTCTGGAATGTGTTTTAAGATGTGATAATTCAAGAAAGGACTTACCACATTCTGTGCATTTGTGTAACTTCTCTAGAGAATGAATTTTCTGGTGCCTTCTAAATGATGAATAGTGTTTACAGGTTCTGTCACATTCATTGCATTTGTAAAGCTTTTCTCCAGAATGTCTTTTGTCAGTATGCATTTTCTGATGGCTTTTAAGGGCTGATAGCTGAGGAAATGACTTTCTACATTCTTTGCATCTGTAAGGTTTCTCTCCAGTATGAAGTTTTTGATGTATTTTAAGATGTGTGTGCTGGTTAAAAGATTTGTCACACATGTTGCACTTGTATTTTTTCTTTCCAGTATGAATTCTCTGGTGTACAGTGATGACTGAGGTGGTTCTGAAGCATTTCCCACATTCCCCACACTGTCTTGGTTTCTCTACAATGTAGATTGTTTGTTTCAAAAGCCTGCAGGTTGAGTCAAAAATGTCATCATCTTCTTCTTATCTGTGCTCTTTCTTTGATGTGTAGAGTCTCTGTTCTTGAGTAATGTTGGACCACAAATTTAAAGATTTCTCACAGTTTTCAGATTTGCAAGATTTTTCTCCATTGTGCATGCTTTTCAGTCTATCTGGATTTGATGAATCAACAGAGGCATCCCTGTTACTACTGCATCTGTAGTTATTAGAGGCTTCTGTAGTTTTACTTGTTTTATAACATGTACAGTGGGAGGGTTCATGAAGCACTTTGCCAAACTCATTACACTGACAAGACTCTCTCTTTTAGCCTTTAGGTGTTTCTGGACAGTATCATGGATGCAGTTCTCTGAAAATAGGTACAAGTCAGATTAATTGGACTTGTTCCATGAGTAAACATTTGATAAATAACTGTCTGTCTATGATTAATCTCTCTTAAGATAACTTGATAAACAATTAATCAGAAGAAAAGTCACAGTAGAGTACCCTTTTCTCTGACTAAAATTAAATGGATTCATCCAAAACCAGTAACAACTTTAAGGAAGATAAAGCATATAATTGAAGAAATAATAGTTAGCTTTTGGATGGAGTTTTTAACTGATTATATTCAGAATACATGTCTCTATGCTTAAACATCATTTTCTCAGATATGGGTGATAAAGAAGAGTTTAATTCCATTTTACCAGCATTTTGTTAATGAAAAAAAAAAGCACTGTTCTGAAGACAGAATTCCTTCTAATATTAAATGTTACTTAAAAGCGTGAAAGGGTGTATTTTTTCTTTTAGAAAAAAATACAGAACAAAAAAAGAAATCACTTTAGGCCTTCAGAAGGAAAGGATGGAAAGAATATATTTTGCCAGGTATACTAGGCTCTAGGTCTCTTGAGACTCCAGTTGTTTAAATAGGAACTAGGAAGAGTAGAGGGAGGGAACTATAGGCAAGATACATTGTATGAGAAAAGAATTCATTTCAATAAAATGAAAAATGAAATAAAATGATATATGTGGAAATATTATAAGCTAATGAGTTCCTAAGTGCATCGTGAAACCTAAATGAAGGGTGCATGACACCTGTAAATGAAAAATTGAAAGAAAAAAGCCAAGTAAACTGAAAAAGTCCTTTTCTACTATTAAAGTTTCCTGAGTCTTCTGTTGTTTCCAAGACAGCTTAACAGAGTATACAACGCATTCAGTCAGTACATACAGGGAAGAGTTAGCAACTATATAACCAAAATATTCTCACCCACAGAGATGAGGTTGGTGTAATTCTCCAACATCACATTCTTGCACAAAACTCTCTGAACAGAGTACAGGCATTCCCATTCCTCTTTGGAGAAGTCTACAGCCACATCCCAGGATGTCAACAGCCCCTGAAAGAAAAAAGTAAGCCGGGCGGTGGTGGTGCACGCCTTTAATCCCAGCACTTGGGAGGCAGAGGCAGGTGGATTTCTGAGTTCGAGGCCAGCCTGGTCTACAGAGTGAGTTCCAGGACAGCCAGGGCTACACAGAGAAACCCTGTCTCGAAAAACCAAAAAAAAAAAAAAAAAAAAAAAAAAAGGTATAGTTGTGCCATGTGATACTAGGGACAGTGTTTTTCTGGATACAAGGAGACTTAAGGAAATTAGGGATGTAGATGAGCAAAGACAATAATTTAAAAAGGTGATTGCTAACATAGTTACATTCAACAATAAATGTTCTAGCTCTGAAAACAGGATGACACAATCATCTCACAAGTATGTCCATGAAACAGGGCATACACTTAAGGTCTGGACACAGTTACCTATTCTTTGTTTATATCCCATAGGATCACAATATACATGTCTCAGAGGGAAATTGTGATGAGAAAAAGTGGTTTTAAATGCTGTACTTGTAGTTAATGCTAATATAGATTAAAACTTTATTAAAAATCAGAAACATAAAAACTTAGAGAATGTAGTGAATACCCTTCAGGGTATGGATGGGCAAGAACTTACTGAATAGAAAGGACACCAACAGTTTATGAACGAATCCCAAATATCAACAGATGGAATGACATGAATATAAAGTTTCTGTTCACCAAAGGAAACAATTAGCAGGGCACACAGACACCCATAGAATGGGAGAGAACCTATACCAGAGACATTCTGGATAGGGACTCATATCTAGAATTTACCAAGAGTTACAGACATTAAATACTGAGGAAATAAAACTGCCAATTAGCAAATGGATAAAGGGCCTGAACAGATACTTTTGAAATGCAGAAAGATAAATAGTCAATACATACTATAAAAGTGATTATAATCCCTTAATTGCCATTAGAGATATGAAAATTCAAACTACTTTGAAATAGTGTCTCATCCCAGGGAGAAGCGCTGTCATCATCCAGTCTGATAAGAAATGTTAGAGAGGATGTGGACAGACGAAACCTTATTCACTGTGTGTCTGTGTTTCTCTCTCCCTGCCTCTCCCCCCCGCCCCGTGCGTGTGTCTCTGTGTATTGCAAATTAATACAGCCATTATGGAAATGAGTTTGGAAATTATTATAAAACTGAAGATAGAACTGACATATGGCATAGCTCTTACATTACTGAATATATACCTGTTACAATCCACACCCCATTCTGGAGATATTTATACCCTATGTTTACTGCTGTTTTATTCCCCAAAGTACTAGAATCAACCTAAATGTCTATTAACAGATGAATGTATAATGTAAATTATATATATATATATATATATATATATATATATAATTAATACTCTTCAGCTGAAGAGAAAACTGTAATAAAGATTTGCAGAGAAATACATGGACTTATTGTATAATGAGATTGTCAGAAAGAAGAAAGCACTTTTTTTTTTCTGGAATACCCAAGATATAATTCACAGACCACATGAAACTCAAGAAGAAGGAAGATCAAAGTGTGGGTGCTTCAGTCCTTCTTAGGGGAACAAAATACTCACGGGAGCAAATATGGAGACAAAGTATGGAACAGAGACTGAAGGAAAAGCCATCCAAAGACTGCCCCACTTCGGAATCCATCGTATATACAGTAACGAAACCCAGACACTATTGTGGATGCCAAGAAGTGTTTGCTGACAGCAGCCTGATATAACTGTCTTCTGAGAGGCTCTGCCAGAGACTGACAAATACAGAGGGGATGCTCGCAGCTAACCATTGGACTGAGCACAGGGTCCCCAATGGGGTCCCCAAAGGAGGAGAAAGGACTGAAGGAGCTGAAGGGGTTTGCAACACCACAGGAAGAACAATAATATCAACCAACCAGACCCTCCAGAGCTCCCAGGGACTAAACCACCAACTGAGGAGTACACATGGAGGGACCCATGGCTCCAGCTGCATATGTAGCAGAGGACAGCCTTGTTGGGCATCAGTGAGAGGAGAGACCCTTGGTCCTGTGATGGCTCAATGCCCCAGTGTAGGGGAATTCAAGGACGGGGAGTCAGGAGTGGGTGGGTGGGTGAACACCCTCATAGAAGCAGGGGAGGGGGTGGGATAAGGAGTTTGGGGGTCGGGAACCGGGAAAGGGGATAACAATTCAAATGTAAATAAAGAAAATATCCAATTTTTAAAAAAAGAAGAAAAAAACAAGTTAAAAAATTTTCAGAAACATAAAATTAAAGGCATTCATTGTCTTAAATCATAACATTTCCAGAAAAATAATGGCCATGACTACTGACCTGGGACATATTTCCTGGAGAAGCAGGCATTTTCCTGTTGTTGCTCTTCTTTGTCTTTCAATAAAAATAAATAGCTGGCTTGCTGCCCTTTCATATAAAGGATTCAAAATGGAAAATCAAAACACAATGAATGTTGTTAAAGCACAATGTCAGACCACCTGAAAAGGCCCCTGAAAGCAATAGAACTCTACCAGGTGGCTGGTTAATGACACCAAAGCCAGGAGAGCATGGACTCACATTCAAAGCTTGGACAGAAAAGCACCATATGGCTACAATAAACAACATGGCTACACTCAGAAAACAACTCCCTTAAAATTGATGGAGACATAGTGCATATGCAGAAAGTCACAACTTAACATAACTCACTTCTCTGAAGCAGCACAGTACATAATAATTTAGAGCAAAAATATACATAGGAAAAAAATCAAAGGAATTATGCATGAGAGCATGACAATGCATTTCATATGAAGAACAGGTAAATACAAAAGAACTTGAGAAATAATCATCCATGCTCAAGACAGCAAACTAGTCTCTCAGTAAAGTGTAACAGGGGGCCTGTTGTATGCTATAATAAACAGGACAGAATATAGCAAGTGGGCTCTTGAAACAGAAAATTTATTATTATTCATAGCAAGTGTGTGGACTTCCTGATTGATCAGGGCCACCATACAAAGACTCAAAGGCAAAAGCTATGGTTTTATGTGAAAATAGTTATTAACTTTTTAAAAATTTTGTTCAGAGAGGAAGGTAGATTGGACAAGGATGTCTTAGCCTGACGAAAAGTATCTTTGAGTTTTATTTAGAAGAAAACCAAAAACACCCCTCAAAATTCTGAGCTTTACTAGTGAGTGCTTCATCAAATCTATAATTTTAAAACTCTGAGGGCAATAGCAGCACAGAAGGGGAAAGAACTATGGAACATTCCTCACTTCTATATAACCTAAATATTTGACATCCTTAGAACTCACTTAAGTTTTTATATTCTCAGACCATTCATGGACTTTCATCCAGTTTTAAAAAATCACTTACCAGATGCATAGTAGTTGTTATTGAGAACAGTTATTGTAAAGTACATTCTTGTATGAAAAGCTGTGGTTATTCTCCTGCATACAGGCTTTCTATTGGGAAGAGATAACTCTACTGGTTTCTCTAGTGTTTATTTGTGCAAACAAGGTGTTTTTGGTCCTCTACATCTCCTATTTCTAAGTTTTGAAAGAAAAAATAGTGGGTATAATAGATGCCCTGGTTGAATGCATTTCTCTAAGTTTTCTCTATGGCTAGTCTAATTAATACAGGCAAGTATAAGAGAACTGTAAGGACAGCAAACTGAGGACCAAAGAAAGATAGAAGTGATAGCAGTCATGATGGCCACTCGAAGGTCAGTTGATTTTATCTTTCTGTATTTACAAATCATTAATTCCATGTAAATAGTATGAGAAAAATCTGACACACTAAACCAATACATGCCAGGAAATGGTTGATAAGTAAGATTAGATTTGAGCAACAAGTAATCTATGGTAGCTCTGTTTTCCAAAACTGTGGTTCTCATTTCACTTATCTCTTGACTGATTTCTGCTAATATTTTTGCTGTAATACTACTCTTTTACTAATCATTCAAGCCATTTTAGAGACTATCTTTGTATCCAGTAACCATTCCTGGAATATGTACTAAAAACATAAAAATAATCCTTAGCATGGTAAAAGAATACCATACTATCTCCTATTACAGTTCTGTCTTTTATTCCCTCCCCACCCACTCCCCACAAAAGGCATTTGGATTCTGCATTAACATGCTAAGAGTTAACATGCAGAACAGTCAGCAAATGTAACAGTGCCATTTTCTGGGTCAATTATATGTCTTTGTTTCCCAAAAATCAGCTTGATGTTTCCCCAAGTCATCAGTTTCCTCTTTAGATATCTCCTTTCAATAGACTTGTCATCTGCCTTCAGATGTTTCCATTTATCCACTGGTCTGTAGATGTCTTCATTTGATGCTTCAGGTCAGGAACTACCTGAGACAGCATTCATTTTTCTGTAAAGACATTAGCATAACCTTGCCTTGATGTTAAGACAATACCAGGCTCTTTACTTTTTTTTAGCATTTACTTTAGGTTGTGACTCCTTTAGGGCAAAAATGGTTTGGGCAGCAGGAAAAAAGAATTATCATTTAAAGTGAAAAAAGTTTAAAGTTTATATAACTAACTGTAGTATAACTGTGGGGATATTTGATGGTGTTTTTAATAGTGTTATCCTGTGTATAATCAGGGATTTAGGTAACACAATATTAATATTTCTTACATTATTTTGTTAGCTTAAGTGCACCCATTATCAGCATTTAGTTGTAATGAGAGTTCTAGTAAGGACATGTATAGAGTTATTTGACAAAGTCAAGGTCTAGATAAGATGCAATGGTATTTCTTGGAGCTCCCAGGACCTCATGCCATGCCTAGGGCTGTGCTCTGTAGCTGACTAATTAGGGAGAGGCATTATGCATGCTTCTGGTGAGTTTCAGCACAGATTTCTCCATAGCAGAGAATGTCCAAGACAGATAGCTATAGTTACAGGTCTCAAGCATTCATTACTAATTATGTATTATTAGCTTGGAATGAAATGATTTCTTTATATTATATAGGAAATGCCTTTATAGAGTATATGCTTTGTGAGCTTTCTTTAATGACTTCCATTTCCAGTGACTGATAATTTAGCAGACCAAAGGCAAGTATAAAATTGACAATGATTATTAATTTTTTTTAACAACTTAAACTTAAGGTTGTAAGACCTGAGGTCTTTAAGAGCATTGTTTGCTCTTCCAGAGGTCCTGAGTTCAATTCCCACATGGTGGCTTACAACCATCTGTAATGAGATCTGGGATGCTCTCTTCTGATGTGTCTGAAAACAGCAACAGTGTACTCACATACATAAAATAAATAAATCTTTAATTTTTTTTTTTAATTAAGACACAGGATATTTAAAAGTACCTAAGAAATAATCACAGAAAACAGTGATGGAGAAAACAACTGAACTTTTTCATGTCACAATGGAAATTCATATCCAGATGATACTGTAAATGAAAACAAGAATATTAATATCGAAGTATAACAATTCCAGGGAGGAAGAAGCTGTTAGAAGGCTTAAATGTCTATCTTTTTGTAGGCAGTTAATTTAAGTTTCTCAGGCTGTACCAAAACAATTTTAGTCAAAAATCTTCAAAATAATCTATGTCTTATTGATTCCATTTGAATTTAACTTCCTTTGGCCTCTAATGAAATTTGAGAAACATGTAATTATATTTGTATTTTTTTAGTCCTTGTATGATTTAGAAGAAATATTATTATATTTTTTATTTTAATTTACTTAATTTTTTTGAATTCATTCCAAACATGTTTACTTTGTTATTTTTAAATTTTTTGTTAAGTTGAAAAAAACAAAAATATAAATTTGAAAATGAAGTTTTAGTTAGAAAAGACAAGATAAAAGTTCTTTTGCTAAATGGTTAGTTCATTGTTGAATGGATGTATAATTTGACCACACAACCACTTATTAAATGTCTCTTCACAGCACTGGAAACCCTAACTAAGACAGCCATTTTTGTGATCAGAAATCTGAGAAAATAAATTATAATCTAAATCACCTATATGTCAATCAAAATGACAGAGCCTAGTTCGTAGTCCATTATCTTAGACAGTCTCCTAGAGTCCCAGGCTCCTGAGGTCTCCACGTTGATGGGGGCAGAGGTCTACATTTCTATGGAGAAGCATGGGAGGGAGTGACCTCATATTCTCTGGGCAAAGTGAGGCAATCAACTCTCCAGTGTCCTGCTTGTCCACAGTTCAGTCTAGGCCCTAGCAGTGAACGAGGCATTGGGATGGTCTTGCCGAGTGGTTAGTGTTGCCACAATCCAGGGGGAGTCCTTTGTTTCTGTGTCTATTATTTTGTTGGAGACCTTGAGGGTCATTATCAGGATTCAAGAGTCTCTGTCTATTATAGTAAGTTTAAATATCTTAGATGCCATATTCAGCAGATCTCTGATAGGTAGGAGAGCTAGTATCTACCAAGCATATCTGAGTTAAACAATCCTTGTCTGTTTTTAGTTATTTGTTCATAAAACAGAAGGCTAAATAAAGTTTATTCCTGTAATTAATTACCTTGGTATTTAGCATGACTACAAATATAGTTCTGAACATATTAAAGAATTTGATCATTTGTAGGGTGACTATTAACTTGCATTTCTTAATTATCCTTAAACGTTTACAATAAAATTGAGAATTTCTGAATTGAAGTTCTTTCAATATCAAGCAAAGACTTTTAAACATAGAGATTGGGAGCTTTTTTGATCCTTCTATGGTATATCATTATAGACCACAACAGTTTTCTGTATGACTTAGTTTACCAAAAAGTAGCTACAGCCTAACAATGTTACTGGAAACAAGAAGGTTAGATAAATATTTAAATCAGTCTCTGTTTGACTGAATAGGTATTTTCAAGCCAGTGATTCTCAATTTTTTAAATGTAACCCTTCAACATAGTCTTTTTGTTTTTATTTATTTTTTTAATGTTGTGGTGACTCTAATCACTCCAATTTGCAGGCAACCCTAGGCTGCCATTGTAAATAGGGTTGTGACTCTTATAGGTTTAAGAAACTGTTCTAAGTTCTTTGTCAGACTACCTAAGGTCATTGTCTTATTGCAGTGTAAGATAGCAATTTTTTTTACTCTCTGGTGTTTAGCTGCGGCCCTAAATTTTGGTCTTTTATTTATCTGTTCATCAAGACCATTATTAATAAAGACTTTATAATAAAATATTTGATAAACTTTAAAATGTCTCATAGCCTTATAAGCATAAACATTTTTAAAAAGCTGTATTTTTAAAGACATCTAGTTTTTAATTTACGGTAAAACTGCAAAACTTTCTTTAAGCAATTTTAAAATCTCTCATTGTGTGTTTTTGAAATATAAAGTATTTTTTTAGAGTGACAACACAGAGAGCAAATATAATTTTTAGAAAGCAAACCCAAGTTTTTAGCAGTGTGACAAATTAAGTGTCTCTATGAATGCGTGAAGGTGCAGATTTATTATCTCACCAAACAAGCATTGTTGCAAATACTATCTTTTATAAATCTGGAATTATATACATGTTTTTCCTAATTTAAAAGTATCATTGTAGATACTTGGTTGGCTAGCTCTATGTGTTGCTGCCCAGAATGGTTCCAAGCCTGAGTTACGGTTTTAAGTTGACTTTTTACTACAGATTTTTAAACCATACCCAGTAACTTGAGCAGCTATACCAGCAGTATTAGGTTCAAAGCTGCAGGAGCAAAGCTCCAAGAGCAGTGCCAGTTTATCAGTTTTTGTTGTCCTGATTCAGTAGCTTAAAAAAAAAAAAAAAAAGAATCCTTGAAACGGGTTAAGACTAAGTCAAGGGGAAAACGGCTGGCAGGTGAACTTTGCCCATTTCCCCGAATATGAATCACAGAAGTACAATCAAATTAAACGAAATCACAGATACAAACGGGCAGACAAGGACAGAATTGCCTGGAGAGGACAACCAATAGAGGGGGAGATTTCTCAAGGAGGCTTTCCCATGCCAGGATGTAGGTGATCTGGTCTGGGTGGCCTGGTTTTGGTCTAAGTGCCCTCTGGTGGCCATCCAATACCGAAGGTGGACCAGTCCAGAAGCAGAAAGTGTGGGGTTTCCCTGGACTCATGTGGAACCAGTATTGGGATATGAGGGCTTTTGAACCTTTGAAATGCTGTTAAAGGGGAGGCATGTGATCACCAAGATGGACTGAGAACTCCTCATTTCTAAGGGAAAGGAAGCAAGCAGGGAAAGGCCAGCAATTATGAGAATGCAGAGAAGTGGCTGTAGGGGACGGAGGGACCAGAACACAAGGCACACAAATAGGCAGATGGACAAGATGAGAGAGAGGTCAGCCAATGAAAAGACACAGTTCTATAGTCAAGGGTCCTATCCCGCTTAATGTGGACCGCCTCGTTTCATGCTAGGAACCTCTTTGCATAAGAGTTGACCCTCCTCTTCCCCCAGACATAAGGACGGTAGTCTTTGGAGCCAAAACCTTACTGGCCTTGGAAGGACTCTGCTTATGGGGTGGTCTGCATCCTGTTCCTCAATGAGATGGCCCACATCCCAAATGTTACACTGTGTTCCTTGTCCCTTATGTGCCAAGAGGAAAGAGAGTCAATATATCAGTTGGCTTGCGAAACTGCAAAATCTTTTGTTATTCATACCATATAAGTGGAGTTCCTGATCAGTCAAGTCCACCGAACAATGACTTTGGAGCCTTGTTTCTTCTGGCAGTCCTAAGCAGGGGTTGAAGTAGGGTTTACAAAGGTAAAAACCACACACATGTAGGCCAAGTTACAGGTATAATTTTTACCAGTGAGAACTTGGGATTAGAGACTTTCCCAAGTGTTCCATCATTGTCAAATGACATAGAATGTGTTTTTTTCCCAATCAAATCCACCTTCTTTCTGCTGTTAGGAATACTCATGAAAATCTGGGGATCTATTACTGCTTAGAGGGGGAGTTAGCTTCCAGTAAGTCTCCAGCTCCCCCAGGCCCGGAACTTGAATTTTGTTTCACTCTATATGTAAAATGGAATCTGAAGTCAAAATGGCAGTACTCAGGAACAGTTCCTTTACCTGTTCCCAAGAAAGAGAAGATACTACCCACAAGTCAATCAGAAACAACATAAAAAAAAAAAAAACAAACCATATAGAATAAAAACCCTGTTAACAAAAAAATGTAGCCACTCTGGAAATCAAAATGGAGACTCCTCAATTAAATAAAAAAGATCTCAAGTTAAATAAATTTAATACATGCCCCCAAAATTCTACTCCTTAGCATAAGTATAAAGGGCTTAATATCGTACTCCCCAGATATGTGTTCACCCATGTCCATTGCTGCTATATTCATAATAGGTACAAAATGGAAACAACATAAATGTCTTTCAACTGACATGTAAAAATGTATATATACACTATAAAATATTATTCAGCTGTAAAGAAAATTGAAGTTATGAAACTTGCAGGTAATGGATGGGTCTAGAACAGATCATAGTGAGTGGAGTAACCTAGACCTAGAAAGACAGACATTGTGTGTTCTCTCTCATAAGAAGTTCCTACTCCGAATCTTCAGATGTGAGCTCATAATTTGAAGTAAATATAGTAACCCAGGAAAGAAAGCTCCTAAAACATCATAGGCTATTGCTGTTGTCCATGGTTGTCTCCTGTAAGTACAGTGTAAGAAAGTTGTCTCCTGTGAGTCCCTATTATTGAAGACGCTGTGCCCTTTGGACACAGAACCCAGGACTCAAGAAGGATGTGACATTTAAACATCCTCTCTGGGGACTAGCTTTCATGGGACTAGAAGGCAATATGCAAGTTTCCCCAGGAGGGAGCCACCCAACAGTCCTACCTAGCTATGACTGGTATGAACCACCGCAACAATGATATGCACTGCTGGATAATCCTAAAGGTGTAAGAGTGGTACACATACCTTGGTGACAACTGATAGCTTCTCATTAAACTTAAGACCCTTTCAAAAAGAGGAAAATAATAGCTGGTACTGGAAAACTAGCCAGTGTCCCTAGGGTTAGTAAAGTCAAGGATCTTGGAGGAAAACTTAAAGCCACTACTCTACTAACGCAGCATAATCCTAACTATACTCCAAAAATTTCTCCTTATTCCCACAGATAAATGTAACCCTCCCTCCTCATCAAGGAATGTTTTCTAGAACACATAGAGATCATTACAGAAAATCACAGTCAGTCAAAATTGCACAGTTGTGATGCTTAATCCAAACTGACACGTAAGCAACACAACTTCTGCATTTAGGTTTACAGATCAGTGAGAAAAAGGGGCAGGGATATCGTAAGAGCAGAAAGAACAGGAGTTTTGCTGTGATATTGTGTCTCTTAGAAATATGTGTCTCAAGCTACATGCATGAAATCTTACAAACACGGCTGCCTAAACAGTATGTGAACAAGGATAACGCCAAGAGACATGCGAATGAGGAAGGGAGAAAGCTCACTAGGCCTCAACTCTAATCAAACACTAAGGAATCTGAGAGGTGGAGAAATAGTCTTTTCCCAGAGATTAGTGCACCTTACAGTTATCTAAAACCAAGTGTTCATCCCTGAAAATGTAAAGAATGAGATGAGTAGTTTGTACTTTTATGTTTAGGAATTCACACATACAATAATAATAAAAGATTATTAAAAAATAATGAATGCCTGTGTTAAGGGAAGATTTAACATCATCTACATAAAAAATTATCAGAATGGTTTTATGCCATTTTGAACTATTGTGACTCACATAAGTAATACTTAATAGGCAGTGAGAGAGATGGCTCAATGGTTATGAGTTCCAATTGTGTTTGCAGAGACCCAGGTTCCTTTCTTAGAACCCAATTCTCCATTACTACATTTCTAGGATGCAAAGGATACATAGTTATTCATGTATGCAAAAGTGTTATACACATAAAATATGTAAATGTGAATAAAACTGAATAGTACAACAAAATTAGGAAAGAGAAAGATAAGAAAAATAGGAAGAATGACTAGATAGATAGATAGATAACAAAACATAAGCTCCTTGAATGAATTTACTAGGCACATGAAAGTTCTCTACAATGAAAACTTGGTTGAAAGAAGTAAAGAAGGTCTGTAAAATAAAAAACTGCTGAAGGGCTGTGGAAGATGTGAACTAGAACACGGAAAGACGTTTTACAGAAATTAAAGGGGACATAATATTGTGAAATATGTGGTGTTTTGAAAAGTGGTTGGTCTTGTCAGTTGAAACTCCATGACATTTAGTTCCCAACGATATATTTCACAGAAATAGTAAAGAAAAATTTAGAATTCATATTGATGCACATAATCTCTTGGTACAGAGCAGCCACAGGAAAATGTTACACTGCTCAAGCGATCTTGGTGTGATTCCCAATTAGCCCAATGCAACAGAGAAGCAAATCTAGAATCTGCCCAATAGCAATGACCATAACAATGTCACCAAAATACTACAAACGTGCTGCAAATAAAAACGTAGATATGGGTTCTGGTCTCTACTACCATACAAAGAATCATAGACCTTCATGTGTGATCTGAAATAGTAAATACTGCAGAATAACACAAAGTGGGGAGCAACACTTGATACAAGAGAGGCAACTGACAAACAGTTCTATGTAAAATTCAAAAATCCACAGACATAGCAATAATTAAAAATATGAAGAGACACCCTCCACAGCAGGTATAGTTCTTAGTGATATATTTATAGTATAATGGATAAAAACACACTGTGAAAAAATATGAAGGATGCAAATTATAATATAATCAACAAATAAGCAACTGAATGAACACACCGTGCTCAGTAGAAGTTGAAATGGCCAATATGCACACATTAAAAAGCTTTGTGCTGTAGGGTAGAGGATACTGTACTGAGATTCCAATTCTGCCTAGAAAGTATCTGCATTTAAGACTCTAACAAATTCAAATCTTTCAGTATAATGCAAAAGGCTAATACTCCCAAAGCAAATGATGTAAATAGAATACATCTCTAAAGAAAAAAAAGAAAAGAAAAAAGAAGAAAAATTATTTTAAAACAAAAATTTTTCTTCCAAAAGTTGATTTCCTATCCAAAGATACAAGATATTATGAAAGAAGGAATTTCCTTTAAATGTTCTAACTATGTACAGCAATAAAAGATTATTTGCATTTTTTACAAAAAGTAATTCTGAAAGTACCAAGGAGCAGCACAGAGCTGGAAAACAGTAAGAGGATCACACCTAGAGGTGATCTCACAGTGTATTACAATTACAGCAATGGAAACCACTTGGAATTGTCATGACAACAGAAAATAGGAGGGATCCCTGGGAAGACAGGATAGACAGTATTTAACTGTCTGCAAGTATAGTTCCTGATTCTTATCAAAATTTTGTTGGCACTATTTTCAGGAATGGAGAAATTAACACTAAAATATAGAGAATGTACCAGAATACCAAAAGCTCCAAATTCTGAAAACAAACATGCCTAGTAGTATTAATTTTCATCATTTTATAATATATTAAAATCACTGAAGTGAAAATCATCTAATATTGGCATGTAGACATGATCAGTGATGTGCATGGAATAAGGACAGCATCACTCACATGCATAAAATAAAATTTTATTGCTTCCTCGTATCAATTCTTCTGCATAAAATCTTCTCATCTGTAACTTAGGACAATCCTAAGGACATTTTTCTCAGTGGAAGTCTCCAGAATTATTTCTAGTGAAACAGAATGCAGCAAAACTGATTTCATGTCTCACTTCCATTCACTTGAACTCCTTGCCACCCCTTCACCAATCTTCCAAGGTACTTGGATCCTTAGCTACTGTCTCCTGTCTCTCCATCTTCCAGGCCTCTGCTTTGCTCCAGAGGTGAGCAGGTCTGGGTGATCAGGGAGCCTTGCACATATGCATGAGATTCCTCAGAAAGCATCTGGATTTTTAACTCAGTACTGTGCTTAGGAGATAGAGAGATTCAACAAGTGATCCCCAAAACTGAAAATATTTTGATTTCATTTTCATTTAGCATAACTAAAGCCCATATCTGATCATAGTTTAGTAAAAACTGACCAGAGGAAGTGAATCTGAATGATTAGGATGACTATATGACTACAGTAGTATATGACTATATGACCAGTGAGGTTCTGAATTTACCACAGATCAAAGATGATAGAAGCTTCACACCTCTCAAAGGGATTCACAAGTTCGAGTATTTTATGAAAATTCTCGCTGTTCCTGAGGATTTCACCTTATTCTGTGAGATGCAAGACTCAGTCACACAGGGTAACACAGATACACAATTGTGTTCCCAGGACAAAGGGAGACAGCATGCAAAGTATCGTCACCCACTGAAATCAGACTGCTTTCATTCTGCAACATCCAGTCCCTGAGCAGGGTCCAGGCATTGCCCCTTCTTCTAGAACAACTTCACACTGTCAAATGACCACAAAATAAAAAAAAATAAAAAACAACAGTTTGGGAAGTTGTGCTGGTGCACACTTTTGGATTCCATTATATTTCCAGCCATTCCTTTCATGTGTACTATCTACAAAAAGATCTTCAGGATGCCAAGTCAGCAAGTAAGTCTCCAGGCATTACAGGGGAAGTTAGTGTGGATGAATGTAAATTGCAAGATCTTTGTCCTTTTCATCTTAACAAAGAGCACTGTATTTGCAAATATCACCAGATAATTTCAAATATTCTAGAAGAGAATCTATCTATCTATCTAGTTAATTAATTAATTAATTATTTTTACTTACTCATTTTACACTATCCTAACTGCCCATCTCCAGGTCACCCACCCCCTCCCACAATCCTTCCCCCATTCCCCTTTCTCCTCTAAGCGGGTGGGGTCTCCCTTGTGTACTCCTCCCCCACCCCTACCCTGGCACTTCAAATCTCTGTGAGGCTAAGTGCTGCTTCTAGGTCACTGAGGCCAGTCAAGGCAGCCCAGCTAGAAGAATATATCCACATGTAGGCAACAGCTTTTGACATAGCCCCTGGTCTAGTTGGTCAGGATCCACATGAAGACCAAGCTTCATTTGTGCACATATGAACACGGAAGCCTAGGTCCAGCCAGTGTATGTTCTTTGTTGGTGGTTCAGTCTCTGAGAGCTCCAAGCTTCCAGGTTATTTGATTTCGTTGGTCTTCCTGTGGAGTTCCTATCTCCTTAGAGGCCACAATCTTCCTAGTATTTTAATAACAACATTTTGACACCCACAAGATTGATGAAAAATATAATCAGGATTAGTCTAGTTTAAGTAATCTAAAAACTCATCAATAGGAATAGTCATTCACAACAGAGTTTCAAAGTCTGCTTCTTTATAAACAGCAGGGAAACTGCACCCTGGTCCTTTCCCACTGCGCAGCATCTCCTGACTTGGGAGGATCTAGGGACCCAAAGCTCTTGTTCCCCGTGTGCTGCCCTGCTGAGTCTCACAGGCCAGCAGCCAGGAAACTGCATCTGAGGAGAGTTTGCGAGGATCTAGAGAGAATCAGGCCAAAGTAACCGGCCAGCCTTTAGGTGGCCAGGAGACTCACTCAGGTACTGAAGGGAACAGTGGGGTTTCCAGCTTATGTAGACTCCACTCAGTTTTTCTCTGTCACTCTCCGAGTCCGGAGAGTATCCCCTCATTTCCCGCCCCTCATTTTCCATATTCATTACTCAATGAGTAATCCCGACCCTCATCTCCTCTTACCTGGGGGGTTCCAAGGCCACCAAGTGCAGTTCCCCCTCTAAGTCGCTGACTGCTGACTTTCCCAGGATGCCTCGCGCGAGGGCATCCAACTAATTAGGTTAGTTTTTGGGTACCGCGAGACCCTATCCTGTGTCTTCTATACCCGGGTCTGCACTACGGGATTTCACACAGCGCAGTCTTGCAGCTCCTTTCGAAATGGAACCTCACCACTTCGGACTTATGTCTTTTCAGTCCAACTTGCCTCTCCTCACTCACTTAGTGTACCAGCTTCTCATGTCACATCTTTAACCACACCCACTCTACACACTTCCACAACCACCACTTAAGGAACGTCCACCTTCTGTTTCTGGGTGAGTGGCCCTGCCCCGCGGATTGCAGCTCAGGCTGTCAGGCTGTCCTGTACTCAATCCGCAGACTCCCCACCTGCTTGCTGCCAGCATAGACCAGACGCGAAAATTCAGACGCCAGAATCCCGTCTTTAATAAAAAAAAATGAGTTGCCCAAACCAAATACTGCAGTTTTGCCCCAGGGAGAGACATTTCAGTATCTTAGATGTTGAAAAGCTATAGGTGGAATTCTAAGGTCAGCCATTTGCTACCAGCACAGGGCTGAAGTCATCCCCTGTTGTACTGCTTTTACCACTAGATGGTGGTCACGTCCGTTTACTAACTCAATACCAGGGCTGTCTCCTGTGACTCATGCTAAAGGTGCTGTAAGATAAAACAGATTTCTGGGGTATCCAGAGATTTTCGTTGTCCCAGATGCAGAAAATAAGTAAGTATATGGTAGTAGTCCTAAAAATGCCAGTTATACTATCCCATCTGTAGCTCCGAGAACAATGAGGAAGAAGAGGTGGTTAGGAAATAAGAAGGAAAGAGGAGGAAGGGCTAAGTCATGCTCTTGATTCTACAAACTACTGTAATCAATTACCAACAGCAACTGTAGTTACACGTGCTAGCTTTACACAAGACCACAGTCAGTCTAGGAAAGGGAAAACACACACTTTGCCTCTCAGATGTTGGTCTGCCACCGACCACCCCAGTCGGATATGGGAGTCCCTGGGACAATGGTCCTCGAAGGCTAGGTGGGTAAGGATTTGGCTGTGACAAACAGAAACAAAACAGTTTGAATCTGAGTGTATTTGGCAGCTCTCAAGCAAGAGTTGTATACATGAAGAAACAAGTATTACAACTCTGAGAAGATGTGTTCAGTGAAGCAGTCAAATAGAACAATATCATTACAGTCATTTGGCACAGTAAAGCACAAAATCATCCAAGTATTGCAACTTCTGAAAAGATGTGTTCAGTGAAGCAGTCAAATAGAACGGATATCATTATAGTCATTTGGCACACTAAAGTACAAAAATCATCCAAGGCTAGTAGCAAATTTCCAAGAACAGGTTAATAAATTTTTATGATCAGTTTTTTAACATCAAGTACCTGATTTTTTTTTTGCGAATCTTCAAGGTGTAAATTTAAATGATTTTAACTCTTTTTATTTAAGGCTTTTTAAAAAGAATTTTTTATTGGATATTTTATTTATTTACAATACAAATGTCATCCCCTTTCCCCATTTCCTCTCCCTATAACCCCCTATCCCATCCCCTCCTCCTTTTTGCTTTTATACCATTTTGATTACATGCATGTATTAAGGTCAGCTCTAGGTTGAGGGTCTAGCAATACAATAGATGCAAATAGTCAAGGAACAAGCAATACAATAAACACAAATAGTCAAAGAAAAAGCAAGGCATTAAGCCCAATTATGTGAACACTCCTGTGATCACTGTTTCTAAGGCTTATCAGGGTGACCGAAGTATCTGAGCCTACTTCCCTGTTCTAGCCCAAGTTCATTTTCATGTCTGAAACCTATTTCATTGTTCTAGCCTAAAATTTAGATTACTGTCTGAAATTACTTTTTTGTTCTAAACCTAATATTAGATTCCTGCCTGAGATTACTTCTTTTTTCTACCCTGATGTCAGATTCCAGCCTGAAGCCCACTTCCTTGTTAAGGCTTTCTTTAACAATATACCAAAGCTTACTTCCAATGACACGGTAGGCATATGAAATTTTATTGCTGGGAAAGTTTTTAATCTAATCATAATACTATTTTGTAATTTTGTAAATGATTTATAAAGTGAAGCACTGGTTTTCCCAGAGATAAGGACATGGCTAGTGACCCCATCTCAAGGGATGGTTTCTTATCCATTTTTCTCACTTAAAATCTTAGCCTAGGTTACCAGGAACATCTAGTAAATAAGAAAAGGAATAGAAGAAGATCATAAATTGCCATGAGAACTATGGCTCAATATTTTGTTCTGGCCAAGAGTTCCACAACCAGTTCCAGGAGGCCTCCTTCTTTTGAAGTTTTTGCCTCAGTCTGTAGAACTTGTCACACAGATTCTACTGGGGTTGGTGTGGCATCTCTCCCTTTTTTATTTTTTAACTGAAGCTTGTAAATATCTTTTTTGGCTGTAGAGATGGAGGAAAACACTAGTCAGAAGATGACTGGAAAAATAAGGAGGAAAAGAACTATTTTGTAGTCACGGTGACAACAATGATCCAATGTAGCCAACTAACAAGGTTTAATGACTGTAAACCAGAGCTAATAGACTGAGCCAAATCCTCTATACCAGTAGATTCAACATGTGCTTTGCTATAGCTGAGATTTGGGCCATTTGTAATTGAGCCATATCATGAGTAATATAATTGTCTTTCCAAATTCCCAACAAATGATTTCTAGTAAAATTCCAATTATGACTTTTATTATAAAGTAATGTCGTTACACATATGTATTGAAAGCACTGGCACTTGGTAGAAAGCTGAACTTTAATATTTTCCACCTCCTGTCCTAGTGCTAAAACTACATCCTCTAGAGCATAAGTTTGACTTCTAATTTTTTTTATCTGTAATTCGTTGCCTTGCAAGTGTTAAAGAGACATTTTTATTTAAGTCATTAACAAAATGTGCAGTCTTCATGTCTGAAACTAGTGCGGACTGTTGAGACTGTAAGTGAAGTGAGGATGGTCATTAAAGCACTAATGCCTGAAATTAAAGCCAAATAAAATGCTTTGGTCCAATTAGCTTATTAGCTCTTTTAAGTGTTTGTAAAGCTACATTGTCAAACCAAACAAGTGTTGCAGGATATTTGATCACACTCTGAATCTGGGATTGTGCTATAGTGTGACTCTGCTCTTAGCACACACTAATCCCTCTGGCTGGAATACAGACACACCCTTTACAACACCCCTTTAATCCAAAACAATGAAGGTAAAGTTAGTTTGTAGAAGGAAGCACTCATGTCTGGAAGTGATGTCTAATTGATGGGTAAACAAAGTGAGTAATCAGAGAAGATCTGACAGAATAGAATACTCCCAACTCTCACGAGGAGAGGGAAGAAAAGGAAGATATGTAAGGGCAGTGAGAGAGGAATGAGGCAGTTTTTTACTGGGAGAGTTTTACAGAGACAGGTTGAAGAGAGAACAAGTTACACACAAGTAAAGACAGAACAAGCTAGACAATGAGAAGGAGCCAGAAGATCAGAACATATTCCCAAAATTAGTATGAAGCCAAGCACAGACAATCAGTAGAGGCCAAGAAGGGAGAAGCTAGATTGAATCAGTGATCTTGGAGAAGGGCTTGAGGCAGAACATCTGAGTAGAACCAGCCAACAAGAGATCAGAAAAAACTAAGAATTGATGAGGTTATTCAGCAGCAAATCTCAGAAGCTGAAAATATTCTAGGCCTAATTGGATTGTATGGAGGCTAGAAGCATCCAGTGGTTAGGTCTAGGTTTAGTAGACGGAAGTAGAGACCAATCACTTTGGTGAATAGAAAATACATTCACAGATATGGATAGATTCTAGGATTTGATTTGCTACCTTTAGTTGTTATCCTCTGCTGAGCAATCAAGCTCCAGCACATAGCTCCAAACCCACAGTCTTACAAATGGCTTTGGTTAATCTCAGTGGGTCCCAGACAATATGACTAGAAATGAACACAACAGAGAATTGTTGGAATTGTGGACCAGAATAGCTGAATGGTAGGAGATGAGAGTGAGCAGTATTACACACACACACACACACACACACACACACACACACACACACACACAGCACACATAGACACATACTCATGCATGCTGTGTGTTCATGTTTGTGTGAGTGTGCGTGCATGTGTGAAATAGCTAATAATTACAAACATCAAATGACCACATCAGTCTGTAATTTCTTTTTGGTTGCATCATATCTGGTTTTATATCAGGTAATACTGTCAAGAAGTCTTCCTTGGTTGTGTCAAGAAGTATTTAAGTAGCTTTGTGGTTAGATCTTCTTTGAAGTTTTGCTAGATTCCTATCAATCTGCTCCTGGGTCATCTTATGTGGTGGTGGAGGGATTTTTGTTACAGCTTCAGTCTCATTGCTACTTGTAATTCTGTTTTCAAATAAGCTGAATAGTAGAAATAAGATCCACTTCATTATTCATGTCTATCAATTAAGTTGTACAGTTATCTTGGTAATTGTCAAGATATATAAAAAAAATGTTATGTATAGCTGGGTAAGGTCATGTAAGCTTTCAGAACTAGCACTCAGGAGGCAGAAGCAAGGGGAACTCAAGGTCAAGGTCATCCTGGTCTACAAAGTGAGTTCAGACAGGTGGCAATATACAGAGAGAGTCTTTCCCCAAATAAAGCAAATTCTTCCTTTTATGATACCAGAAGCACATTAAGGCTTCCAACCAAGGAATCTAAGCAATAGTTTTACACAGGTATGATGCCTATGAACCACATCAAAGATCCCCATGGCACCATGGCAGGATAACTCTAAGAGTGCAGAAGTGGCAAGCTCACCTTTGTGGCAACCAACAGCTCTCTAATTGGTCTTAAGACATTCTGAAGAAAAGGAAAAACCATGGCTGGTCCTGGAAACCTCACTACCTACTCATTGCTGTTGAAGTCATGAGTCTTGAGGAGAACCAAAAACCACTTGACTAAACCTGTGGAATACCTCACAAAAATCTAAAAATTGTTTCTTGCATCCCCAAATAAGTACAGTTTTCACTCCTCATCATGAAACTTCTGTTTACAATAGACACAGACCACTACAAAAAACTCACATCTAATCAAAATACAGAGATTTGGAGGCCTTGCCCAGTGGATAAATCTTCAAAATACTCCTGCATTTAAGTTCTCAGGAACATTTTTGAAGAGAGGATAGAAATATTAGGGAGTTTGATGTGAGATTGTTTTTTTCTAGTAATACCAGAAGATTCAATCATAAAATCTCACTGACGTGAATGTCAAAATGAGAGCTTAGAAAGACAATGGACATCCCCACGTGGATGGGGAGACACCTACAATGGCTCAGCCCTACACACAGAACTATGGGCAACTTAGGAATACTGGGAATAGAAATCTCTCCAATCCATGAGTATTCTAATTATTTATCCAATAACAAATGACCAGCCTTAATGACATAATATACACAACATGATGTGGACTGAGTAGGTTATACTTAGGAACATATATGTTCTATGTATATATACATACATATATGTAATATCATATAATGAAATAAATGGCCATGAATTGAAAGAGAGCAGAGATGGGTAGATGGGAGGATTTGGCAGGAGGAATGGAAATGGAGAAATCTAGTTATGTTATAATCTTAAAATTAAAATAGTAAAACAAAGAAAACAGAAAACTTACCAAAGCAAAACAAAAATAAAGGAAATAAACAAACACCAACAACAAATCCAATGAAAACCAAAACAAAAGGTTCTATAGATTTTTGGGAAAAGAAAACCAACACTTTAGTAAGCTTCCTCTCATCTTACCATAGGCAGAATGGTCACCTCATGAGTAGAAATGATAACTAATGTTGACATAAATGTGGGGAAAGGAGGTCATACACTGCTGAGGAAGTGGGAACTAGAGAATCAAATTTTGAAATCACTATAGATGTTCTAAAATCAGGAATATATGAAAAAATGAAAACTGCTGTGTGACCCATGTTCAGCACTGATGTGTGACACTATTCATGTGGAAAAGATGACAAACATCTATTTATCTCAGATAAGAAACCAAAGTTGTGAAGCAACAAATTGTAACTTGGTGATCCAATGAGGTTTCTGTTGTTTTTCTTTAATCAGGATGTTTCCTGTGCATGCATGTCTTTGCACCATGTGTGTTTGGATGCCTGCAGTGAACAGAAGAGAGAAATGGATGCCTTGGAGTTGAGATTACAGATTGAATGCCCCTGTAAGGCTGCTGGGATTTCAAAGTGAGTCTTTACAAACAGCAGACAATGCTTTTAACCTCTGAGTCATTTCTAAAGCCCAGTGAATGAGTGAGTTTTATTGTGTTGGTTTACAAGAGTGATTGAGGGCTGATTGATAGAAGCACAAAGATTCAATGACTGCACAGCAATGTGAGGGTGATGGCTAATGTTTCTGCCTGGGGATTACTCCACAACTTGCAGGTAGCTCACCTGAGAATAGAAGTGTGTCTTTCAAGCCACTTGGCTACCTTCTCCAGAAAGCTTGTCTTGACTTCTCTTGTGTCTGCTCAAGGAAGCTTGAGTGGTGTCTGCTTCATGGTTGGTCTGAATATCTTCTGTGAAGTTAATCTTGTCTGATTAACGTAGTCCTTATCAATTATATATGCTTGAGGGAGGAGGACAGTAGTATGTCGGGCTGTTGCCAGAGCGGGCGTGGGTTCTGTTGGGCTGAGTTGTGGGTCCAGAGTGTCTACCACCCCAAGGGGCTGGTGCCAAGGCTCAGAGGGCAGACCCTGTTACTCCACACTGCACCGGCAGACACTGGGTTGTGGAAGCCAAGTGACTTTGCTCCAGGCATGGGGAGAACACAGTCTGGGTCCCGAATGGGCTGGAACTCTTGGGTTGTCAATCCCCAGGCTAGGAGCAGCTGAGGAATGACTGGTCTCACCCCTTGGGCTCTCAGGCACCACTGAGAGGCTCCTGAGGATGGGGGGGGGGCGAAGGGAGGGGAGAAGATGAGTTCCAGTGGCACCCTTTGGGGAGGGGGTCTTGGTCACAGTAACTTGTTTGGCTGGGTCATGGCTAGGTTTCTGTGGCTGGAACACAGAGAGATAAAGTGGCAGCTTGGTAGTTGAAGGCCTTCTCCATGGTTCCCCACGGCAGGCCCCAAAGATGAGAGGTAGTCCAGGTTTTAAGATATGGTCTTAAGATCTTTCTTGTCTTGGTAGAAAATGAATGAAGCTGTACCCTGTATTCTCAGGGCGAGCCTGAGGTTAAATACCTTTTGTGGGGAGGGGAAGGTCTGGAAAGGAATGCTTAGTTGGCTACACCCTCTGGCCTTTGGGTATCTTATGAATATGGAGATGTTTTGAAGCTCTGTGGCCTATAGTCACACCCTCTATCTGTGCTATGTGACCAATGGCCACAAACTTCTCTTTAGGAGGGGCTGTAAAGGGCTGTCCTATGTGCCTAAAAGGCATGGATTAATGGAGGTCTTCCACCTCCTGTCAGGAGCCTGGAGTCTGGGAGTGTGGCGAAATGCATGCCGTCCCTTGCAGGGAAACCTGTGAGGTCTCCAACCTGCTGGGTCTCTGGCTATCTCTAGCCAGTGCTCGACCAGAAACCATGTTGTCTTTTCACGGTCCTACACTAGTAAACTTTGCCAGCTTCAGGGACTTCCTAAAACTATTAAGTTGTTTATTTATGAGTTTTGGAAAATTCTCTTCAGGATTGAATGTCCGACCTTCATTATAGAAGTTGCACTCAACCCTGTGTCATGATCCATTTGGGGTAATATATCTGATACTCTGCATATTAGATATAATATTATGATTCATAACGCCAGCTAAACTACATTTATGAAGTAACAACAATACAATTTTATGTTTAGGGATTGCCAGAACTAGAGGAAATTTATTAACGTGTTTTATCATGAGGAAGGTTGAGAACCACTGCCTCATTTCATCCCTTTATCATTCTTTAATATCCTGTGTTTTAACGAGATTTGTCCAAGATTTCTCAGAGAAAACTGACGTACAGTAAGTGCTCCTGGGCATGCTATTATTCAAAATCTTTCCATCTCATCACTGAACACTTGCTCATCATGTTCATTGCTGCTTTGTTGACAGCACTTAGGAAATGGAATCACCTTAGATGCCCATCACCTGACACACGTGTAAATAAAAAACGTGTATCCCAGCATTCAAATTATTGTTTTTTGTGTGTGTGTTCAAGAAAGGTTACTTATAGCTACCATCACTAATAAATGTCCAATCTCAAATCAGCCTTTTGAGACCTCAAGACAGAAACCATTGAAATTCTGAAGATATATCAATAGTATATATCAACACGTGTACATATCTTAATCCTCCATACTATAAATCTATTGTATGAGATTTGCTCTAGGGTAGGACCAAACATAATCTGTACTCTTAATATGTTGTATCTCTATGGGTTGCTATTGTGATTTCTCAAGCCTTTGTGGATCTTTCTCATCTGGAACCATCACTTTTGTTGCTCTTGTCTGTTCCAGTTTTGATTTTTTTGAAGGTTCTTTACTCTAACTTAAATAATCATTTAACATCTGTCCTATGGTCTCCAATCTAGCATTCCATATTTCAGTCCTCTTCTTATCTAAGTCTGTTTTAAACCTTTCTTTAAAAAGATACATAAAATTGTAATCATTACTGAAGGACAGTTACTCGTATGCTGATAAGTGAAACAAAGTCACACAGGATCCAGACGCATTGTGTCATTGCATTTTTCTCCATTTTACAAACAGAATATGTAGCTGGCTTCTCTCTGTGGCTCAGCTAGTAGGTTGTGAAGACTGTTGGTTCTTGGCTCTAATTGGCCCCTTTCTCTGTGTGGTCATTGGTTTTTTACAGTTGGATCCCAATTCAGGATCTAGGTCTCTCTAGTGGGCCTTCTGAGTACTCTCAGACCCTGTTGTGCTTGGGAAAAGTTGAAGCTACTGTGCCTTCAGGCTCTGGTCCATAAAAGGGAGAGGAACATTCTCTGCTTAACTAAACTCTACTGGCTTTATTGCAAGGTGACCATTTCTCTTAAAGGAGATATGTCTATGAAATGCATTTGACTTCAGATCCTTGTATCTACCTAGGAATGTGCTGTTTCTGGGGAATGCTTGTCCATGCCTTGCACCCTGAATGTTTCAGGATCTAAGCCTGATTCTTTCTAAGTTAGGATTTTATTCCTGACAGTGTATGCCATCTGTAACCATGAGTTTTCCACCCACACCAATGTTCACAGAAATACCAACTGTGAGATTGAATTAATTATGAATAATTACCTAGGCCATAAAAGTGGGTTTGATCGAAAACTTCATAGCTTAGTAACCCGTTTCTTTTATGTGCTGCCTTGGGGTTAGTACCTCTCCTCGGGTTCATTCAGCCATCTCCATCAGTGTTTGGAGTGATTTTTTTCCTTGTCTTAAACTCTATTCCAGAAATCTACTCTCTATACGAGAACTTCCACTTCCCCATTTCCTGCCTAAGGTCATAGACTAGCAGTCTTTTATTGATAAAGTTTCCACACATTGCACAAAAGAATCCCTTGACAATATATTTTGTCTTTATTTTGATCTTTTTTTTTGAGACTGGGTTTATGTAGTCCTGCCTGTTGGAGGTAGGAACTCAGTTTGTAAATCAGGCTGGCCTTGAACTCAGAGAAATATTTCTGTCTCCATGTCCTGAGTGCTGGGATTAAAGGTGAGTGCCATAATGTCTGGCATCATTATGAATTTTAGGTTATTGAACAAGATGTTTTTATTATAGCTTTAGCCAGGGGCTAGAGGAATGACTTAGAGGTTAAGAGCACTGGTTGCTCTTTCAGAGAACAGTGGTTCAATTCCCAACACATACATAGCAGCTCATTACTCCCTAAAAACTACAGCTTTAGGGAATCTGATACCCTCTTTTGGCTTCCACAGGCTGTAGGCATACATGTAGTATACACCCATATATACAAATTACCCATATACACTAAAACAATAAATCAATAAAGCTTTTTACACAGTTATATTTGAGGAAATTTATTTTTTTTAAGTTTAAGTTATTTTTTTATTTAATATTTTATTTATTTACAATACAGATGTCATCCCCTTTCCCATTTCCCCTCCCTAGAACCCTTTATCCTATACCCACTCTTCCTTTATGCTTTTATACCATTTTGATGCCATGTATGTATTAAGGTTGGCTCTAGGTTGAGGGTCTAGTAGTACAATAGATGCAAATAGTCGAGGAACAAGCAATACAATAAACACAAATAGTGAAAGAAAAAGTAAGGCATTAAATCCAGTTACGTGAACACTCCTGTGATCACTGTTTCTAAAGGCTTATCAGGATGACCAAAGTATCTGAGCCTACTTCCCTGTCCTACCCCAAGGTTATTTTTATGTCTGAAGCCTACTTCCTTGTTCTAGCCTAAAATTTAGATTCCTGCCTGAGATTACTTCTTTGTTGCAGCCTACGATTTAGACTCCTACCTTAAATTACTTCTTTGTTCTAGTCTAATGTCAGATTCCTGCTTGAAGCCTACTTCCTTGTCCTTGCTCAATGTCAGATTCCTGCCAAGCAGCCCCTTTTCTTGTCCTTGCCCATGTCAGATTCTTGTCAAGCAGCCCCAAAGGATTTCCATCTCTCCTCCTTTTTTATTTTGTTAACAAGACTGAGCCTGTCTTAGGTCATTCTGACAAGAATGCCTTCCTTACTAGTCATGGAATATGCATTATCAAAGGCAGTGCACTTCTGTCTTAGTTGGTAGGTTTCTTTGCAGAATCTTACCCATCCTTGGCTTGCCAGCCTGTTAATTTAATAACTCTGTCTGGAGGTCCATTTTCAGATTTAAGCCATGTACTTTGGCTGCTAACATGTTGATGTTGTTAAAGATAAGCTTTAACATGATGGGCAGGAATGAAAGTACTCCCAAGAAGGGCTAGCCTGATCAAGCTATATATGCCATTCCTGAGGTTTGTCCAAAGTGGAAATACAGAGCTCAGGCCATGGATAATTTTATTGGCATTATCTGCAGCATCAAATGTCAACAGAGCAGCATTCTTTAAATTCGTAATCTCATATGCAAAGTTAACACACCCAGAGAGGTGTTAGGATTATGTCAAATATCTTACAGGTGTCCTTAAACTTTTTTCTAATTATAATGACAATCATTGTGAATTTCAAAAGTAACACTACTCCAAATTTATCTGTCATGACTGTTGGGATGGCTCCTAACTCATGAACCCTGAACCTCCTTCAGATAATTTGAATGAGTTAAAGAGCATCATTTGTTGTTCCAGATACCTATATAAATCTTTTTGTATACTCAATACATTACTATTTTTTTTTTTTTTGCTAGATGGTTAACAAAAATAGTCGTCTTAACTCCTTGTGTCAATGCTATTGCAGAAGCAGTGGTGTTAGAAATTAATGGAATTAAAGCTGTTATACCTGCAGTAATCAAGTCTGGTACCCTCTTGCTTCTGCTTAAAGCCTAATTCACTTCTTCTAGTACTTTTAGGCTTTTTTTCAGAGAATTAAGTTTTTCTAATACTCAGCACAGTGAGACAAAAGCTGGTTGATAGACTCCTGTAACAAACATGCCAGGTTTCCACACACTAACATAATTGGAATTTATACAGTCAATGCAACTTACAATAAATGCTGTAGAAGAGACAAAACCAATTTTAGCTCGACAATTAAAAGAGCCTTAAAACATGCACTAACCCTTGTTTGAAATCCAGATCCTGTCCCAACATTATCTCTTCCTATCCTAACATCATAGCGAGCTACAGCTACCTTCCAAATATGTCTCTGACTAAGTCCAGATCCAGTCTTCCAAAAGTAGACTGTTATTTACCATATTGGATTGATTTCTAGACCAGTACATGATTAAGTCCTAATAGCTGGGCACCTTTAAGAAGAATACAAGAGACATAATTTCTCTTTTCTATTCTCTATCCCACAAGGTCTAAAAACTTGAGGCAAGGCAGCTTTTCCCATCTGGGATATACTCAAGCAAAGGTGGGTCAGGAATATAGGTCCAATACAGCTCACCAGTCACCCTTGTTAGGGCATTCAGTAAGCTCACAGGTCAGCATCATTCTTTGTCTCAGCAACAGTATGTCTCACCAGTTTTTTTTTAAAGTTCTATGGGCCTTTTCCACCTTGTTTTTGAAGATTATATGAAATCCCCATAATAAATTGTTGACAAAAAGTCTTGACTGCTCAACTACAATTACCAGACCCATTATCTGTTTTTTTTTTTAAAGTTGGATATTTATTTTTATTTACCTTGCAATGTTATTTCCTCTCCCACTCCCCCCAAAACTCCTTGTCCCATCCCCCATCCTCCTATTTCTATGAGGGTATGCTCCCACATCCTCCCATTCCCCCTCCCTGCTCTCAAATTCCCCAACATTAGGCACCAAGGCCCTCCACTTCCACTAATGCCTGACAAGGCCACTCTCAACTATCTATATAGGTGGAGCCATGAGTCCCTCCCTATGTGTTCTCAGGCTGGAGGCTTTAGAATGGCTACTCCACCTTGTTTCTTAGGACCATTTGCTTGAAAAATTGTTTTCTAGCCTTTTACTCTAAGGTAGTGTCTGTCTTTGTCATGGAGGTGGGTTTAATGTATGCAGCCAAATGCTGGGTCCTTTTACATAACCAGTCCATTAGCCTATGTCTTTTTATTGGGAATAGAGTCCATTGATGTTAAGAGATATTAAGGAGAGGAAATTGTTGCTTCCTCTTATTTTTGTTATTATCAGTGGCATTGTTTGTGTGGCTATCTTCTTTTGGATTTGTTGGTAAGGGTTACTTTCTTGGTCTTTCTAGGGTATAGAAAGACCTCCTTGTAATAGAGCTTTCCTGCTATTATCCTTTGTAGTGCTGGGTTTGTGGAAAGATATTGTGTAAATTTGTTTTGTAATGGAACATCTTGGTATCTCTGTCTATGGTAATTGAGAGTTTTGCTGGGTATAGTAGCCTGGGCTGGCATTTGTGTTCTTTTAGGGTCTGTATGACATCTGTCCAGGATTTTCTGGCTTTTATAGTCTCTGGTGAGAAGTCTGGTGTAATTCTGATAGATCTGCCTTTATATGTTACTTGGCCTTTTTCTCTTACTGCATTTAATATTCTTTCTTTGTTTTGTGCATTTGGTGTTTTGATTATTATGTGACGAGGGGTATTTCTTTTCTGGTCTAGTCTATTTGTCGTTCTGTAGGCTTCTTGTATGTTTATGGCATCTCATTCTTTAGGTTAGGGAAGTTTTCTTCTATAATTTTGTTGAAGATATTATTGGCCCTTTTAAGTTGGGAATCTTCACTCTCTTCTATACCTATTATCCTTAGGTTTGGTCTTCTCATTGTGTCCTGGATTTCCTGGATGTTTTGTGTTAAGAACTTTTTGCATTTTGCATTTTCCTTGACAGTTGTGTCAATATTTTCTATGGTATCTTCTGCACCTGAGATTCTCTCTTCTATCTCTTGTATTCTGTTGATGATACTTACATCTATGACTCCTGATTTCTTTCCTAGGTTTTCTAGCTCCAGAGTAGTCTCCCTTTGTGATTTCTTTATTGTTTCTACTTCCATTTTTATGTCCTGGATGGTTTTGTTCAATTCCTTCATCTGTTTGGTTATGTTCTCTTGTAATTTTTTAAGGGATTTTTATGTTTCCTCTTTAAGAGCTTCTACCTGTTTACCTGTGTTCTCCTCAATTTTTTGAGAGTGTTATTTATGTCCTTCTTAAAGTCCTCTATCATCATTATTAGAAGTGATTCTAAATCTGACTCTTGCTTTCCTGGTGATATGGGGAATTCAGTACTTTCTAGTGTGGGAGAACTAGATTCTAATGATGCCAAGTACCCTGAGTTGCTGATGCTTATGTTCTAGTGCTTGCCTTTCACCATCTGGGTCTCCTCAGTGCTACTTGCGCTGTCTCTGACTGGAGCCTGTCTTTCCTATTATCTTGGTTGTGTCAAAACTGTTTGGGGTGGGTGTTGCTGCTGGGGTTAGAACTGAGGCCCAAGATCTGCTCAGTGCTTGGGCCCAGACAGTAAGGAACCAGTTCTCTGGGCCAGGAGTGAATTCCTGGGTCCCAGTGGGTCCCAGTTACTCCCTGTTTAGGGCAGATGTTGCTGTCTTCTTACCTAAGATATTGCCTGGGTTAGAGCTCCTGTGAGCCCCGCTTCCTCTGGGTTTTGTGAGATTGGGTGCAGAGCTGCCACCCGGGATCTGCTCAGTGCTTGAGGAAATTTATTTTAATATAGACTCTATGATACTCTTCAAATATTTAAACCATCTTTTAAGGATTTCACAATTTCCTTATCTTTAGGTTTACATTATGTATAATGTTATGGTAAGCAAAGAATACCAGATAAATGCTATGTCACATTATTTATAACAGATTTTTCTCTCCATTATGAATTTTCTGATGTGCTTGAAGAGTTGCTTACTTGGTAAAAGATTCACCACATTCCTTCCATTCCTTACATATGCAAGGTACTCTCTTTAGTATGTATTCTGTAATGTGTTCTAAGATTTGAAAGCTGAATAAAGCATTTGCCACAGTCTTTACATTTGTAAGGTTTCTCTCCAGTATGAATTTTCTGATGTATTCTAAGATATGAGCTCCTAGTAAAGGATTTGCCACATTCCTTACAGAAGTGATGTCTTACTTCATTATGAACTCTCTGATGTTTTCTCAGATTTGAATACTGGGTAAAGGATTTGTCACAGTCTTTGCATTTGTAACTTTTCTCTCCAGAATGAATTTTCTGATGTTCTCTAAGAGTTGAGTACTTAGAAAAAGATTTATCACATTCCTTGCATTTATAAGGTTTCTCTCCAGTATGAACTCTGTGATGTCTTCTAAGATGTGAGTCCTGGGTAAAGGCTTTGTCACATTCTATACATTTGTAAGGTTTCTCTCCAGTATGAATTTTTTGATGTGTTCTAAGAGTTGAGTTTGTTGTAAAGGATTTGGTACATACTTCACATTTGTAAGGCTTCTCACCAGTATGGATTCTGGAATGTGTTTTAAGATGTGATAATTCAAGAAAGGACTTACCACATTCTGTGCATTTGTGTAACTTCTCTAGAGAATGAATTTTCTGGTGCCTTCTAAATGATGAATAGTGTTTACAGGTTCTGTCACATTCATTGCATTTGTAATGCTTTTCTCCAGAATGTCTTTTGTCAGTATGCATTTTCTGATGGCTTTTAAGGGCTGATAGCTGAGGAAATGACTTTCCACATTCTTTGCATTTGTAAGGTTTATCCCCAGTATGAAGTCTTTGATGTGTTTTAAGACTTGAACACTGAGTAAAGGATTTGTCACAAGTGTTGCACTTGTAGGGTTTCTGTCCAGTATGAATTCGCTGATGTTTTGTGAGAGTTGACTTCACAGTAAAGGATTTGCCACATTCCATACACCTGTAAGGTTTCTCTCCAGTATGAAGTCTTTGATGTATTTTAAGATGTGTGTGCTGGTTAAAAGATTTGTCACATATGTTGCACTTGTATTTTTTCTTTCCAGTATGAATTCTCTGGCATACAGTGAGGCTTGAGGCAGTTCTAAAGCATTTCCCACATTCCCCACACTGTCTTGGCTTCTCTACACTGCAGATTGTTTCTTTCAAAAGACTGTATGGTGAGCCAAAAATGTCATCATATTTTTCTTGTTTGTGTTTTTTCTTTGCAGTGTAGAGTCTCTGATCTTGAATAAGGTTGGACAACAAATTCAAAGAGTTCTCACAGTTTTCAAATTTGCAAGATTCTTCTCTATGTGCATGTTTATATGTTTTCCTGTGTTTGATGTGTTAGAGGCATCTTTGTCATTATAGCATCTGTAGTTATTAGAGTTTTCTGTACTTTTACTTGTTTTATAACATGCACAGTTGGAGGGTTCATGAAGCATCTCACAAAGAACATTACATCGACAAGATTCATTTTCAGCCTTTACATGTTTATGGATAGTATCAACTGTGGTGTAGTTCTCTGAAAATGAATACAATTCAGATTAATTAGGCTTATCCCATTTAATAAATGACTGTCTGCCTATGATTCCTCTTAAGATAAGTCAAACAGCAATTATTCAGAATAAAACTCACACTAGACTACCCTTTAACTATAATTAAATGTATTCTCACAAAACCATTGACGTCCTTCAAGGAAAATGAAGCCTATGATTGAAGAATTAGTAACTAGCTTTGGGATGGAGCTCACTAACTGATTATATATGGAAAATATGTCCCTATGTTTAAATATTTTTCTCAGATAATGATGATGAAGGTTCTAATCCAATATCATGTTCACAACATTTGTACTTAGTAATGAGAATAAGGAGTACTGTTCAGAAGACAGAAGATGAAAGCTTACCTCAAAGCAGGAAATAATGAGTTTAACTTTTTTTTTCCAAAAAACAAGTGAAACAAAAGAAGAAACCAAACCACATTAGGCCTTCAGAAGGAATGGATTGAAAGCAGGTATTCTGCCAGATACACAAGGCTATAGATCTCTTGAGACTAGAATCATTTAAATAGGAACTGAGAAGGGTAAAGAGAGGGGGAAGTATAGTTAGGATACATTGTATGCTAAAAGAACTCATTTCAATCAAAGGAAAAAATGAAATAAAATGATACGTGTGGCAATATTACAAGCTACTGAATTTCTGAATGCATCTTGGAACCTAAATGAAGGGTGCATGACATCTGTAAATGAAAAATGGAAAGAAAAAAGCCAAGTATGATGAAAAAGCCCTTTTCTACTACCAAATTTTCGTTAGTCTTCTATTGTTTCTAAGACAGCTTAACAGAGTTTACAATACATTCAGTCAGCACATACAGGATTGAGGTAGCAATTCTATAACCAAATGTTCTTACCCACAGAGACCAGGTTGTTATAATTCTCCAACATCACATCCATGTACAAAGCCTTCTGAGCAGAGTTCAGGCATTCCCATTCTTCTTGAGAGAAGTCCACAGCCACATCCCAGAATGTCAACAGACCCTTAAACAGAAAAAGGTACAGTTTTGCCATGTGATTCCAGGGACAGTATTTTTCTGGAAACAAGGAGATGTAAGGAAATTAGGGATTTAAATGAACAGAGACAATAATTCAAAAAGTTGATTTCTAACATAGTTACACTCCCTAATAAATGTTCTAACTCTGTGAAAACAGGATGATGCAATAGTCTCACAAGCATGTCCATGAAACAGGACATAGATTAAATGTCTGGATACAGTTATCTATCTCGTATGGATGCTTTGTTTATGTCCTTCCCACAGGATCACAGTGCACATGGCTCAGAAGGAAAATTCATCATGAGCAAATGTGGTTTTAAATTCGGTACCTGTACATAAGGTTAATATTGATTAAATACTTTAAAAACAATAAAATAAATAAAAATGTAGAGAATGTAGTAAATACCCTACAGAGTATGGATGGGTGAGAACTTACTGAGAAGAAAGAACACCAACGCACATGAACCAACCCCAATATCAACAGATGGAGCGACATGAATATAAAGTTTCTGTCCATCAATGGAAACAATCAGCAGGGCACACAGACACCCACAGAATGGGAGAAAATCTGTACCAGCAATGCTCTGGATAGGAGCTCATATCTAGAATTTACTAAGAATTACAGACATTAAATACCAAGGAAATAAAACTGTCCTTTAGCAAATGGATAAAGAACCTGAACAAACTGAAGCACAGAAACATAAATGGCCAATACATACTGCAAAAGTGGTCATGATCCCTAAAATGCCATCAGCGATATGGAAATTCAAACTACTTTGAAATAGTGCCTCATCCCAAGGGCTGTCATCAACTAGTCTAACAACAAATATTAGAGAGGATGTAGAGATAAAGGAAGAAGTCTTATTCACAGTTTGTGTGTTTATGTGTGTGAATGCATGTGTTTGTGTATGTTTGTATGTGCTGCAAATTATTACAGACATTGTAGAAATCAACTTGAAAATTATTACAAAATTAGTTCCTTGATTCCTGGCCATATTTTCAGGGAACATCACACTCTATTCCAGAAATATTCATACTCCATGCTTTTTACTTCTTTATTTATCAGAGCAAAGTATTGGAATCAACCTAATTGTCTATTAACACCTGAGTTTATAATGGAAATGGTATACATATAAAATGTAATACTACTCAGCTGAGGAGAAAACTGTCATAAAAATTTGCAGAAAAATGGATGGAATTAGAATGTGTAATAGTAAGTGAGATGATAGATTGTCAGAAAGAAGCTACATTTCCTATTCATATGCAGAATCTAGCCAATAATATATGTAAATGTGGGTACAGTAGAACATAGAGCAAAGAGAATAAGAAAGATTAAAAATCAGGGGTTGAATTAGATCTGAATGCAGGTAATGAACATCATTTATAGAAAGGATATTTTCGTAATTGCTAATTGATTTTTTTAGTGCTGATTCTGTTACAATTTTTTGGGGGGTGTTAATTGTTACGGTTTGTATATGCTTGGCCCAGGGAGTGTCACTATTAGAAAGTGTGGCCCTGTTGGAGTAGGTGTGTCACTATGGGTGCAGGCTTTAAGACCCTTTAAGCTGCCTGGGAGCCAGTAATCTGCTAGCAGCCTTCAGGTGAAGATGTGGAACTCTAACTTCTGCCTGGACCACGCCTGCCCAGACATTGCCATGCTCCCGCCTTGATGATAATGGACTAAACCTCTGCTGTCTGTTCCCAGCAGTAAAACCCTTCGAGAGTTGTGGAACAGTTCATAAAGTTATATGTAATAGTGAAAACATCAAATTACATCTGAGGTTTCAGAGCTTCTGTTCCCAATGACTATTATAACTGTAGAAAGTGCATTGAGTTGTTTAGTCTCTAGGGTGTTTAATTTCAGTATGTGATTTTCTTTTTGTTGTTTGTTTGAACTTTTTTTTAAAGATATATAATCAAGTGAAAGAATTTTCAGAAGCAGAAAATTAAATGCTTTCATTGTCTTAAAACATAACATTTCCAGACATGACAACTAACCTGGGACTTATTTCCTGGAGAATCAGGCATTTCCCACTGTCTCTCTTCTTTGAGTTTGTCTTTCAGTAAGGAGGAATAGCTGCCTTCTTGCCCTTTCATATAAAGGAGTCAAAAAGAAAAATCAAAATATTGATGAATGCTGTTAAAGCACAACATCAAATACATGAAAAGGCCCTTAAAGCAACAGAACTCTACCAGGAGACGGGTTAATGACACCAAATGCAGGAGAGCATGGAATGACATTTAAAGCCTGGGCAGAAAAGCACCAATCAAAATATGGCTGCACCAAGAAAAATACTCTCTTAAAATAGATGGAAACATACGTGCATATGCAGACACTCACCAACTAACACAACTCACTGAAGCAGCACAGTACATAATAAAGAGGGCAAAAATGTACACATGAGAACATGACATACATTTCATGGTAAGAATAGGTAAATCAGGAGAATTTAGAAGTAATTATCTATTCTCAAGACATCAAGCCACTTTCACAGTAAAGTGGTATGGAGTGTCTATTGTGTTCCACAAAGAAGAGGAGAGAATATAACCAGTGGGCTCATGAAATAGCAAAAATTTGTTATTCAAATCAGGTAAGTGAAGTCGCCAACATACAAGGACTCAGGAGCAAAAACTATGGTTTTATGTTAAGGAGTCATGAAAAATGTTTTTCTTTTGTTCATAGAGGAAGGTATGTAGATTGGACAGGAATGTTTTAGCCTGATGAAAACTATCTTTAAGTTATAATTAGAAGACAACCAATAAAAACTTAAAATTCTGAGCTTTTGATTGAGTAATAAGTACTCAGTGGTCCATTAAATCTATAACCTCCAAAATTTCAGGGAAATATATAGCACATAAAGGGAAAGAAATATGAAACATTCCTCATCTTTACATATCTTAAATCATATTTGACATCTTTAGGATTTAAGTCTTTATAGTTTTAGACCTTTAATGGACTCTCAACCTTTTTTTTTTTTTTTTTAAGATAATTTATCAGATACTTAGTATTGTTATTGAGAACAGTCATTGTAAAGTATATTCATTTAGTGAAAAGTTGTGGTGGTTCTCTATCAGATCATCATAGACTAAGGCTGGTCTTCAATAACAACAAAAACAACAGAAAACCCACATACTCATGGAAACTGAATAACTCTCTACTCAGTGATAACTTGGTCAGGGAAGAAAGAAAGAGAGAAATTAAAGACTTTCTAGAATTTAATGAAAATGAAGGAATAGCATATCCAAACTTATAGAACACAATGAAAGCAGTGCTAAGAGAAAAATTCATAGCACTGAGTACCTTTATAAAGGGATTGGAAAAATCCTACACTAGCAACTTAACAGCACACCTGAAAACACTAGAACAAAAAGGAGCAAACATACCAAAATGAGTAGACTGCAGGAAATACTAAAACTCAGAGCTGAAATCAAACAATTAGAAACAAAGACATCAATACAAAAAGCAACAAAAACAAAGAGGTAGTTTTTTGAGAAAATTAACAAGATCGATAAATCCTTAGCCAAACTAAAGGGCACAGAGACAGTATCCAAATTAACAAAATCAGAAATGAAAAGGGAGATATAACAACAGAAATGAGGAAATTCAAAATATCCTCAGAACTTACTATAAAGACCTGTACTCAAGAAAACTAGAAAATCTAGATGAAATGGATACTTTTCTAGACAGATACCACCTACTAAAGTTAAATCAAGATTAGGTAAACTAAACATTTCCTAAGGAATTAGAAGTAGTCAGAAAAACCTCCCCACCAAAACCAGCCCAGAGCCAGATGATTTTAGTGCAGAATTCTACCAGACCTTCAGATAAGACCTAATACCAATACTTTTTAAAATAGAAGTACTTATATTACACAGAATAGAAACAGAAGGAATACTACTAATTCATTTTTATAAAAACACAATTGTGCTGATACTTAATTCACACAAAGACCTAACAAAAGAAAAAGAACTTCAGACTAACTTTGCTTATGAATATTGATGCAAAATACTCAATAAAATTCTTGGAAACTGAATCTAAGCACACATCAAAATGATCATTCACCATGGTCAAGTAGACTTTATAGCAAGGATGCAGGGATGGATAAATATGAGGAAATCCATTAACCTAATCCACTATATAAACAAGCTAAAAAAAAAAATCACATGATCTTCTCATTAGATGCTGAAAAGCCTTTGACAAAATACAACACTCTTCATGTTAAAGAAAGATCAGGAGTTCAAGACCCATTATAAATATAATAAAAGCAATATACAGCAAACCAACAGCAACATCAGATTAAATGGGAGAACTTGAAGCAATCCTACTAAAATCAGGGACCAGACAAGGCTGCCCACTCTCTCCCTATTTATTCAATATAGTACTTGAAGTTCTAGCTAGAGAAATTACACAACAAAAGGATCTCAAAGGGATTCAAATTGGAAAGAAAGAAGTAAAAATATCATTATTTGCAAATGATATGATAGTATACTTAAGTGACTCTAAAAATTCTACCAGAGAACTCCTAAACCTGACAAACAACTTCAGCAAAGTGGCTGGATATAAAAGTAACTCAAACCAATAAATAGCATTTCTCAACACAAAGGATAAACTGAGAAAAAATTAAGGAAACAATGTTCTTCACAATAGTCACAAATAATATAAAATATCTTGGTGTGATTATAATGAAGTAAGTGAAAGATCTATATGACAATAACTTCAAGTCACTGAAGAAAGAAATTGAAGATCTCAGAAGATAAAAAGATCTTCCATGCTCATGGATTGGTAGAATTAACATAGTAAAATGGCCATCTTACCAAAGCAATCTATAGATTCAATACATCCCCATCAACATTCAAACACAATTCTTCACAGAAATATAAAGGGCAATTCTCAAATTCATCTCGAGTAACCATCTGGAATAACTAAACAATGGTGCAAACAATGCTCAACAATAAAGAACATCTGTGGGAATCACCATCCTTGACCTCAAAGAACTTCTGAGTGAATCACCATCCCTGACCTCAAGCTGTACTACAGAGCAATAGTGATAAAAAAACACATGGCACTGTTATAGAGACAGACAGGTAGATCAAGGAATAGATTGAAGATCCAGAAATAAGCACACACACACACACACACACACACACACACCACACACACACACGCACACCACACACCCTATGGTCACTTGATCTTTCAGAAAGAAGCTAAAACCATCCAGTGGGAAGAAGACAGCATTTCCAAAAAATGGTGCTCATTCAACTGGTGATCTGCTTGTAGAAGAATACAAATTAACCCATTTTAGCTCCTTGTACCAAGTTCAAGTACAAGTGGATCAAGGATCTGTACAAAACCAGATACGCCGAATCCAAAAAAAAAAAGTGGAAAAGAGCCTTGAACACATTGTCACAGGGAAATTTTTCTGAACAGAACATCAATGGCTCAGGCTTTAAGATCAACAATTGACAAATGGGACTTCATAGAACTGAAAGCTTCTGTAAGGCAAAGAACACTGTCAATAGGACAAAACAGCAACCAACAGATTGGGAAAAGATCTTTACCAACCTTACATCTGATAGAGGGCTAATATCCAATATACAAAGAACTCAAGAATTTAGACTCCAGAGAACCAAATTACCCTATTAAAAATGGGGTACAGAGCTAAAATTTTTTTTATCTGAGGAACCTCAAATGGCCGAGAAGCACCTAAAGAAATGTTCAACATCCTTAGTCATCAGGAAAAAGCAAATCAAAACAACCCTGAGATTTCACCTTACACCAATCAGAATAGCTAAGGTCAAAAATTCAGGTGACAGCACATGTTGGCAAGAATTCAGAGAAAGAGGAACACTCCTCCGTTGTTGGTGGGATTGCAAGTTGGTACAACAACTTTGGAAAGCAACTTGGTGGTTCCTCAGAAAATTGGTAATAGCTGTACCTGAAGACCTAGCTATACTACTCCTGGGCATATACCCAAAAGATGCTCCAACATACAACAAGTGTACATGCTCCTCTATGTTGATGGGGGCAGAGGTCTACATTTCTATGGAGAAGCATGGGAGGGAGTGACCTCATATTCTCTGGGCAAAGTGAGGCAATCAACTCTCCAGTGTCCTGCTTGTCCACAGTTCAGTCTAGGCCCTAGCAGTCAATAAGGCATTGGGATGGTCTTGCCGAGTGGTTAGTGTTGCCACAATCCAGGGGGAGTCCTTTGTTTCTGTGTCTATTATTTTGTTGGAGACCTTGAGGGTCATTATCAGGATTCAAGAGTCCTGTCTATTATAGTAAGTTTAAAGATCTTAGATGCCATATTCAGCAGATCTCTGACAGGTAGGAGAGCTAGTATCTACCAAGCATATCTGAGTTAAACAATCCTTGTCTGTTTTTAATTATTTTATTATTTTTTTTATAAAATAGGAGGTAAATAAGTCTTATTCCTGTAATTAATTACCTTAGTATTTAGCATGACTACAAATATAGTTCTGAACATATTAAAGAATTTGATCATTTATAGGGTGACTTGCATTTCTTAATTATCCTTAAATGTTTACAATAAAATTGAGAATTTCTGAATTGAAGTTCTTTCAATATCAAGCAAAGACTTTTAAACATAGAGATTGGAGCTTTTTGATCCTTCTATGGTATATCATTATAGACTACAACAGCTTTCTGTATGACTTAGTTTATCAAAAAATAGCTACAGCCTAACAATGTTACTGGAAACAAGGTTAGACATAAATAGTTAAATCAGTCTCTGTTTGATTGAATAGATATTTTCAAGCCAGTGGTTCTCAATTTTTTAAATGTTGCAACCCTTCAACATAGGTTTGGTTTTGTGTGTGTGTGTGTGTGTGTGTGTGTGTGTGTGTGTGTTGTGGTGACTCTAATCACTCCAATTTGCAGGCAACCCTAGGCTGCCTTGTAAATAGGGTTGTTACTCATAGGTTGAGAAAATGTTCTAAGTTCTTTGTCAGACTACCTGAGGTCGTTGTCTTATTGCAGCATAAGATAGGAATTTTCACTTTCTGGTGTTTAGCTGTGGCCATACTTTTTGGTCTTATATTTATCTATTCATCAGATCATTATTGATAAAGACTTTATAATAAAAGAACTGACAAACTCTTAAATGTCCCATAGCCTTAAACATTTTAAACTTAAACTTAACTTAAACATTTTAAAAACCTGTTTTTTAAGATACCTAGTTTTTAATTTTCTGCAAAACTCCAAAACTTTAAGTAAGATTAAAAATCTCTCAATTGTGTGTTTTTGTAATATAAAAAATAAAGCACTTTTTAAAGAGTGACGACACAGAGCACAACTATAGTTTTAGAAAATGAAACCAAGTTCGAACAGTGAATAATTTAGTGTCTGTATGAATGCATGAAGGTTCAGGTTTAATATCTCCTTAAATGAACACTGTTTAAATCCTATCTTTTATAAACCTGGCTTTTAAGACAGGAATTATATACAAATTTTATTGCAATTTAAAAGCATCTTTGGAGATCGTTTTCCTTGGTTGGCTCACTCTGTGTGTTGCTCAGAGTGCCTCCAAGCCTGAGTTACAAGTTTTAAGTTGACTTTTTATTACAGATTTTTAAACCATACGTAGTAACTTACAAGTCAATAATCTAGAATCAGGACATATTAAAACAAACAAACAAACAAACAAACAAACAGTAAAGTCATACATTTAAGTCCAGTCAAAAAACAAACATGTAGTGGCCACATGAATTTATATATTTAGAGAGACAAAACATTCTTTATTTCCTCAGGTGTAAGTGCAAGGTAGGAGTACCTTGCTGTCTGCTGAATCCATTTCTCACTGGCCCAGTGATTTTCTAGTGGGACTAGCCATTGGCTTCCCTACCAGAGAGTTGAGGAGCTGTTGGTGTACTGTTAAGAGCAGCTTATTCGATCTGGCTGTCCTAGTTTTCTATCAGCTTGAGCAGCTATACCAGCAGTGTTAGGTTCAAAGCTGCAGGAGCAAAGCTCCAAGAGCAGTGCCTGTTTATAAGTTTTTGTTGTCCCTATTTAGCCACTGTAGAAAACAAAAATCCTGGAAATGGGTCAAGGGGAAAACGGCTGGCAGATGAACTTTACCCATTTCCTCGAATATAGAATTACAAACAAATTAAACGAAATCACAGATACAAACCGGCAGACAAGGACAGAACTGTCTGGTGAGGACAACCAGTAGAGAGGGGGAGATTTCTCAAGGAGGCTTTCCCATGCCAGGATGTAGGTGATCTGGTCTGGGTGGCCTGGTTTGGTCTAAGTGACATGTTAAGAGTGCCCTCTGGTGGCCATCCAATACCGAAGGTGGACCAGTCCAGAAGCAGAAAGTGTGGAGTTTCCCTGGACTCATGTGGAAGCAGTACTGGGATATGAGGGCTTTTGAACCTTTGAAATGCTGTTAAAGGGGAGGCATGTGATTACCAAGTTGGACTGGGGATTCCTCATTTCTAAGGGAAAGGAAGCAAGCAGGGAAAGGCCGGCAATTATGAGAATGCAGAGAAGTGGCTGTAGGGGACGGAGGGACCAGAACACAACAAGGCATACAAATAGGCAGATGGACAAGATGAGAGAGAGGTCAGCCAATGAAAAGACACAGTCCTATAGTCAAGGGTCCTATCCCGCTTAGTTTGGGACGCCTTGTTTCTGGCCAGGAACCTCCTGGCATAAGAGAGGTGACCCTCCTCTTACCAAGACTCAAGGAGTGGTGCCTTTATTGAACTGTAACCCTGTGGTGCCAAAACGTTACTGGCCTCTGGAGGACTCCTGACTCAACTTATGGAATGGTCTGGATCCTGTTCTTCAATAAGGCAGCTATATGGGGCCCCAAATGTTCCACCGGGTCCTTTGTGTGTCAAGAGGAAGGGAGGAGAATACATGCACGAGTGGGCCTTTGAAACTGCAAAATGTTTTATTTCTAACACCACGTATGCTGAGTTGTGGATCAATCAATATCTCCAGACAAGAACTCTGGAGCATTGTTTCTTCTGGCAGTCTCAAGCAGGGGCTGAAGCAGGGTTTATAAGCATAAAAAACACAAGTACATGGGCCAAGTTACAGTTAAGCTTTTACCAATCAGGATTCGGAAGTAGAGACTTTCCCAAGCGTTCCATCATTGTCAACTGGCATAGAATGTAAGTGTTTTTGTCCAGCCAATCCAATCCACTTGTTCTCTCTGTTGTTAGGAACTGGTATTGTTGTTTAGAGAGGGAGTTGGTCAGCTCTGGAAAGTCCTAGCACCCCCAGGGGAAAAAAGAAAGCTCACTGGCCTCAACCCTTGTTTAACACTAAGGAATTCTGAGAGCTGGAGAAAGTTTTCTTCAGAGAATAGTCTACCATATAGTTATTCAAAACCAAATGGTCATTTCCTGAAAACATAGTCTGGGTAGGCTGCATTTTTAAGATTAGGAATACATGCAAACATACAACAATAGTAAAAGAAAAAAGCTCTGAACAATATTAAATGATCCAGGTGGTGGTTGTATATGCCCTTATTGTCAGTTCTCTTGGCAGAGACAGGTGGATTTCTGATTTTGAGGCCAGTGTGGTCTACAGAGTGACTTCCAGGGAAACCATGGATATACAGAAAAAACTTCTATCTCATAAAACAAACAAACAAGCAGCAACAGAACAACAACAACAACACAAACAATGATGACACATTCCTTTATCATGTCAAGGTTTAGTACCATCTACATTAAAAAAATAAATGACTAGTATGGATTTGTAATATTTATAATTAAAGTTGCTAGGGGGATAGCAAGATGGCTCAATGGTTATGAACACCTTTTGTTTTGAAGAGACCAATTTTCCATTCCTTAAACCTACACTGTAGATATAAATTCTTTACAAGCATAATTCTAGGATGCCAAGGATATATAGTTATTCATGCAAGCAAACCACTCATATACATAAAATATGTAAATATAAGTTAAAAATCTGAATAGTAAATAAAAGTTAAAACAGAGATATAGATACATTGGTAGACTATAGATAGATAAAAAAAAAACAAATATAAACTTCTTGAGTGAATTTGCTAAGCAGATGAAAAGTCTATACAATGAAAACTTGACTGAAAGAAGTGAAAAAGAAGATCTGTAAAGTGAAAAGTTGCTGAAGGAGCTGAGGGAGATGTGAACTAGAGCATGGAAAGATGGTATACACAGATGAAAGGAACATAATATTGTGAAATACAAAATATTTCTGAAAGTGATTTCTATCATCAAATGAAGCTCTATGACATTTAATTCCCCACAACATACTTCACAAAAACTGAAAACAGGAACCTAGGATTTACATGACACACAAATTCCCTGGGTGCAGAACAATCCCAGGAAAATATTGAAGTGCTAGAGCTATCCCACTGTGTTTCCAGATCAGCCCAGTGCAGTGGAAGAGCAGATCCAGAGCCTGCACAACAGCAATGACCATGTGAATTCAATCAGACTCTCACAAGCACAGGTTGCAGACTAGGCAGCCTCTTCAAACAACGGTACTAGGAAAAGTATCTATCCGCATATCAAAACATGAACATGGGACCAAGTCTCTTTCTATACAAGGAATGATGACTTTCATGTATGATCTGAAATAGTGAGTCCTGCAGAGTAACACAGGAGAGCAACACTTGATACAAGAGTAGTGTTTTGACAGAATTTTGCAGCAGAAATTTGACAAAAATTCAAAACATTCATGGAAATAGCAATAATTAAAAGTATGAAGAGACACCCTACATAGCAGATACATGTATTATCTGTTAATTTATAGTACAGTGGATAAAAACTCAAAATCTATGAAACATTGCAAGAGAAGAAATGATAATATAATTAATAAATAAGCAAATGAATTGAATACAGCATGCTCAATAGCAGTTGAAATAGCCAATATGTACATATTAAAAAGCTCAACATTATCTGTCATAAGATAATATAAATTTTAGTATATGGAGATTCAAGTTCTGCATAGAAAGTGTCCACAATTAAAGTACTAAACCATAACAAATGCATTATTTCAGTAATTTTCTGATATGTCAATGGATAATGTTTCTGAAGCAAATGATATTAAACCGAGTATAGGAGTTTAAAAAAAGGAGAAGAAAAAAGACGAATAGAAAGAAGAAATTTTCTTTAAACATCTTGAGTATGGACAGTAGTAAAGACTCATATCACAATTATATTAGTGTCAAAACCAACCAAGACAAAAGTATCAAAATACAAAATAAAGAGTATTACCAAACAATAAAATGATCCATTAGATAGAAAGTCCTTGATCAACACATGTGCATGTCTCAAACCCAGAGTGCAGACATTCACAGCAGACAGAAAATAGGAGACTACACAAAATGTGAAAACTGGCACTTTGCCTCATGTGCTTTTCAAACATGAGAAGACAATCTACAAGGAAGTTTGTCTTCCTAAGACTCCATACAATTTCTAGTGAAATCTATTTGCATATTTTACAGAAAGTAATCCTGAAAGTACCAATGAACAGCACAGAGCTGGAAAATACGAAGAGATCACACCTAGAGGTGACCTCACAGAATATTACAATTGCAGCAATGGGAACCACTTGGAATTATCATGACAACAGACAAGAGGAGATATCCCTGGGAAGACAGGATAGACTGTGTTTAACTGTCTGCAAGTATAGTTCCTGATTCTTATCAAAACTCTGTTGGCATTATTTTCAGGAATGGCGAAATTAACACTAAAATATAGAGAAGGTACTAGAATACCAAAAGCTCCAAAATTCTGAAAACATATATATACCTGGAGGTATTAATTTTCATCACTTTATAATATATTAAAATCACTGAAATAAAAACCATTTAATATTGGTATGTAGACCTGATCAGTGATGCACATGGAATAAGAGCAGCATCACTTACACACATAGTCAAGTAAAAATTTATTTGCCTCAATGGATGGAACTAGGAAATATACTGAGTGAAGTAGTTCAGACCCCAAAAGACATACATCGTATGTACCCAATTATAAGTGTATATTATCCATAAAGTACAAGATACCTATGATATATTCTACAAACACAAAGAAGTAAGTTAAGAAGAAAGGCCCAAGAGAGGATGTTTGACTCTCATGTAGAAGGGGGAATAAAATAGTCATAGGAAGCAGATGGAAGGGGAACTGGGTGAAAGAGAGGATACAGAGAGGACTGGTGTGTGTGTGTGTGGGGGTCATTCCGGATCAGGTGTGGGGAGAGATAGGAGAGAGGGCCAGAGGGCTAGGAGAATGAATGGAAATCTGCAGCTGGTAGGGGAGTTGGATGGGAGCATCTCTAGGACATTCCAGAGACTAGGATGGAGGAGGTTCCCAGGAGTCTATGGGGGTGACATTAGCTGAGACCCATTGCAGCGGGGATAGGAACCCAAAGAGGCCACCTCATGTAGCCAGGCAGGATCCCCAGTGGGGGGATAAGGACACAACCCACTTACAAAATGTGGACCCAAAATTTATACTGTCCACAAGAAATTCAGGGACAAAGAAGGAATAGATACTGAGGGCATGGCCAACCAATAACTGGCCCAACTTGAGACCTAAGGCATGAACCAGCATCAGTCCCTCACACTACTAATGATACTCTGTTATGCTTGCACACAGGAGCCTAGCATAACTGCCTTCTGAGAGGCTCCACCCAGCAGCTGACTGAAGCAGATGTAGAGACTCACAGCGAAACACTGGATGGAGCTCTAGTGCTCTAATGGAAGAGGTGGGGGGGAAGGATTGAGGGCACCTACAGGGATAGGACTCTACAGGAAAACCAACAGAATCAACTAACCTGGACCCTGGGTGGAAGCTCTCAGAGACTGAACCTCCAACCTAAGAATATACATCGGCTGGGCCTAGGCCCCCAGCACATATGTAGCAGATGAACAGCTTAGTCTTCATGTAGGTCCTCCAACAACTGAAGTGGGGCTGTCCCTAAAGCTCTTACCTGTCTGTGGAATCAGTTCCTCCAACTGGGCTGCCTTGTCTGGCCTCAGTGGGAGGGGATACACCTAAACCTGCAGAGACTTCATTTGACAGGGTCAGAGGATATTGAGAGGTTTCTGTTCTCAGAGGAGAATGGGGGTGGGGTGGGGTGGAGTGGTGATTGTGGGGTGGGGAGGACAGGAGGAGGAACTGTGTGAGGGAAAGACCAGGGTGAGGGGCAGCCATCAGGATGCAAAATGAATAAATAAATTAATGGAAAAATTGATTTGCCTCTTAGTATCAATTATTTTGTAGAAAGCCTTAACGTCTCTAAAGTAGGATAATCCTGAAGAGAGTTTTGTCAGTGGAACTTTCCAGATCTCTTCCACATTCACTTGAACCTCTTGCCATCCCTTCACCAGTCCTCCAGCATACCTGGATCCTTAGTTACTGTCTCCTCCCTCTCCATCTTCCAGGTCTCCATGATCAGTGAGCCCTGTACATGAGAAAGAGATCCTTCAGAAGGAACTCGGATTTCTAAAGCCTGTCTCCAAACAACCAAGATAAAAAGAAATGGCACTATAGTGTAGGACAATATGATAAAGCATCATTTAAATGACTATGATCACTCATCTCTATGGGAAAAATATTTGCAGTCATTTCTTTTCTCCTGGTTCAAGAAAAACAGTCTCTTCTATTCTCAGTAGATAAAGAGGACTATACAGTGATCTCCCAACTGTCATTCAGTGTCAGAATGCTAAAAATATTTGGAACACATTTTCAGTTATCATAAAGAGAACCTCACTACCAATCATAGCTTAGTCAAGACTGAAGGGTAGAAATGGAATTGAATGATTAGGTTGAGAATATTATACACTAGTGAGGTTCTGAAATTATCATGGACCCAAAGTGATGAAAACCTTATACTCTCAAAGGAAATCATAAGAAGAGAGAATATTTCATGAAAATTTTCTTTGTTCCTCTGAGGATTTCAGCTTACTCTGTGAGATGTGAGACACACGGGTCACACATATGCAGTCCTGTTTTCCCAAGAGAAAAGGAACCATGGAGACAGCAAGCAAAGCATTCTCACCTACAGAAAGCAGACTGCTGTAATTCTGCAACATTCTTGTCTTTGGGCAAAGCCTTCCCAGCAGAGTCTTGACATTGCCTTCTTCCTGGGGAAGTCCACAGTCACACCATTGGCTGTTAACAGACCAGAAAATAAAGAAAAAACAACAGTGTAAACAGTTGTGTTAGTGCAGACATTTAATCTCAGACTTTGGGAGAAGGAAGTGGGCAGAATTGTGTGTGTTCCAGTGTTGTCTGGTGTACAATGTGAGCTCTGGGTTCCACAGAACAACACAGTGAGTTCAGGTCTCCAACAAAGGAAACAGAAACAGACACATCCAAAAATAACAGTTTGTCAAGTGTCTATGAACAGAGTGTTTTTCTTGAACCAGGAGAAAAAAATGCTTGCAAATATTTTTCCCATAGAGATGCGTGATCATAGACAAGCTTTATCGTATTGTCCTACACTATAGTGCCGTTTCTTTTTATCTTGGTTGTTTGGAGACAGGCTTTATCTATGTAGTATGTTCTCACCCAGTGAAAACAAAGACCCAAATTCTTTGGTTAAATTAAGCAAGCTTTATTTTCTGTCCCAAAGGGCTATATCCATAAAGTGGACTTTGAAAATATAGCATGGAACATAGGAGAAAGTGGGCTTATGTATCAGCCAAACTGGAGGGCTAGGGGATTTTCAATGGTTGGGAAATTTTCAGACTAATTTTGGTTAAGTAGGAACTTGGCAGAACATTTAGTCTTATCAGGGTATGTTTAAGCTGTGAGTCAAACTCCATAGGGTGGGGAACATGTCAAATTCCAGAGACAGGTTAAAGCATGGTCAACTTGAAACTTGCAGCAAATATAAATGAACTTTTTCTGACCTTAAAACAAAATGGCTTCCATCCTTGAGATGAATTCAGGCAGTCTTTGCTGTCCTGAAACTTGCTGTGTAGATGAGGCTGGCATCAAACTCAGAAATCTCCCTGCCTCTGCCTCCCCAGTGCTGAGATTAAAGGCGTGTGTGCCAACAAAGCCTGGCTTCTAATACCTTTTTTTAGCTATGAAAATATTATGATCTGATACCCACAAACAGCACACCATGCTTTCTAGACTCCAAGGTGCAACACTGGGAACTCAGCTAAAGAAGATACATTTCCTTTTTCCTTCTTCCTTCCTTCCTTCCTTCCTTCCTTCCTTCCTTCCTTCCTTCCTTCCTTCCTCCTTCCTTCTTCCTTCCTTCCCTTTCCTTCCCTTCCTTTCCCCCCCTGTTTATTTTATTTTGAGACAGGTGTAGTTATGGGTATCCTGAACTCATTATGTCCACTAAGCTGGTCTGAAACTCACTGAGTTTCACCTGCCCTTGCCTCTAGAGTTCTAGAATTCAAGGTCTGTGCCACCAGGTATGACCAAGACAGTTTTCAGATTCCTGTATTTATATTAGAGTGAATATGTCTCAGGAGAAAAATTAATGATGAGTAAAAAGTTTACTTTTAAATGTTAATACTTACAACCTCACATGCAAAACTTGCAAAAAAATTAAAAAAAAAAAAAAAAACAACAAACCAAAAACCTAAAACCTTTAGAATTCGATCATATGATCGAAAATTTATGGACAAGGGAAGACATCCACCACAAGGTTTCAGAGCTGGCTTCTTATGAACAGTAGAGAAAGTGATCACCCCCTTGTCCCTTTTTGACTGTTTCCCAGTCCCGCAGCTCCTCTAACCTGGGAGGTTCCAGAGCCACTTGGCAGGACGCTGCTTACTGGTGACTTTGTAAGGACGCCGGCGCGGCACCTGCGTCTTAATGGGTTTTCGGGTCCCACCAGACCAAGGCCTGTGTATTTTGCACTCTCCACTCGCCAAGGAGCTTCTTCTGGGAATGGGCCTTAGCCGCTTCTGGCTTTGGCTCTCAATACAACTTCCCTCCCTCAGCTCACTCAGTGTCCCAGCTTCCTTGCACGTCACTCTTGTAACCACTCCCACTCTGAACACTTTCTACACCCATCTATTGTCTAACATCTTTTCAGTCTCTGTTACAGGGTGAGTGCCCCTCCCTTCGGAGACTGGCTCCTCCCACTCTGTGTCAGGCTGTCCTGGACCCGCTGTGCACAGCCTCCCTACATGCTTGCTTCCACTTTAGACAGAACTGAATCTAATTAGGGAGCTACACCCCATATTTGATCCCCATAGTGGGTTCTGAATCCTTCAGAAAAGAGACAGGAATTGTAACACTTGAACTTGACTATGAACTACGTACTTTCACCAAACAATAATGAGCTAAATCCAGAAGCCAGAGTCCTGTCCCCAACACAAAAATGAAAAGTCTAAACCAAATACCGCAATTGTGATTTGAAGAGACATTTCAGTATCTCAGATTTTGAAAAGAAATAGGTGGAAATCAGTGGTAAATCCACTGCTACCAGCCCAGGGCAGAATTCAACCCGTGCTGTACGTTTTCACCACTAGATGGGGGTCTTGTCATTTTACTAACTCAGAAATACGTTAGTGCTCTCGGATTCATGCTAACGTTGAAAAAGTTTTGTTTCGGGAAACAGATTACTGGTGGATGCAGAGATTTTGGCTGTCCCAGATGTAGAAAATGGTAAGGTATATGGTCCAAGCTCTAAAAAAGGTCAGTTACACTTCCCATCTGTAGCTCTGGAAACACCAAGGAAGAAGGGTCATTAGGAAATAAGAAAGGAAAGGGGGGAAGGGCTAGACTCTATACAACTACTGTAATTAGTAACCAACAGCAGCTATCTTTATCTGCACTGGCCTCACAAGACCACAGTCAGTCTAGGAAAGGGAACGGCTCACTTACCTCTCAGACGTTGGCTGTGGATAGATTGTAGAAGAATCACTGCCTTAGTTGTTACCCCTGTGCTGAGCACATCAGGTCCAGCACATAGCTCCAAACCCATAGTCTCACAAATGGCTCTGGTTCATCTTAGTGGGTTCCAGTAGAGTGACTGTTGGTATTGTAGACCAGGTTAGTGAGAGGTAGGAGGTAAGAATGGGCTGTATTTCAGGCACTTGGTGTGTGTGGTGTGTGGTGAGAGTGAAATAGCCAATAACAAAGTTTTAATAGCAAGCCAAACTAGTGTCAAGAAGTCTTCCTTTTTTGCATCAAAAAGGATTTTAAGTAGCTATGCTGTTAGTTTTTCTTCGAAGTTTTGCTAGAATCCTGTAAATTTGGTCCTGGTTTGTCTCATGTGACGTAGTGTAGGGGCTTTTTTATTACTGCTTCAGTCTCATTGCTACTTGATGTTCTGTTTATATTATTTATTTTTATTTTTAAATGTACTATGTTTTTGCACCAGGAGAATAATATATTTCAATTAGTGCTTCCAATTAAGTGGAATTGTCAAAAGAAGATCCACTTCATTTGTGTCTATCATTAGTTACAGTCTTGGTAAATTAGCCATGATGAAATTATGTGTAGTTGAGAAGTCATGTAACCTTCAAATCCAAGCCCCGGGGAGGAAAAGGGGG
>JAJTUV010000335.1:600000-798056 GCA_021653895.1 Mastomys natalensis
TCAAACATCTGATAAAAGAAAGTGAAAGGTTAAAGTGTCTAGTCCATCTAGCAATTCAAGGGGTACTGTATGTCATGCAAGGAAAGACATTCTCTCAGTTGTGGTAGACATGATGGCAGGAACTTTGGGCAGCTGGTTGTATCAAATTCACAGTTATGAGGCAGAATCAGATGCATGCTGTTGTTTATATTACTTTTTGCTTTTTAATAAGCCTGAGATCCAGCTCATAGCATTATCTATATTCATGATGGGTTTTTCCACCATAGGTGACCTATCCAAGCTAATACTGTGTAGTTCTGCTTTCCACCATAGGTGACCTATTCAAAATAATGTAAGCTTATCTCCTAGGTGAATCAAGATTTGGGCAAGTCACCAATGTTAACCACTGAGTTATCTTATTCTGATCTATGTTGTTATAACAAGAATTGTGACATACAAGCTAAGCCCCTATTGCTAAAGATACCGGGCACTTCTGAAACAGGGTTCAGGGCTCCAAATCTGGAACTAAGCTAAACCCCATTCCAGACAAATACTTTTCTTAGTACCAGAAGTGCCATGTAATCTTCCAAAGAAGGGAAGCAACCAACAGTCCTATCTAACTTTGATGCGCATGAGTCACATCAGTAACCAATGTAGCATAATAACTCTAAGGGTACAATAGTGACAGCTATAATTTGGTGGTAGCTACCAGATGTCTAATTAGACTTAAGACAAGATCAACAAGGTGGGACTCATGTCTGGTACTAGAAATGTAGCCAACTATTTAGGCCTGGTGAAGTCATGGAGTTTGGAGAATAATCTACAACCACCTCTTTACTAAAATAGCACAATCCCTAACTATATCCTGAATATTTGTGACATTAGTCACACTAATGTGCCCAGAATGCATCAATTCTCTGCAAAGAAATTTAGGCAACTGTAATGCAGAACATTAGAGGAAACAGTCTTCCCCAGGGAGTAGCTTATCAATTATTGGTTGTACATTACTAAATGTCAGCATTGAAAACATTCATACACATAATCATCTTATATATTAAACAGGTTTGTGTGTGTGTGTGTTGTGTTGTGGTGTGTGTGTGTGTGTGTGTAAGACCAATTAATAAAAAGAATGTGAATTTGAACAAGAACAAGTATGGCAAAGTTTAAGGCAGAAAAATGAAGAAGGAAATAATGTAACTATATTAAAATCTCAGGAAAAAAACCATAATTTTAAAAGGATAAAGCAAACTCTCTGAGGTCAAGTATTTTACAATGAAAAGGGGTTTCTTAGCTTGAATGTTTCAAGGTTGAAATTCCAAAATCAGCTTCACTGAAATGTTGGCATCTGTTCAGAGACTACTGATTAGGTGAAAACATAGCAAAGAGGCAGAAATGGCTGTGTAATTTAGCAGGTAAAGGCCTTTTAAAACAGTTTAATTTTAGTTATCTGTGTGTGCATGCACATGTGCCTAGGTATGTGTGTGTGTGTGTGTGTGTGTGTGTTTATGTATGTGAGTGCAGTGCTCACAGTCAAAAGTACTGTAGTTACAAGATATTTTAAGCTGCTTGATATAGGTACAGGGAACTAATCTTAGGTTCTTTTCAGGAGAAGCTCGTGTGATTTTCTGAGTCACAGCCTCAGTGTCTGCCTAAACTTGCTGACAGGAATATTCCCTGTGATATGACCTGTAGTTGCAAATGATAGAGCCCTCCATATTTCAATTGCTATCTTGGATTCAGAAGTAAACCTTACTGTATGGGCACATACATTACTATGGGCTACTCATTAACATTAGGATGGGTCCTTATTAGGAACCCTGCTTTGTCTAGTGAGAAAGAAGTCTCTTCTGAATCTATCAGTGTACTTATTCCTAAGGTGAAAAGTCTCTTGCCCTGAAGATTTTCAATCTCGCTACCTTTCTCTCAAACTTTCCTCTTTCCTATGCCCTAAAACTAACACCAATCATCATATCAGCTTTCCAGATATGAACATGCATGCAGTCCAACTAGCTATAATTGAGTCCCAACACAAAAATTTAAGTTTAGTTAAAATGTGGAGACTTTATTTTGTAATTTAATAGAATAGTACTCAAGCATGTACTTTGTAGAAGAAAATGTCATGTTACAGTGTCAAAGATTCAGCAAGGCTACATGGATCAAAGATGTGCACCTTAAATATTATTTCTGGTTACATAGGGCATGTTCAGAAGGAACCAGACAGACAGCCAACTCAAGAAGTTGTCTCTCATATCAGCGGCCAGATATCCATCCACACCTACAACCTGTGTGCTTTCTAGGAGGTCTGCAGTAATCCAAGACACAGATGGGATCCTGGCATGGCTGTCCTCTGAAAGGCTCTAGTAGTAGCTCACTGAGACAGAAGCAGATATTTACACTCAACCATTGAACTGAAGTCGGGGACCACTATGGTTGAATTAGGGGAAGAATGGAAGAAGCTGAAGGGGAGAATGACCACATAGGAAGAAGACCAGTGGTCTCAACTAGACCTCAGGGAGCACACAGAGACTGAGCCACCAAAACTAGGAGCATACACCTGCCAGTCTGAGGTCACTGGCACAAATACAGCAGAGGTCCTTCTTGAACTTGTAGTGTCTGTTTTTGTCATTTCTAGCCACCAGCTGGGACTTACTCTCCCAGTCAAGCTTGTCAGGTTTTCCAGCTGTCAAACTTCAATGATTTACTTATATCATTTGTTATTTTTTAATTTACTTTATTATAACCTCTTGGGTTTTTGGGGTACCTAGTTAAGAAATAGCAGACCATGATCCTTCCCAGATTCCATAACCCAGTGGAACAACTCACTATAAAAAAGAATCTCAGCCTGTGTTGTCTGTGTTGTCTGTATGTTTCTGAACTGTTGGGAAGGTGGGAATGAAGAGACAATCATACCTCACCCTTTGTCTACTGACTTATTTAAACGATAGTCTCCAAGAAACTGAAAGTCCTCCAGAGAGAAAAAAAAGACTGAAACCCAGATTTCAGTCAAATGGGATCTTGTCTCTCCGAAACAGAGACATGATTATGATTATCATGATTATGTCAACTTTTCCAGCCACCTTACAAGTGAGACAAGCTCAGACAATGATAATAGGCAAGGTTATTGACTTATGAATAATGGTTGTTCCATTTTAAAATCTAAACCTCTTATTAAGACACAACAGATGGTATGGTGGCACATTTCTTTAATCCTAGCACTCAGAAGACAGAGGCAGGCAGATGTCTGTAAGGTTTAGGCCACCCTGGTCTACAGAGCAAGTGTCAGGACAGCCAGCCCTATTCAGAAAAACTCTATCTCAAAACATCTACCTCCTCAAAAGAAAGATCCCACAGACAGATTAGAGGTGCACAATGGACTTCTTTCCTCCTCTTACCAACATGGGGACATTGAATATGTCTCTTTCTCTACTTTTAACTACTACTTTTGTGATTAGTTGGCCTTTTGAGAAAAGATAGCTGAGCCAGCCTTGTCAAGTTTGTTATAGTCTGGCTCTGACTCTAGCAAGTTACTCTCTCTCTCTCTCTCTCTCTCTCTCTCTCTCTCTCTCTCTCTGTATCTTAGTTCTTAGTGGTTTCTATGGAGAAAGTTGTCTAGTATAAAAAGCAATGGGGTAAAATAAATAATAAGCTTAATTTCAGGACACTTGGCAGGTACACATGGGTGAGAAGGGAAAGCCTGGCATCCATAACCCTTTCCTCACACAACGAATGAATGTCACTCTGGAAAGAACACAGGCTTCCTATTTGCTAAAAGACCATCATCTGCCGTGTTTGTGTTTTACACCATCTCTACCAGAGTGCAAAGACACCCTAATGGCAAATGAAGCATTTAACTCAGTCATCTTTCACATGGAATTGTTTCTATGGCAACCTGACTCCTAAGCACATTTGGAGCCTGATTTTTCTATAGTTTTTCACTGCAGACAATTTTCATATTCTCTCTCACAGTCAACATTTGTATTCTCTTCCAATTACCCAGTGATCTTTCTTCTTTGTCCACACCTGAGCCCTTTGCAATCCTGGACACCTTCTTCAACAATGTGGTTTTCACATGGTGTATTTTGCTATTGACATCTGCGTATTTCTAACAATACCTTATAAAATAATCAGCTACTTTAAGACAAATAAGTAAGGATATAGTAGAATGACAGAAGTGTAAGGTTATGAATAGGAGGAGAGAGAGAGAGAGAGAGAGAGAGAGAGAGAGAGAGGAGAGAGAGAGAAAGAGAGAGTTAAAATATAAAGAAGATAGTAGATAGCAAAGTACTAAACAGCCCTACACTACATGGGCTACTTATAAAATAATTGCACTAGAAATGCCAGAAAATGGGGTTCTATGTTAATGGCAAATGAAGAGTCATCAGCCTCCTATTCTAGGAGTATTTTCAGCACATATTTTCCCCACAGAAACTTGACTTATACATCTGGATTACAGAGTGAAGTCAGGGCAGTAACTCAAGGCAGGAGCCAGGAGTCATGAATAAGACAAAAACTCTTGAGAAAACTGCTTACAGACTACATGCTATGGCTTGTTCAGTCTGCTTTCTTAAACAACCCAGAATTACCTGTCCATGTGTGGCATCACCTACAGGGAACTGAATTCTCCCATATAAGTCATTGGTAAAGAAAATGACTCAGAGACTTGTCTACTGGCCAATATGATGATGGTAGTTCCTCAGTTAAGGATCCCGTTTTGCAGGTAATATGGAAGTTTTTTGAGTTGACAAAGTTTAACTGGCACAATAGAGCCTCTACCTTTCTTATATACCATCTATCTTCTATGTCTCTGTGTCCCTGGTCAAACGATTTATTCTAGAGTTTGAGAACAAGGAAATCTTGGCAGTCACCCTCTATATTTCTATCTGCTCCTATAACAATGGGACATTAGAAAATAAATGTAGATTTAAATTTTGATAGAAACTGATAAAATTGCATTTTGGTATAACTGGATTCTGGTTGTGATTGATGTTTAAATGGGGAAAAAAAAACACATTTGTTTCCTTTTTGTGTTTTAATTATTTCATACAGTATTTAGAGCATGGTAACACAGGGCTTAATTTAGAAAGAAAGAATATATAATGCTAGTACTATCTACTGCTTCTGTTTATCCCAAGCTGAGTTTATTTTTTTGTAATGTAGGTTGTTGAAGAAGATGTGTCTATAATTCTCACAGATTCTCACATTCTTGAAGACTGAACACACAAACACACACACACACACATCTTTGTAACATCATTTTTTAGCTGGAGTCACATCTGAATCTTTCTATTTTAATAATGAGAAATCTAATTAAGCATTTACATTTTAAAAGACATTTCCCTTGGGTGATAATACACATAAAGAAGGAACACAAGGCTTCATTCATAATTTCTGCCTCACTGGAGGAAAGAATCTAATAATCAGTCAATATGGGTGATAATGTCTTGATTTGTTCATGTGTGCATGAATGAGTGTATGTGAGTGTGATACCTCTCTGTGTGTGTGTGTGTGTGTATGTGTGCACGTGCACATGCGTGCATGTGTATGTATGTATATATGTATATATGTATGTATGTATGTGAATGTTTCTGTGAAGTATCATCTTGGGAGTGATAATCCTTATTTTTCAGACAGAGTAGCTCAGTGAGACTTGGGATTTACAAATTCAGCTACAATGGCTGGGCAATTTACCTCAGACATCCTCTAATTGTCACCTCTCAGCAATGGCAGTGTACATGATATCATACCCAGTTTTTTATGTGAGTGCCCAGTGTAGAATGGATATTCCTAAGATTACATAGGAGGAAAATTTTATAAAGTGAACTACCCACAGTCCAGTGATATATGCAGTTAACAGATGACAGCAGAAAAATGAAAGAAATGTTATTTTGAGTGCCCTCTGCAGTAAGTGACAACCAATTGCCTGGATAGTCTTCTCTCTTCCTTCTCCATGCTTTCTTAAGAGAATGCGTGGTTAATACTGAATTCTATAGAGAATTAGGATGGCTAGTTTCAGTGAAAATGATGGAGTGAGAGAATTGTCTGCAGCAGCATAGCAGGGTGCTGGACCAGAGGCTTCACAATGAAAAGCAGAGGAAACCAAAAAGGGTGGGTATGGGTTCTGAACAGCCTTCTCCTTCTGAATATATTCAGGTCATCCTGCCATCTCATCTGAAGTATGTCAAATCCTGACTGAAATTCAATAAAATCCATCTACCTAAAAGCTTTCAACCATGGCAGCGGGGCTCACCAAAATGGGAAATCTTATAGTAATAACACAATTATAGTGATTTTCCCATGAACGAAGGGTGGGATATCATAACAGCAGGTCCTGTTTGAAGACTTCTGACAGGGATGACTGGGTACCATTTAAGTCTCTGTGAATGGAACATTCACTATTAATCAAATACATTGGCCCAGATCTTCCACACACAAGCATCAGTCCAGATGATGTAGCTGTTCTGAGGCATTATGATTCCAACATGGATTTATGTGAGTACAGCTCAGGTTAAGAAAAGAAGTTTGGTTTATATTTCCTGAAGACAGAGTGAGGAAACTCCTGATAGCACAGATAAAGCTCAAATTGTCCACTGAGGCAAGCACAATTTACTATAGCTTTCTCAATGAGATATGTCAAAGACAATAAATAAACTACTTTTTTTTTTTAACAACTAAAATAATCTAAAACTTTGAGGGCTCTTTTTACTACTTCAACTCATTCATAAATCTAATCAATGTTCTTCTTATAGATTTTTTTTCAAAAACCATTTTTTAACCTTTAAACATTACTGCCCATGTCAAATGTAACTGGAAAGCTACCTAAATCCTCTCTGAGGACATATAAAGATACCTACACATGACTTTGAGAATCTCAAGACTATGCTATTAGTGTGCTTTATAGAATGCAATTCTTTCTAGTTTATATAAGTTTCCAACTATGCCTCATATTGGCTCATCCTGGAAGTATTTTCTATATGAAGCTATAAATTTGGGATTGGACTGAATGGATGTCTCTCCTCTATAGCTCAGGAAATAGTGCAGAAAAAGGAGAGTGAAAAAGAATATAAGGTCCAGAATATAGGGAGAAGGACTGTGAAATATTTAATGTAAGACACAGACATTGTAGCTATGAACTCATAGCAATACAGATGGCTGTATGAAGTTTGCACAAGAATGGGCCTATCAGCATCCAGGCATAGATGGACTCTAAATCCTACCTCTTACTGCAAAACTATATGCTACCAGTAGACTCAGGGAGGAGGGGTGGCACTGCCTCAAATTAGGTACTCCTGATGATCCTGCCTTGCTCTGAAGGATATTTCTAAGTCAATGGTCATAAATACAGCCTTTACTAAACTAACTACATTGCAAAACACAACCAAAAACCGTGTATCTTGACACGAGGAAGAGAGGGAAGAAATCAAGCTTGACATGAATGGAAGAGAAATAAAAGAAGGTAGGGAATAGAGTAATCAGAATGCATTATCTAAATAGTTAACATTATCAAAGAACGAAATTAATTTTATAAGATGAACTATAGCTATCTTAGGGACAAAAATATTTTATACATGAGAGATTTCCAATATTATTTTGACAATTAAAACTACTGTGCTAGCAGGGATGTAGGAGGTCAGAACCAAGGAAAAATTCCAAGGAATACACAGAGCAATTCTCTACTCTGCCACTTTTCAAAAAATCACTGCTTAAAAATTTTTTTTCAAGCTTGGAAACATTCCACTAATCAATCCCAAATGTCCTGAGATAATTGCTCTTTTGAGAATGGGTTCTTATGTTCTGTAAAGTCTATAGAGATAGAGGCTGGACAAGAGTTAAAACCATCTTCTAGTGAAGATGTCTCCAGTTTTATTTCTGGAGTCTGCACAGAATTGATCTTCCTGGCCCTACTAGAACTGTGAGTTTATTTGACTTTATTGACCTATAGTACTACCTAAACCTACCAATATAAGATACTTAACTGAACATTCCACTAGTGTGCTTCTTTGGCCAATCTTTATGCTGGAAATCTACCCTGTTTTAAGGTCTTATTATTTGTCAATCTTGTGCTGGATTTGTAAACCAGCACATCTCTAATAGAGCTCACTAATAGTTCCCAAGCATAGGAATTAATTTTTTACTAGCAAAATTTTGACCCAATGTTTGGGTTTGCAATTGCATTTTTAAAAAATATCTCACTACCTGAAAATGATTTTGCTACCTATGCAAATCATTTAACCACCTCAAGGAAGACTCTGGAAAACTATGATGTTGAGGTTCAGAGATGGCTGAGAGGTAAAGAGCATTTACTGGAAAATATGAGGAATGGTGTTTGTATCCCAGCATTGTTGTAACACACCAAATTTGGGCTCAAGCTTATAACCTCAGGGCTGAGGTGGAAAGAATCAGAAAAGAAACAAGACTGAGGTTTTCTGACTTCCAGCTGAGATGAGAAAACTGAAACTCCAGGTTAAAAGAGAATCTTAGTCAAAAGAATAGAAGAGTGAAAGAGGAGGACACCAGATGAACTTTTCAGATCTTTGCACATATGTCTAAATCTGTACACATACATGTACATACACTCACCCATATATATATATATATATATATATATATATATATATATATATATCATACATAAAGAAATATTTTAAAATAAGAAAGAAAACTATCATATTCCTTGCTGAACATAAACTATGAATAAAAGCTAAAGAAAGTCAAATCAATAATCTTTAGTCTTTCTCAATTAGACTATTTGTTCAGACCTCTCCTCCACCAGCCTCTGTCTTGGGAGCTCCACTTCAATCACAAGAATACAAAGACTGGAGAGGAAAAAATCAAAAACTGGATATAAAATAAGCCAATTGGCAGAAAAATACTAGAAATAATTTTCAAAAAATAGAATATGCTCATGACAAATCTAGGATATATAAACATGGGATAGATGAAATTGTATAAATATTGTAGAAAGTATCATAAGTTTTGTGGCATTTTGATCCATTGCTTCAGGGATTTACTCATAGTTCATCAGCCCATTCCTCTTTCATTATAAAGTGTTTTCAATTGTATTACTCATCATGTGTCACTGGTCTAATACTCTGGCATGGGACCTAAGAACCTGCAAACTTTTGTCAGGTGCACCGGAACTCAGACATATGGATACAACAGTTTCACCACTCAAACACTAACAATTTCATTAACAATAAATTATGAGCTGGACTAGCAACATCACAAAATGGGATAATGAATCTGATCTCTATTTTTAAAATACCCAAGGTCAAAATCAGAATGTAACAAAATTAAGTTAGAAAGGTTATGGACTGGGCCAATGCATGGAAGTGAGATTTATAGTTCCCTATCCCTGGAACTCCCTGAAATCTAGTCACAATGAAATGCAGTGACATTAAAAAAAAAAAAAAGTTGGGCGGTGGTGGCACACGCCTTTAATCCCAGCACTTGGGAGGCAGAGGCAGGCGGATTTCTGAGTTCGAGGCCAGCCTGGTCTACAGAGTGAGTTCCAGGCCAGCCTGGGCTACACAGAGAAACCCTGTCTCGAAAAAACCAAAAAAAAAAAAAAAAAAAAAAAAAAGAAAAGAAATGCAGTGACATTTCATACCCTCATTTTTGGATCTGATTGAAGGTGATAAGTAAAGTGTGGTTGACACATTTTATTAAGATTTCTTAAATTGTGCATATGTGTATGAATGTATGTATATTTCTATGCATATGAATGATGCAGGAGCTTATGAAGCCTTAAGGTGTTATGAACACATAACATGGGTGCTCAGAAACAAATCCAAGTCCTCTGCAAATGTAGTATAAACTGATAAGTCATCTTGCTGAATCCTGCATGAATAGGAAAGGACAGTGTGACATGGTTCCTAACCATAGGAACAGATTTAGCAGAGCATGGGCCTCCAGAGTGTCAATGGTTGCTGAGCATGAGGCTTGACAATAATATATAAAATATTATATTCATGATCCTGCTTTGATAATTATTCTGCATGACAAGTTTAATGACTCCACGATAATTAGAAATAGTATGAGTCCAGGAGTCAAGGATGTGTCTATGTCCTTAGCTGTAATGATAAATACTGTGACCTTCAGGACAGCCTTTAGGGCTATGGAAACGAATTCTAAAAACATGAATTGAAAGATACAATTTTTCAACTATGTAAAATATAAGGATACTGTATGATTTATGTGAGGGTTTCATGAATCTAAAAGAACAGAGACAGCTTCACTATGAATCAGTTTATCATAAAGTTACAAAGGCAGGCAGGTACAGAAGCACGCAGATTGATGAGTTCAAGATCAGCCTGGGACACAGCTAATTTAGGTTCAGGTATGGTGGGATGGTAATCTCAGGTCTGGATCCTACCTAGCTATCTTACTGTTTGTGCTGATAAAGGGAGGCAAATATCTCTGAATCCATCTGAAATATTTAAAAAATGTGTTTGCTGTCTCTAAGAATTAAGAGGTTGGGGTCATGTAATGCTGATTCATGGATAATCAAAAAGGAACCTGGAGTAAATGACTGAATTGATATGTAAATAAAATGCTGGGCTTGTGGTCTGCAGGAGATGAGCTATCCAGGGAGTTTTTAGAATTTTTTTTTTTTTTTTTCAAGCAAGAGAAACCTATATTGAACTGTCTAGAGATCACCAGAGAAATCTGTCTTGTGCAGAACACAGGCTCTCATCTGTACCCCACAATTGTCTTTGAGTCATTTTTTCAGAGCTCTCAAACAGCCCTTCTCTCAGGATGCCCTCTCCATATCGAGGCTGGTCCATGGCACCATCTCTCAGCCCTTGAGTCTATTTTTTTTTTTTTTAGACATACCACTGCCCCAGAAAATACAGCATACTCAGCTTGACTATTCTCTTATTTTGACTGATTGTAGATTTTGTTAGAGGTGATATTTGCAGAATTTAATCTCTGTGCTGAACTGTTATTTACAAAGAATGCTCATTGTGGGTATCATACAACCAGTATAACATGTTGTGCAAGGCTGAGCCTCAATCATGAGACATCAAGAGAAGACAATCAAAGATTTATAAGCTGAGTTAAAAATGATCTTGTTCCATTTTAATTTGTGTGGAAAAATTTCAAAGCCAGCTCTCGATTTTTTACCCAAATAATTATAACAATTTCTAATTTGATTTTATCTCTAGGAAGCCTGACTGACATGTCACCAGAACATACATGGAATTACTTCACCCATGCTCCTTGATTTACAAATTCAGAGAAAGCATCAACTCTAATTAAGTTTCCTTTTAATGTTTTGGAGAACAATAGGCTCTTTTGTTGACTCATTTTTATTCAATAGATGGTCTATAAGCACCTCATGCAAGATCAGGCTTGATGCTCTGGCTAAGAATAGAAGTTTGGAGGAAGTTGTGCTTAGAAATTTCCCAGCTGAAGTCTTTATGGCAACAGAATGTGGCTCAGAGATTATGCCATCATCACTATGACCAAGAGCTATAAGTGTGGCCTGTACCTCCTTATGATAGTACAAAATAGGACATCAGGAAGTTGTTTTTTCTTTTATTTTTTCTTTCTTTTTTTTTTTTTTTCCTTTGTAGATAATTGGAGTTGAGCTGGAATCAGGATTTGTATGAAGAAACACAAAATGAAACATAAACCAGAAAGTTACCCATTGTATTTTCACTAAAATCAAAATAACAACAAAATATGGGATATTTGGCATCAAGATACAATTGATGCCAAATCTTTGGTTCTTTCTAAGGAGGCTTTGAGCATACAGATCAGGAACTTTGGAAGTTCAGTTAAGGGATATCAAGGGGAAAACAGACTGTAAGAGAAAGCTCTACCAACAGGCAAAGTGCATAAGGAGACAGAGACCTTCTCCTTGCAGCCTATTCTTCTGACTTGTCAGTCATGTCACACACAGACAAAGCAAACAGAGGTTCATAAAATTATCATACTGCTTGGTTCTTAGTCTCAACACATGTGTGTGTGTGTGTGTGTGTGTGTGTGTGTGTGTGTGTGTGTGTGTAAAAAATCACTCTGTGAGATCAGAGGACAACTGGCTTTTGGGAGTGAGTTCCTTCTACTGAGTACAACCAATGTGGCCAGTGCCTTAATACACTAAATGGTTTTAATTCATTTTGACTTTCATTAAAATAAGATTTCGGGATTTGGAGGCTGAAAGAGAGACTGAAAAATAGATCAATTGTTAAGGTTAAAGAAATTTTGCTTTAAATTAGAAGATTAACAAAAGCTACTCTATTGTCAATACTTCTTTTGAATCTAAGTTAAATTTATTTACTTGAAATATAAAAAGTTTACACTAACAGGACACCTACCTTATGATGCTTCCATGTATGAACATATGATACAAGATGTAAATAAGTTTAAATCTGTCTGTTTTCTCAACTCTGAGTCCTCTTTAATTTATGATATCAAATAGAATTATTTGAATATATGAGGTAATTAATTTTAAAATATATTAATATTAATATAACACTTTGATACAGTCCACTCAGTTCAAAAAATTATTCTAAAGGAATAATCGAGAATGTATAAGTTGGACTTTATTATTTGTAGTAAAATAAACTAGAGCTAAAAATCCCAGAAAGAGTTAAGTAAATTATTATATATACATGTGATAGGTTATTTTACTACATGAAATAGTGAAATTTGAGGGAATCACAAAAATATAATAGCAAATTGAATATATTGAATATAGATTGTATATATGACTCTGTCAGTTAGCAAACAGGCATAAAAACTAGATGAATTTGCTCAAAGGTAGTCTTCAATGTGTGAGAAATCATGCTAATTTTCATTTATGTAATTAACTTTTCTATATTTTTCACACATTAAAAAAGAGAAGGATATAGATACAGATCAGTAGTTAAAAGTACTGTTGGCTCTTCTAGAGAACCCGGGTTTGATTTTCATCACCCACATGGCACTGAGAACTGTCTGCAATTTGAGTTCCAAGGGATCTTCTGTCCCTTTTGGCCTCCAAAGTCACTGCATATTTATGTTGCATTCACTGTATCCTTTAGTCTTGTATATATGCAAGTGAGCAAAATTATGAAAATTGACATAAGAAATGCTTGAACAGTGGAGTGGTGGTAGTAGTGGAAGGCTATGATTTTGAGGTTTTTTTTTTTTTTTTTTTTTTAATCCTATCTTGGGGTTATTTTCTTTGACTCACTTATTTTAGAGACAGGGTTTTAAACTATAGACTAGACTATCCTAAACATAGATTTGTGAAACTCTTCCTGCTTTAGCCCCCTGCAGTCATGAACCACCATACTTGACTTGTGGCTTCTTTTCTAAAATACTTTTCTTGATTTACAGACAAAATAATTGCATGTGCACATTGCATACACCTGGATATGGATATGTGCATGTCTATCTGTGCATGTATGTGTGTGTGTGTTCATGCATGCTTGCATGTCTATCTGTACGTGTGTTTGTATATGTGTATGTATGCACTGTGTGTGTGTGTTGTATGAATTTTTATGCAGGTGCATGTATACGTGACATCCAGACATCAAATGGCAGTGTCATTCTCATAGTTTTCTTCATAAACTTTTTAAAGACAGAAAAAAGCTCTTAATGAACCCAGCACTCATTAATTTCCAGAACAGGGTAACCATAAGCCCCATGTCCTCCTGTCTTTGCCTCCACAGTGCTAATATTTAAAGTGTATATCACCATACCCAGTTTGTTTTACAAGAGATCAAACTCAGGTCCTCATGATTACATGGCAACCACTTTAGTGGCTGAGTTAGCTTCCTAAGCCTTATCGTATAGAGTGTCATCATAGACAAACTAGAATAAAATAAGTTAGTTGTGGATGTGACAGAGCTGAATTTACTAGATATCTAAAGCCAAAAGGAAAGAAGAGGCCACATGTTCTGGGGTACATGATGTTGTATAAGGAGGACACATCACTGCTCAGTAAAGGAAGTGGACAGTGTCAACAGAGGGAGGAACCAAGTAGCATCAGGCTTCATGCACGTAGGAGCCAAAATATGCTGTCAAGCTCTCTTTGTGTATGTTTTCATATATGTGTGTTTATGTATATGTGTAAGTCCTTGTGTAAATTCATGTACGTGTATATATTTATGTACAAGTTTACTTGTGTATATCTACATATATAAATATACTTGTGTGTGTTTAATAGTACATGTGTTCATGTATGTGTGTGCTTGTATCTGTTCATGTGTGTGTGTGTGTGTGCTAATTTAGGTGGTTGTGCTTGGGTGTGTTCATGAATGAGTACATATGTGTTTACATATGTGTGTTAGTATACATATTCATGAATAGGTGCATGAATGTGTTTCTGTATATTTGTGTTCATGTATATGTGTTCATGTAACTGCATGTTCATGTATCTGTGTGTGTTCATAGATGTATGTATACGTGTTTAAAAGTATTCATTTAGAATTCTAGTATATAATATTTTGTGTCATTCTGTAGGACACACCCACTTGAATTTTTCTCACCTCAGTTCTTACCTCAGGAATCTGTTTTCTCAAACCCTGGATCCAGTACTAGGATTACAAATGATCACTACAATATCATCCTTTTATGTAGACTCTGTGTATATAGCTCAGTTCCTCATCCTTTCAAAGCAAGCACTGTCTTCACACAAATGAGCATCTCTCCAGTCCCAAGGATCTCCTAATACTATACAAACAATCCTTTCTCTCTGATATTCCAGTGTCAGACAGGAAGCTATTTCTACGCATAGTGACTCGAATCCTCAAGAATATCATCCTGTCATCATTGCAATGTAAGTTTGCTTAAGTATAGACTGTGCAACACTTAATTGCAGTGGCCTTATTTCTGCTATGGGAAATTGGATATTTCCTTTCTCCTTTTGCAAAAGAATGTTGCTTGAGCCCCTATCAATCACCATTATATTATATGGATTTATTCAGTTTTGATTTTTAAATACTGATCAAAACAGAATGCAAACTTTGAATAAATGATGCCACAAAGATTAAGCTCAGGGATGGACTAAGAAAAACCAGAAATAGGACTGGGGCTATAGTTCAGTGATAGAGCACTCACATAGCATGGGTGAGGCCTGGTTCAACTTCCAACACCAGTCAAATTAAATTAGAATAAAATTGAGAGACCAGTGATAAAAACTTGGTTCTGTTTTGTATTCTTACACTTACATGTATTAGTATATATTTACTCTACATTTAGTCTACATATAAACATACATGTATATGGATATTTGGTTGATAGAATACCTGGGAGATAATAAATTATCTTAAATATTATATTTCTAAACTCTAATATAACCTAAATTATAATCTGTAGAAATTTGTCTTTCCTAACAATGTACATTTATTTGAAAAAAAAAAAAAAGTACTAAAAAAAAATGTCTTCTATAAGTAAAATGGAAGGCCTAAGAAGATGGTTTAGTGGGTAAAGTGCTTCATGGATAAGAAGTAGAATCTGATATCAGATCCCAGAACCCACATTAAAACCAAGCATGTATCTGTATTCATAACACTGGGACAGCAGAATCAGAAGGATCCATAGAGCATGATGGCTACCCTAGTCTCAATGAGAGAACTTGTCTCAAAAATTTGGGTCTTGATAGAGGAAGACCCTCAGTGTTGACCTCTAGTCTTCATATACACATGCATGTACAAGACACATACAACACACCATACATACATTTGAGAAAGATATTGAAAAATTCATATCTGTAAGGTGTAGCTGTTGATCTACTTGATGAAAATGGAAGTGATGGTTTTCTTTGCTTTCTGTACAATCACTAAGCAATAATATTTTGTGGAATTTAAATACTAGTATTTTCAAAGCTTACCAAATTACTTGAGCAATGGCTTTGTGGTTAAGAGCACTGGTTACTCTTCCAGAGAACCTGGATTCAATTCTCAGCACCCAAATGGCAACTGACTACAATTTGTAACTCTAGTTCCAGGGTCTCTGACCTCTCTTTTTTCTTCAAAGGGATGGTGCACAAATGTAGATACAGTGAGAATGCTCATACATGTAAAAGAAAAGAAGTGAATCTTTAAAACACACTTGTTGCTTTATATTTTCAACTTATATTCTGATTGTTGTTTGAACTGTGGGAAGGGAGTACTTTGAGATTTCTCAGAATTCTCTGAGCAATATGACCCCCAGGATGTGAGCAAGTTTAGGAACCATGATGACAACCTCTATTCCATCATAGCTATTAGGACTATAAAGTTACTAATTCACAGGCTAGGAGTTTTCACATATGGAATAGGTTGCCAAACACCTTATAAACAGTTGGAAAAACCAATATTTTATTTTGTTTCCTTTTTTTTTTAAAGTCTGTCTCTTAGTCTTGCTGGGTTTTTGCAACCAGTATACTGAGTTAAAACTCTGAAAGAGTTCCTTGCTTTCTCTTTTCATGAAAGCCTATGTAAAAACTACTTGAAATTGCTGCAGATTGGAGGTTATTATGTCTATTTTTACAGAATATCAGACTACTTGCCAAAATTTGTCTAGAAATCTAGAGGTGTCTTCTGGATCTGTCTGATCTTTCACTCAGTGAGTTTGCTAAGAGTAATGCAGAGGAATGGCTCCTTGTTCTATGCAGACACATTTTTGGTGCCAACATTCAATGTGGTTTATTTTATTTTTTTATTTTATTTTATTTTTTTTGACTAGGTGGATCTTTTTTTTTTTTTTTTTTTTTTTTTTTATTAAGTCACACTGTAATTTACCTATTCACACTGGGGTTATAAACACAAAAGGGTAGGATGTGGGGAAGGGAATGAGACGGGAGCATAGGTGTTCAGGGGGAGTACGGATACCATTCAGAACAGGATATCAGCTGGGTGAAGGTTCAGGTGACAGGTCACTATGACTCTGCCTATGATTCACTTGTCCTTATCTAAGTTGGTACTGTCCACCAAGGCTGCCTATTTATAAAGATCTATGACTACTCAGGCTGGTAAGTTTCCACAGAAGCTGCCTGTTTACAATAGCTTATAGCCTGCTGTTTCAGTGTTTTTCCACAGAGTCCCAAGACTTTGTGTTAGCATGTATGTATGTCAGGCCTATTGCTGATTTTAGGCCTATGGCTGATTGTAGGACTTTAGTGTATAAGCAGGGCTGCCCCTGACATCTCCTCCCTTCTCTAAGTATAGAAGGGCCTTGGCGATTCTAATCTTGCGAAGGCAGGGATAGAGGCCTGACCTCCAATGAAGGGGACATTGTAATGGCTCCAGTCCTCCTGTCGTTGTCCAGTGAGGCACGAGGGCCATACCCATCCCGATGTCTTTTTCCTGGAGAGGGGATCCTTTTGACATCAACCCCTATACAGTCAGGCTTGTCCCTTAGGGAACCCAGAGAATATTTTTAGTTTTTATTTATATTCCCTTGCAGTGCTTAGCCTCGCAGCTTAAGCAAGAATTCAGATCACCAGTCAGAGAGGGTTCTGGGTGGCCCCTCTCTGCTTGGTCTAGGGTGGAAGTCCCCTCTTTTAGATTGGGTGGAGATAGGTTTTGGGAACACCCTGGATAGAGTAACAACCTCATCTTGAGTCTCGTGGTCCTCCATAGCTAACTTATGCTGATGTATCCGAATAGATTTTACTACCAAATTATCTATCTGTTGTATCACAAAGTTAGTCAGTCTATTTAAGTGAGTTTCTACCAGTTCAGTAGTAGGGATCCAGATCCCATGATATTAAGATAAACGTTTTCAAATAAAAGAGTGATTAGGCAATAGGATACTTATGATTTTCTGAGTCTCAGTGCCAATGTCATCCTTTATTTATTTATTTGCCATGGATAGGACACATGTGGAGGTAACAGAAAACACATAGGTGTCAGTTCTCTTATTTCATTATGTGCATCCCAAGGATGTTAGCCTTTGCAGGAAGTCCTTCCACCCACTAAGCCATCTAACTAGATGCCAAATTTTGCTTTTGTTCCAATCTTAGTATTTTGTACATGCTACATCCCTTTTTAGAAGACCTTTCTCTCTGCCTGTAATTGTCTGGGAGACACTTGTTCTTCAAAGCTCAGGCTAGAAACTTCCACTCACATTGGAGGAGTACCAGATCTATGGGAAAGAATGAGATGTGTTTCTTGAGAAACATTTAGTTTTCAGACAGGATTGTCAGCCTTCACCTTCAATCAGGAGCATGAGCCTGGCAACTATGTGTCAGAAAATAGAGGCATAGAAGGGGAATGAGGGAATCTAAACACCTTACATTTTGCTACCACCTTACTTAATCTTGCCAGAGGCAATGATTCAGCTCCATGCTTTCTGTTTCAAAAACTGTCCAAGAGGGATTTTTAAAAAATAATTAGCTAACAACAGGGGCCATTTCTGAAATGCCTCATTGATCTGTTATACGCAGCTGCACACTGTTAATTGTAGATTGGTCCAGCTTATATGTATTAGGGAATGTGTCTTTATTCTTGCACTTGTATATAAAAGTCATTCAGGGTGTCAGAAAAAGATGTGTTATAAAACTTAATAACAGCTGATGTTATGATGCTTTCCAGAGGAGAATAAAGAAGCTCAGAATGACAGTGTCCTATTGTACATCATTGGCATTTCTTATCCCTGACTATCCTTTCTTGCAAATTGTGGATGGAAATGCCTGCTCTTGGACTACAGCACACAGATAGAAGCACCAGTCTGGTCCCTGATCCATCACTCTTCCATCTCTCTGTTTACTCTCTCTTTTGTAGTGGCAATTCAACCAGTCATTCTTCCTCTATAAGCTAGCACTCTGGGAATGAATGTCTCCAAAGGAAATGGCCATGTCTGATCTTCCTGAAAGTGGAGGAAAAAAAGAACAATATGTTTAGCTCTTTAGGAGAAAACTTATCAAAAACTGAGCTGGTTCCTATCTGCACTTGTCAATGTTCCTAACTTCCTTTTCATTGCTTTCTCTGTCTCTTTCCTTCCTTCTCTCTCCTATTTTCTTTCTTTTCAAAAGACAATCATAATCCCAGGTTGGTCTCTTACTCACTATATAGCCAAGGCTCATTGAAGTCTTGTTTTCCTTGCTTCAACCTCTCAAGACCAGACAGGAACCTGTATATATGTCAGACTGCTGCGCAGGACTTCCTATACTTATGGGGTGAGCATGGAACTTAATGAACACATTAAACTATTCAGGTTTAATAAAAATTTTTAAGGCATGCTTGTCTGATGCCAGCCTTAGGAAACTGAGGTAAGAGAATTCAGACAACTTTGGGCTTTACAGCAAGATTTGTTTTGAAACATTAGGCAAAACAACAAAAGTCTGTGACCCAACAATTTTCATTTTCATACAACTGTTAAGATTTCAGAAATTGTTTTAAATCATGGTAGTTCTTTCAACTTTTCTCTTGACAGTAGAACCTAAACAACTGAAACTTCAGGTAAAGTCATTCATTATATAAATATCAACTAATGTAATGTTTAAGTAATATTTAAGCAGATTTTTGAACTGTTAATAAAATGTTAAAGTTATAAATATTTAAAGTAAACTTAGCCTGAAAAACAAGACATTAGACTATGTATTCTCAGTTTGATCATCAGACTATTGAAAGCAATCTTAAAAAAAATTAGAATTCCTAAGGACCTTCATACGGCACTAAATAAACACTGACATGTGGACATAGTCAGAGGAGGAACCTGTCTCAAAGAAAGGGATCTCATAGAGTCTTGACAAATTACCAGATTCCTTTGTGGAGGAGGCTGGAAAACAGATGAGGATTTGCTCAGTGATGGACAGGATCACACATTGATCAGGATTACTTATCTCTACACATCTCTTGCCCTTTATTTATATCAAAGCCCATATCAATATCCCAAAAGTGGCCTTATGGACCACTGTTCTTTGTTCTTCCTAATATAGCCACAATGAATTAAATCATCTTGCTTATTTTTTTTTACTTGTTTTAATTTGTTTATTGAACTTTATTGACTTATTGAAAATAGATGTTTTAACATTATTAGGACTACTAAGATTTAGATTCTTACCCAAAGGACTCTTGAAACACTAAAGTGATATTTTTAAGACAGGGGCCTTCTAGCAGGTGCCTAGATCCTGATTAGGCTGTCTACCTTATGAAGACTTAGTTAGAAATAGAATACCATCAGCCCAGAAGCTGAACACCTCAGAACTCAACATGCTGCACTCTGAGATCCCAGCTTCCAGCCTGTAGAACTGTCAGAAATAAATTGCAGTTGTTTATAGGCCACCTGCTTTATGGATTTCATTCCAGCTGCCCAAATGAATTAGATAATGGCCATCCACTGCTCACTTTTTTATTATTATTTAACTTTCAGCTGAATTACTCTTCATCTGTCCTTGAACTATTTCATCTCAATTTCTAAAAGAAAAGAAGGAAGTGGGCTCAGGAAGAGAACAACATTTTTTTCCCAGGGTCTGAGAAGCACTTAGCAAAGAAACAGGGCATGTGAATGTCAGACTAGTCAAATGGCAGAGGAAGAAAAACATCATCAAGGGAAGGTATCTTTTATCACAGAGCACACTCATATAGATGAAACATGATCCTGGGGACAAGCTGAAGAGATTATAGGCTTCACTAGACAGAAGGGAGTTATTAACTTTGATGAGTGTCTGTCATAGGAAGTTAGGGTGATGGTTACTGTCCCTAGGATTTTGTGTGTGTGTGTGTGTGTGTGTGTGTGTGTGTGTGTGTGTGTGTGTGTTCATACATGTACACATGCATGACTTTCTACAACTTCCCATACATTTGCAGACTTATCGTTTAGTGACAGTTTTCTTGGCTTCAAATTTGCTAGAAACAACTACACATTATTAAGTTTCATGCAAGCATAGGTACAGACAAATAATGACAAACTTCAAATGCCCAGTGTCTGCTTATTGGGAACCTATCCAGCCCGGGGAAACAGGTGCTGAAGTGAACCATGGATATCAGACAGATAGAGGTAAAAACACTCATGATCTCTGGCCTTTTAATCCTTTACGTGTGCTGGATGATAGGAGCTGATGGCTTCTGAAAATCTAAACACTTTCTTGTGTATTCTGTGGCTGAAAAACCACTGACTTTTATCCACTTTAACTCTCTATGTTTTATTTTACTACTTACCTTTTCTGTACTGTGCTTCATTAAGCACTGAGGAAACTTAACTCTTCTTTGTTTAATATTTACTTTATATATATATAAAATCAATGCTTTATTAAGCATTGGAAAATTTAACTCTTGCTTACTTTATAATTCTTTGTGCTTGGTAAGCAGTAAAAAACTTAGTGCTTGCATACTTTACAAACTTACTCTATAATTCTCTGTCAGTTAATATATGCTGTATAGTAATAGGAATTCAGTACAGGATTCACTGCTAAGGCTCCTTTCTCTACTGTCCAGAAGCCTCCATTCCCAACTGGCCAGGTAAGAAGGAGTTTGGAGCAATTAACTTGTTTTGAGCCAGGAAAATACTTTCACTTTTCAAAGAATAAAAACTTGTAAAAAAGCATACATGCCTAGATACCCATACCTTCATGCACACATTCTATTTTTCATTCACATTTTCATTTACATATTTATCATATTCACATTTTTGTTGATCACAACAATCTGTCTCATTAACTTACATTCTTACACACAACACACACACACACATATTTACCTATGTATATTGAGCAAAAGCCCAAGCACCAGTGCAGAAAGAACTCACTCATTCTTCATGAAAAATAAGCTCCAACTTTTATTGCTAAAGAAAAAAATATGTCTACCCCTTTATTTCTCTTACTAAAATAGCTAATCCTTGTCAGTAAGAAGAAACTAGCTGTTAAGAACCTGTCTCATGTTAAGAAGAAACATGTCTGTTCTTTCTGCTCTCTCTGCAGATCCTTTTTTGTCTCTCTTCATTTCTCTCTTATGCTCTGTTATATTCTGCTGTCTCTTCTGTTGCCTTTTGCTTCTACTTTGATTTTCTTCTATTCTCCTTCTGCATTTTCTCTACTGTCTTTCTGTGTTTATCACTTATTGTCATCATTCCTGGGTTTTGTATTTTCCCAGGATACATGGTCATATAGTATTCTAAGCATCTTTTTTCATCTTTGAAATTCACAAAAAGTTCAAATATAAATTTAAATCATAAATTGAATAAGGAGTTACAACAGAGATGTTTACATGTGTTTCCATTAAGACTAGTTCTCTAAATATTCATTATCTGCCACTAGCTCCATAGGTTCATTTATAGTTACAAACTATTTTAAATTAGAATGTTTCTGTTAAGATGCATATTATCTGCCAAAAGTCTGATTAGTATTGAAGTTTTGCATAGGTAAACCCTGTCAATATTTTTATCTTCTATCCTTGTACCTATAGTTTTTTGTTTCCTTATATATGACATTTAGTTAATAATTTTACAGCCTAAAGGAATATATTATTTAATTTAAATCTGTCTGTTTTCTCTTAATGCAAATGGCCCATAACACATGAAGGCTTACAGAGTCCTAATTGCAATTTTCATATTATAGAGGGCTCTAATTGTAACCTCTTTTATAAAGGGTTCAATAATTACTAATATAAATCTAGAAATTCTTAAAGAATCATCATTAGGAATGAAGAGATCAGCTATTTGTCTCTATAGCATCACTACAAAACAGTACATCTTCATTAATCTGCAGAAAATCTGCCCTATAGAGTAGGCTAATGCTAATTGCTATACTAATTTAAAAATTATGAAAAAGTATATTATTAGCAAGTGGCAATCCTCAGAAATAGTCTCTGAGGCCTTGCCTCCCAGAGTTCACCCATGTAAGTCTATGAAAAAAGGTGGGCAACCTCCAGGAAGGCCACCTGCCAGCCTTAGCCTTTCCTACATGACTCCTGACATCTCATTTTATATGTCTAGTTTACTCAACTTCACTAAAAAAATCTCTATGTTTTGATTCCAAAAAACTCTTGTTTTAAAGGAATCAATCATTCAGTAGAGTCAAGATTTGCATGATCATTAAATTTCTCCAAGTATAAGAGATATAAAATATTGTAATAACATAACTATTCAAAGCCATCTTGTAATTCATACAGGGAAAACTACAATTCAGATACAGTCAAAGTCATGGAAACTATATATGATTCTATTCCTGCACTGTTAGTCCTCACTCATATGCCAGTTTCATCAGAATCATTTGCTAGTTGTGTTTATCTCAACAGACTAGGATGCAGGGCACTCAAGGTAATCACTGTCAACTATGAATTTTCCTAGCCGTGTCAAAGAATTTAACCTGCACATTGACACTTGAAGGGAGATATTGTAATTCTTCAGGCATCAATATGTAGTGGCCCCTTGCCTAAGGCTGCCCAACTGACCAATTCATAGAACTCTATATGCACACTTCCCACTAGAGTGTCAGAATAGGTATTTATGGGAACTCTAACTGAAAACAGCAACATGCCTCATCTAAAATAAACGTAAAGTACATTCTGCTGTGATTCTTCTGCAATGTTAGCCACAAAGATGAGACAGTCATGATATATGTTTATTGTTAGCCTCTATGTATTCAATGCCTAGACTTTAGCTACTTGGAGACAGCCACATTCAAATGATTTGACTTGATCAAAGACTTCATAGCTAATTCTCCAACTGGTAGGGCTGCTTTTAGCTATTTGTCTTTTTCTTCTCTTTGATGGAAGACCAAGGAAATTAACATGAGTCCCTCTTGCTGTGTGTATATCTGCACAATAATGCATGTATGCATATGTGGAGGCAAGAACGCAAATTTGAGTGTCACTCCTCAGGTACTGTTCACTTTGTGTGTGTGTGTGTGTGTGTGTGTGTGTGATGTGTATGAGAGAGAGAGAGAGAGAGAGAGAGAGAGAGAGAGAGAGAGAGAGAGACAGAGAGACAGAGACAGAGAGACTCTCTTTATTTCCTAAAAGGCATTAACAAGTCTAGACTCAGTGAGCCCTGGGGACCTCACTAGGGATTATAGGCTCATGCCACCATTCATAACTTTTTTTTGTCTTATGTGATTTTTGGAGATAAGACTGAGGTCCTAATGCATGTAATCAGACAATTCATTTGCTTAACTATGTCTTCAGAACTGTGCTCTTATGTACACTAAAAAAAAAAAAAATGAAGACAGACATGAAGAGAGTGGGACTTCAGCCATTGACCAAATAATCATGTTACTCTCCTGTGTCAAAGAAAAGGAAACTTACACTAACAAAAGAAAGGTCAAAAGAAAGATAGCACCCTTAATTATAGAGTACAAGGTTTTAAATTATTTATGCTCAGGATGCTATCAGAGAAATATTGTTTCTATGTTATGTATATAATATTCCACATTATATCTCTGTACACACACTTCAATGGGCCATTTACTTCCTAATTATTTATTATATGATGCTGTATTAGCACAGGATAGTAGATATGGCAAAGAACAGCTAGGTACTTTTAATGTCTTTTTAAAGCTTTTTACTGTATTCTGAAGTGTGGAAGGTCATTCTGTAGTCAAATCAAACTGTAAAGAATAATTGAATTATCGCCATGAAACAACTGTTAAATCTCTAGGGAGGAGGCAGGTTCCATAAGAGAGAGGTGATGGATTGCAAGGGGGATGCTGCCTGAATAAAGTTTACAAGAAAGGCTTGTTCTCTGTGCGGCAGCAGGAGGCCTGGATTTCCATGAGCACTGAATCACAATTTATAATTTATGGGCACCAACTAACCCTCTCTGCCTTTTTCCTTCATTACGTGTATCTCACGATGAACCATGAACTTCGGAATGTTCAATAAGTACAGGAAAACTGGAAAATCAACAGTAAACAAAACAGAAACACACCTTTCAGGCAGATGTACTTTCTTTCAGGGAAACTTCAAGTCTGAATCATTACATTGCAGGGGAGGGGGCCATAGCTTTTGGGCCCTGCACAGTTGCACATGGGCATGGATCTCTGTTGAGTTGTGGGTCTGCCACTGCTCAGAATGGAAGAAGTGTGGGAAGTTCGACTGGTCTCTTTCCATACAGCACAGGGGATAGGGGGGCGCTGGACTGTGAGAGACTGTAGGGGCATCCTGGGCAGAGAGTGAACTCAGCCTGATTCCCAGGGTAGGCAGAGTTCTCGAGTGGGGATCCCTGTGCCCGGAGGCAGCTGGGGACTGATTGGCCTCAATTCTGGGGTCTCAGACATTGTTGGGACCGCAGCAGAATGGAGGCAGGAAGCATGCCGCACTTGCTACTGGTCCACACTGAGAGAGACGAGGGGGAAAGTGAGAGAGTTGTGTTCTGCAGGAAGTGCTTGCTTGTTATACTCGCTTGGCTTGGAACAGTGTAGCTTGTCTGAAGAGGGCTTCCTTGGGAAAATGAAATTTCAGGCCCCAATGACATGAGGAAGTCTGAGGAAGTCCGTGAGCTTCCATAAGCTTTATTGTTCATGGCGAATGTGGATGGTCTGGATGCACCCCCCACTTAGGCCAGGGTGAACCTCACTTAAATAGGAAGGAGAAGGAAGGTCTGGGAGGAAATAACTTAATTAGCTATGCCCTCTGGCCTTTAGGAATCTCATTAATATGGAAATCTCTTGAGGCTGAAGCCTGTAGTCATATCCTCTACCTGTGGATGGTGACACAAACTTCTCTGGGAGGGTTTGCTTTGTCCTACATGACTGAATGATGCAGGCTAATGGAGATCTACGCCTCTTGTTAGGAGCCTGGATTCTGGGAGCGTGGCAGAATGGAATAGATGCCCCCCCTTGCAGGGTCTCCGGGGCTACTTCCAGCCAGTGTTTCTACCAACACCCAAGACCCCTTTCACGGCCCTACATTACACCTTAGAAGAAAAGTCAAAAAAGTAGAACAAGTTCATATATGTATGTACAAGCATGTGTCTGAGTTTCTCTGTGTAAATTCTCACTTAATAAAGTACATGGAAGCAATTTGGCAGAACAAAGAAAGTGCATTCATTTCTGTATATTACAAAGGCAAAAGCTAAGATTTTTCTACCTATACAGTAAAATTATATTCTTAGATTAAAGCATTCTTTCCAAGTGCATTAGTGTTAACTGGATGTCTGTGCCTCATAATAACTACACTACATTAAACCCTGAGGATTGAAATGGACTAGAAAGGTTTCAGGGAATCTAGTAAATGCTGTAGTTCATATAAATATTGCCAAACATTTCTTAACATTTTGATTCAGGATGCACCTGTAAAGGGAATAATACTGAAGTTGCTGACACCCAGAAACCCACATTGCCTTTCCTCATTCAATCACACCTCAGTTTCAGTTATACTGCTTATTTATTGACTGAATTGAATATATCTTTTCATTAAGGATGAAAAGACATAGCCATCTAGCTCCCTATTTGCCACTTCTAGAAGTCAGGCCACATCCCTACCCTTGTAATCTATCCATTAGAACAAGAACTGGATGGCACTTACTATGACAGTTGGCAGGCCTTGATGGAAAAAGGAAGTTTAGCTTATTTCCTGACCCAGCTGCCCAGGACAAAAGCAACAATTATCTATGACCTAAGTGCATTCCTGCCTTAACTTCAGGCATGCAGGCTGGGTCACTAAGCTGAACTAGAATACTTAATCAGAAGCAGAGAGACATACCTCTCCCTCTCCCTCTCCCTCTCCCTCTCCTCCCTCTCCCTCTCCCTCTCCCTCTCCCTCTCCCTCTCCCTCTCCCTCTCCCTCTCCCTCTTACACACACACACACACACACACACACACACACACACACATACACACACACACACACACACAGTTCTGTGAAATCCTAGGAGTGATTCTGAACTTTTTTCAGGTGATTGAAAGGCCTTTTTACCCTAATCTACACAAGGTACCTGTCTGCCTCATGACTGAAAAAGAAGGCCCTCCCTTCATAGTGACCCACCCCCATGCTGTGTGTTCTATAAGGCTTTATATCTAATGTTCTCCCTCCTCAGACCTGATCATAGCTGTTCACAGAGTGAGACCCCTTCATCTAATCCTTATTCTGAATGGATAATTTTGTCAGCTTTTTAAAAGCCTGTGTTCTTTCTTTTCAATTTTTAACAAAAGATATTTTCTAGAATGGTGTATATAGAACCTCTCTTTGAGGATATAGTCTTAGAGGGCATAAAAATTTCTACCTAAGGCATAGCTAGACTTTGCCTGTCTCAGATATAGTATGAGCAGAGGGTAAAGTGAAAGAACAGTTGAGAGCTCACATCTTGGTTCACAGCCATGAGACAGAGAGACTGCACTGGAATTTTGAAACATTAATTCCTGACCCAGTGACACAGCTGCTCCAAGGCCACATCACCTAATCTTTCTCCAAATGTTTCACCAACTGGAGATCAAGAATTCAAACATATGAGCCTAGAGGGGGACCATTTGCATTCAAATTACTAGTATCCCCTGTTTTAGCAATTACTAATATCGTTGGAAAGCCAATGATTACCCAAATAAGATAGGTACTCTACGTTTTCATGAGTAAGTTGGAAATTTTACATGAATCTTAAGTGTGGTCTAGTGTTGGTCAAATGTTATTACCCAGAATTCCAGAACTAGTCAGGGACTACTATCTTCTTAACACCATCATAAATACTCCAAATTAAAGGACTCGGTAACATGGCACACATCTTTTAAAAAGCTGACATTGTTTGTCCAAATATGAATTTCCTCAAATTTGCCTGATATATATATATTAGATTCCAAAAGTAATTTTTTAAATGATGCAGTAACAGTGAACTCCTAAACACAAAATATCTACTTCAAGTTATGTTCATCAAGGAAAGATACCTACCAGGTAATTTAAATAGTGTAGTTTATCCAGACAGTTGAATTATTAGATTTCAAAGAAAATTGTTGATCTTTGGTATGATTGTTCATGTAGCCATAGATTAGCAAAGGGCACAGCATCACACAGAACACTGAAAGACAAGTGCCTATCAAAAGTAAATGGTACAGAATTACTGTAGACCTTATTTCCTCTTAGCCTGGCTGCACCAATATGTCCCAAGGTCTTATTCTCATACTTTCAGGAAAGAACAGGGAAAGTATATTTGAAATCAAAAAAACTAATCCCAGGAATCAAAGAATTCTATCTTTATGGACATTACCACATCTTTCCTTGTGTTATCAATAAAGACTTGATGAAGACATAGGCATGTAGCTCACTCAAGAGAAATGATGAAGTTGTCGTTTTACTGCAGAGATGGTGTCAATATGGCCATATGAAAAGTAAGGATTCACTTTACAGTTGGTTTTTAACATGGGCAGCTGTGATGATTTATATATGCTTGGTCCAGGGAGTGGCACCATTAGAAAGTATGATCTTGTTGGAATAGGTGTAGCCTTGTTGGAATAGGTGCTGCCTTTTGGAGTAGGTATATCACTGTGGGTTTGGGCTTTAAGACCCTTGTCCTAGCTGCCTTAACGCCAGTCATCTCTTAGAGGCCTTCAGATAAATATGTGAAACACTGCTATGATCCCACCTCCATAATAATAGGCAGAATCTCTGAACCTGTAAGCCACCCCAATTAAATGTTGTCCTTATAAAAGTTGACTTTGTCATTATGTGTGTTCACAGCAGTAAAACCTAAGTAAGATAGTATCCCACAGCTTCCACTGAAAGTGACAGGGAGGCCACAGAGGGTCAGCAATGAATTTTTCATACCTTCCCCAGCCAGATAGCTATAAGCAAAAACCTAAGCGGATGCTGGATTTCTATTTGTCTCGCAGGACCAAGTAAAATTTCATCTCCTAGTTTTGACAACGGCTAGGGAAGTCTTAATTTATATCCCCTATATAGGGCTATTGAAGCTAAACGTCTGTGTACCCCATTTAGCCTGAGTCAGAGGAATTATTTGAAAGTGGAAGCTTTAAATATGATTTACATAACATAATGACTAAAACATTAGTTTTCCTGGAATGTATCTCTTGTTATGTAACTTCGAATTGAATTAAAAAAGACTGTTGATGGTAGTCTTCATTGCGAAGATGGAGATGTTAGATTTATCTGGTGAATTTTAAAGCAGCCTTTAAAATGAAAACTATCTCAAAAAATCAAATGTAACAGGTGAATAAAGAAGCAGAAGGTCTTAGTAACAAATTTAAAGTCTTACTAAGAAAATGAAAAATATAAAAATATCAAATGAAAGATTTTGAGTCCCAAAATATAGTGAGTTGAATCACTAATATCCATATAAAAAGCTGGGTGTGACTGTGTCTGTAGCCCCATAACTGCTTGGAGACAGGAGGATAACTAGAATTTCCTGGTTGCTAGTTAGCTCTTAGTTAAATGAAAAAATCTTGCATCAAGGTAAAAAGACTGAACAGAATAGAATACATAATATCCTCCTCTGGCCTCAGTGTATACACAATGGTGGATGCCCCTTCATACACATTAGCACAGTACACAGGCACACATCACACACCCCCATACACACACAACATACACACACACACACACACACACAGAGAGAGAGAGAGAGAGAGAGACCAACTAATAGATGCATGTAATAACAATGAGAAGAATAGAAGAGAATATATTCACATTGGTAAATATATACCACAAATTCAAAGTACTATGTCAAATATATAAGAATTAAAATTATTTAGTTTGAGCAACATATAAACTAAAGAAGTTTGACAAGCTATAATAAAAACATAGTGTAGTTCAGAAAGAAGATACAAAAACAATAGTTATAAAAATAACAAAAATAGAGGTTGGAGAAATGTCCCGGTACTTAAATGTGCATGGCTTTTTTAGATAATCCAAGTCCAGTTCCTAATCTCCTCATTAGTTGTGACAGATCTTACAATAGCCTGTAACGCTGGCTTCTGGAGAACCTATGCTGTGGAACTTTAAGGTGGTAGCACTCTGCTTAAGGAGGTAGGTTGATCACTGGCAGATGCCCTGAAACTTTTATAGACTGGCCACAAGTCCTGTTCACTCTCCCTCTTTCGTGTAAAGGGACGTCATCAGCAAGCCTTTTATTTCTAGTGCCATATCTTTTCTTCCATGATGAAATATATTCTCTCATACTGTGAATGAGAGTAAAGCCTTCCTACTGTAAATAGTTTCTTGTCAAGACAGTTAGAAAATTAACACCTATTTTTATGCTGTTGCTAGAATGGAACCAAGAGTTTCATGCATGCTAGGCAGGCACTCTTCCAGCAGAACAACATACATAGGTTTGGCTGGTGAAAACTCTAAGATAACCTCAGTATGAAGAGGTACATGGGTAGAGTAACAGAAGCAAGATTGACCCAAAGTCCACAAACCACCGGTTAACAGAGACAGTGACTTACCACTGAGTAGATCTGATGCTTCCGTCTTTTAGCCAAGTCAATTATGTTCACTCCGTTGTAGTAAAGGTTTTCAATACAGCCATGAAAGTTTTTCTTTAAGAAGGTCCCAGGTTTGCTTGGTACTGGAATTCCTCCAAAACTGAGCTTCATAGTAGGGAAAATAAAAGAAAACTCTTAGTTACAAGCTCTGAAGAGGAAATGTAAGAGAAATAAGAACATTTCTCTAGATTTTGTTGTATGTGTGAGCCAAGCCACTTTAGTAATTGCAGATGCCACTTGATTATTCATTTAAAGGATTCTGATTAGCCCATGTAAAAATATCTGTAATTGCTTCCCTCTTATGGATTCACTTTACAAAACCATTTTCATTTCTTTCTTAAAGCTTTTAGAATACTGAATAAAACAGTAATTTACAGAGAAAAAAGAGAAAAGAAAAAAATCAACATTTTTATGTTTTTCTGTAGCACATCAGCAGACAGGATAAGGCCATAAAAATGCTAAGGAACAAAGAAGATCCTTGCTCACCCATGGTGAAACCTAATTCTAAAACCCACAGTACCAAAGAGCTTATATACATAGAGTTGTTCCCCAACTCTTATCTGAAAAGATAAAAGATTGAAATAATACAAAATGACCCATAGACTTGAGAAGCAATGAAGAATCAGCAAAATGAAATTGTTAGCAATTATTAACAATACAATTTGATTATAATGTACAAGAATTATAACTTGCTGTGAAGTATGTCTTCAGTGATGAGAAGGTTGTGTACACAAGGGCCAGGAGATTATGAGAGGATTAAAGCATAAGACATATAGGCTCTGCACACCCAAGTTTGTTTCCTAGAACCTTTGTTAAACAAACAACAGCACAAAAAGGAAAAAAAAAAAAAGAACATCAATAAAAAATAAAAAAGCCAAATGAGGTAGTCCCAGCACTACTGTGAACAGATGGTAGGCCAGGGCAGGAGAAACATTCAGAAACTCAGCAGTCAGCTAGTCTGGAGTTACACTGCAGCAGCTAAGTCAGAAAAGTCTCTGTCTCAAGGTGAAAAGTAAACAATTACTGAAAGTTGTTCTCTGACCTTCAGAGCATGCCATGGCATGTCCATGTGTGTGTGCATACACATGCATACACACTCACACACACAAAGTTTAGCAACAGAAGTGTATTTTCATTATAGATGTCTGGGAAGATTACAGGATGTTAGTTTTCCTTACTCTGTATATCTTCAGCAAAGTAACCGAAATAGTTTATGATGGATATAGTAAAGACCAAAATATCTGTTGTGAATAAAACTCCTGCTGTGCAAGACAAGAGGATAGTAACTATCTTCTCATTTGCCTCACCCTCACCAACCAGTAACCAGGTTATTTCCATTGCTTGGAAATGCATCTTCCCCTTTGTATCTTTACCTCTTTCCTTTCTCTCTTCTCTGCCCACCCCTTCTCTCTGTTTCTCTTCTCTGTCTCCCCCTTTCTTGCCTCCCTTTTCTCTTTCTCCTCTTTCCCCTTTTTCCTCTATGTCTTTTCCGTCTGCTTTTCTCCCCTCTTCTCTCTTGCATGTACAATATTAGAGGAGGGTATGTTCACCCTATCTTTGCATCTTCTTGACTATGCCCAGATTTTTTTCTTTATAATTTACAAAGAATTTTAAATGTTTCTTACAACAATGGGACTGTACTTTGTTTATCACTTTTCCTTCTACTCTACTTTCTAAGCATAATCTTGATGCTTTCATATATTTTTAAATTTGAAGTGATATTTTTTCTCTCATAAACATACTTATGTATTCTTTCTAGGTAATTTATTTGACTTTTTCCATAGAGTTGGGAAATGAAATTCAAGTATTTGTGTAGCTTGCCCTTTATCAACTGAGGTATCTTTGCAGCCCCCTCAATTTGAGTATGTAATTCAATCATAGATAAAAACAACAGTTGTTGACTTGGATCAAAAAGATGATAAGCCTTTTCCTTCTCACTCTGCTGTGTCCTTGTGCTTTTTGACAATCCTGTCACCTTGATCACTTGCTTGCCCTGCAGAATTACATAGTTTTCCTTTCTTTGATCTTCGGCTCAGATGAGACTATCGAGGCTGCATATTCTGCTTACAGCTTGCTTTGACCAATATCATTTCTCCAGGAATCTGATGGGATTACTGGTGTCACAGATAATTCTGCAGCCAAAAGAAATGCAGGGAAGAGCCTTCTTTGATGTTAAATGCTTAAAGTTTCAAAACCTGGTTCTCTTTTACTTTGACTTTATTACCCTGCTTTTGTCTCATAGCTGCTCTCTTTATTCTGATCTTTGATGCTACTTCCAGGATAATGTATTACTCTCTTCTTTACTAAATATTTCTCTACTTCAGTTTAAATGTGGATTCTGAGTTTCTACTTTTAAGGTTTCTCAAAATAAGTGACTATTTTCTTCTGACTTTGCTTTGGTAGTAAATTTGGTAATGAAATATCTCTAACAATGGGTTTGAGATCTTGTCTTCTTTTGTGGTCTCGGAAATGTATCTCAGCCTGGTGTCACTGAGCCATGTAGAAATGTTATGGCTATCAGAAGTAGCACCAAAGTTGATGAATTTGTGGTACTGTGGATAAGACTGGAAATTTTAAATTTTTGGTTAAATATCTTTATTTTGAAATATTGATTTGAGGGTTGGTGAGAAAGACTAAATATGTAAAACACTTGCCAACAAGCCTGCTAGTCTGTGTTGATTCCTAGGATCCAAATGGTGGAAGGAAAGCATGGAGTATTATAATCTGACATTCACAAATGAGTAATAACAAGCACACACCCACAGACACAGATAAATAATAAAGAATAAAAATGTGATAAAATATCTCAAAACATCAATTTGGATATGAGTGTGTATGCATATACATGCACGTGCATACAAGAGAGTCAGAGATCAAGCTGGAGTGTTGTTCTGAAGGATCTTCCCACTGTATTTTTAAAGACAATGTCTTTCTTCCAGACTTGAGGCTATGAGGCAAGTGAATACCTGTGTCTTCCCAGCACAGAGCTTTAAAGGCTTGCTTATACACAAGGCTTTCTTTGAACATCAGTGTGTTGGTCATTTTATTTTGTTTGATTTTATTTATTGTCAACATGACACCAACTGAGTCATCTAGGAAGAGGGACCCTAAATTGAGAAAATGCATCCAACAGATTGGCTTATAGGAAGTCCTTAGGGACATTTTCTTGATTAATGATTGGCATGTGAGGGGCCGTCCCACTGTGAGCATTGCACCTATAGGTATGTGAGGGGCCACTGTGAGCATTGTCACCTGTAGATTAGTAGTCCATTGTGAATGAAGAAGGAAGACTGATCAAGTCATGAAAAACAAGCCAGTAAGCAGTGGATCTCCTTACTTTCCTCACTTTGCTTCCTGCAGTGACTGACAGCTACTTGGAGGAATGAAAGGAAATAAATTTTCCTCCTCAATGGACTTTGGTCATGGTATTTATCATAACAACAAAATGCAAACTAGAATGATGTTCTGAGGAAGGGACTCAGTTCCCCCATTTTAAGAAGGCAAATGCTTTTCTAACTCCACCATCTCTTTTCTGAGTCAGTTGAAACTTCAGTAGGGACAGGTCAATCTATATGTCCGGAATTCAATTATGGTTGATAAGTTTCTGTCATTAGAAATGAAGCCACTAATCTCAAATTTTTAATGAAATCTGTACTTTTAGTTGATTTGATTTCAAATGCCTGCAACCTCCACTCTGTGATCATAACTCTAAATCCTAAGCTGTGAGCCCGAACTAGACTCTTCTGTAAGTTATATAGAGTAACTAATATAGAGTAACTAATACAGATATGGTCTTTTCTTTGTCCTGGAGCTTTCCAAATCAACAAGGTTAGTTGACACATGAGCCTCAGGGATCTCTGCTGCCACAACGCTGAGATTATATAAATATGTACTACAGTATCCAACAACTTTGAAGTCAAATTTTCATGTTTAAATAAATGATAAGCACCTTACTGACTGATCTCTTGTCTCAGCTCAATCCTTGTTTCAAGAAAACTAACAAGTTTTGTAGCCACAGCATGCTATCGGCCCATCAGCACAACCTGGCAGTTTGCCACATTGCAAGAGAAACAGACAATGAACAGATCAAAGCTCTGTAAATGCCTGCTAAAGCCATTGAAGAGAATAAGTAGAAGGCAAAGCAGAGAGATACTGTCTGTGGGTTCTTAATAGTACAACTCCAGCTTTCCTACAGACCACTTCACTATTTTCCATTTGTATCGGGTCTTGCTCTTGAAGATGGATGCAGACCAGAGCATGAATAATGCTAAATGAATAAACAGGTATCTTTCAGAGACTCAGACCTCAGAGGATGAATCAGCCATATTAGTCTAACATAAATGTTATAGGTGTTGTTACTATATAACTAAGCATATAAACATATAACTAAGCATATATATATAATATATATAAATATATATATATATATATATATAATAAAACTAAGTATACTAAGTAAGTTACTATATAACTAAATAATTTGGCCAATTGGTTAAATTGTATAAATTTTATTCCTCTAGAAAAGATCTGGATGAAAATCTTTACTTCAGTATTCTCCATGTGCTAAGAAGACAGGTGCCCCTGCTGTGGACCTGGCATTTATCTGTGAATTCACAGACCACATCATAATTTTTAGGAACAGTGCTCATAGGCCAGGTGGGAAGACCAGGAGTGTGGTACTACTTTTTTCCACCCTGACCTTCCCAACACATGCAAATTAAAAGTGTGATGTCACCATCAAAATCTGCAGTGTTCTCTATTCCTGTTTTCTGGAGATAAAAGGGAGCTGATAGGAAAATGGACACAGCTGGACATGACACAATTTGATTCTGAAGGCAATTTGATCATGCTGGGAGAGTTGAATACCTTTCACTGAATGAATCCTTTGATTTGTAACTCTTTACATATGTGGCTCTTCATTTGTATTCTTACTGCAAACTGTGTGTATGTCTGAGAAACCTGGCTAATTTTTTATTATTTTATTGATTATTATAGTAATTTAGCCAGTCTCTAAAATGTCTGATTAGCTACCTTGACTAGAAGTGGAAGGCTAATTAAGCTATTCTATCAACATTCTAGCAGAAACTTGGATAAAACAAGAAAATGTGTTTTCAGTTGCTTTTGTGAATACTGATAAAAAATGATGAATTCAGGCTTGGTGGCTCAACACTGTGCTGGCACTCCAGCTAGTTTTTAGGGAAAGAAGGAAGATCACCAGCAAACTTGCCACACAGAACCCTCCAAGCTAGCATTATCTGGGGCAAATGCTGAGTGGTTAGGTACTCCTCTAACTGGCATGAGGCCCTTAATTCAATTTCCAGCACTGAAAGAACATTAAAGGGGAGGAGGAATAGGCTTTCCTGATATGATACCAACATTAAAGGACTTTCTGTCATGCTTAATGTCATTTGTTTACATTTCAGACATTTAATGTGTCTTTTGTATGTACATATTCCTATGTGCATATGAGTCCTCATGCATGTGTGTGCATATTCATGTGGCAGTCAGAGCATCATACTGGATGTTTTTCACTTACTCTCCCCCTAGAATATTTATTTTTAACACATTTATTTATTATTTAGAGAGTGTGGGGGAGATATACTCCTGCCAAGGACCATATGTAGAAGTTGGGAAACATCTGAGAGAGTTGGTGCTTGCCTTACACCATGTAGGACTCAGGGACTAACGCAGGTCGTCAGGCATGGCAGCAAGTGCATTTACCTACTGAGCCTAGTTAGTGCTATCTATTCAATTTATTATTATTATTTTAAGTTTTAGTGATAAAGTCACTGAACCTGAAGCTCAAGTATTAAGCTAGAATGGTTTTCCAGCAAGCCCCAGAGATCATCTTTTCTTTTCAACTCCTGTGATTATATGCATATAGATATAGAGATAGAGATAGAGAGAGAGAGAGAAAGAGAGAGAGAGAGATAGAATATAAAAGCCCCCTTGAGGTAACTATTACATTTAACACTATAACACTTGAGGAAATATCAAACCAATACTATCAAAATCATAATTTCAAGTTAGAAATTAAGAGGAAAAGGGGATGATTTGAAAGAATCTAAAGTCTTCTCTAGAATGTGTTCAGGCACAGCTTCACCATCCATCTCCTGTCCACAAGACAGCAGCCATGTCACTTGGTGAATCTCTGGGCATCTTACGTCTGTGACTCTGACTATGAGGGAAAGAGGACTGAAGATTCTTCTCTATCCAGTGTCTCAGGGCTGCCTATATGATACAACATAGATTGCATCCCTTTCAGGGATTATCTAAAAGTAAAATGACTGAGGGGCTGAAGAGATGGCTCAAAGGTTAAGAGCATTGGCTACTCTTCTAGACTTCATGAGTTCAATTCCCAGCAACTACACAGGGCTCACAATCATCTGTAATTGGATCCAGTGCCCTCTTCTGGTATGTCAGCAATGGCATGCTGACATACCAGAATACACAAAATAAATAAATAAATAAATACACAAAATAAATAAATATTTTTAAAAAGTTTAAAACTAAGTCTAGAACAAAAACAAAGTTAAATGATTTGACTTGAGTGTCAAACATCCTCAGAGGTGCACAAGTTCCTAAGTGGTTCTGCTGCTCAGGATAATTCTGGAACCTTTGCGAGTTGGAGCTATGGTAGAGGAAATACTTATCTGTGAGGATTTTATAAGCTGGACCTACTTCATTTGCTCCCAGCTTCTACACTGCTAATGCAGTGTGTCAGCCAGCCTCATGCCCCTGCTTCTATGCCTTTTCCAAAATGATGAATAGTACCATCTCAAACTATAATCCAAATTACACCTTATCTTCTCTAAGTTATTTTGGTCAGAGTATTTCAGAACAGCAATAGAAGAGAAACTAATACAAGAGTAAAAATATTATATACCTTGAGGGTTTTTCTTCATTCTCTCCCCCATCTCTTTCTCTTTATACTTCTATTGTATCTTCTCATTTTTCATTTTCTTATATATTTTTTTCATGATAGTTTCTAGTTCTCTATGTGATCTATTTAGCCTAGCCTTGCAACTTAGTTTCCAAGGAAGAAAAACACCAATAGCAATTATACTTTACATCTTGGAAACCAGTTTCCTGGGAATTGGGAGATATTTTAAACATTTGTCAATAATCCTTGATGTCCAGCCAATACTTTAATCATGTACGTGTGATGAAAGAAGTAGGCAGTGCCAAGCAATAGCAACGGCATCAGCAAAGGCAGACTCTGAGCATATGAGTCTTTCTTTAATGGGGACTGGAATGGAGATCATCTTGCATGGCCCATATGAATTCCTGGATTCCGTGTTCATTATTGCATAAGTGGGTTCTGCTGGTGTATCTGTAATCTAAGCGCTTGGAGGGTAAAAACAGGATTGCAAAATTGGGACCATCTTTAATCACACAGTGTATACAAGACCAGCATTTGGGTTTCTGAGACTCTGTCTCAGAAAATGAAAGAAAAAAAAAAAAAAGAAAATATTACCAGCAGAGAAGTAGGATTAGGGTTAGATTGATATTCTGCTAATTCACACAAAGAAAACTCATTTATATAGTTATGAAATATTTTCAATATTATCAGAGTGTTGTAGTTTATAGATACAATTGAAAAAGAAGCAGAAAAATTTCAAGAGTTATGATGAATTTAAATTTCATGGCATGTATGTGATGATGAGATAGTTTTCTAAATAGGTAAATTTAATCATATACTGTAGAGTGAGATATATATATATATATATATATATATATATATATATATATATATGTATACGTATATGTTTGAATTTTTCCCTAATTAATTGATTGGATAATAAAGATGACAAGAAGCCAATCACTGAGTGAGGAGGAGGTAGGCCTTCCGGGTCCAGGAGGGAAAGAGGGAATGCAGGAGAAATCAATACCCTTTTTGGACAGCGAGCCAGGGGAGATAGGAGGCACCATGTAGAGCAGAAACTGTTAGGTCTGGTGGCAGAATTCACCAGAATCTGCCACCACAAGATTTCTAACATAGAAGAGTTGATGAGTTTAGGATAATAGATTCCATGACCAGTGGTTGTGTTATCTGTTAATTCTAAACTAAGAATGTCCAGTGTTTTCCATTTTGCAGAGTCAACTGAGCTCCAGGGGAAAGGTAACCACAGTGGAGTATGGTTCAATTAAAGTGCGCTCCCAGCTAGCCACAGAAATTTGGGAGTGCAGAGCAGTTTGTCATGGGGACCTAGAGATCGAACCACAGTAGAGCACAATCTTGCGAGATAATACCCACAGCTGCCCATGGGGACCAAGAGAGCTATCTCCCAGTTCTGGAGAGGCAGCGCCTGCAATGGTGGAAGAGGCATTGGCTAGGGGAAATGTGCGGTCTCAGTTTCAGGCTATGTACCAGGCTGGGAACAAATAGAGACCACTGGCTGTTGCCAAGCCCGCAGTGGTGTGGCTTGTTTTATAATAATTTCACACAACATTATATAGATGCATATATGTATGTATGTATGTATGTATATATATATATATATATATATATATATATCACACACATATAGTGTGCATCCCACACTAACTATATAAACAATAAATGAATGCACTATAAATATATAATATAGGAGAGCAAAAGGAAATCATCCAATGTGGAGATTTAGCTTCTATAAAATGCAAATTCATATGCACTCATGAATATGTGCATACAACAGATATGTCTTAAAAGTAAACAACGACATTAAATAATACAGAATGTATACAAATATTCCATATATATGTATCAATATATATCAATATATGTATTGACATTATATATATCGAGATTGGGATTCTATATATACCTATGGCTTTTCTGGAACATACTATGTAGTCAAGGATGACCTCAAATTTAAAGTGATCTGCCTGCCTTCACCCCTCAGTTGTGGTATTAAACGAGTATGCCACCATGCCCAGAAAAATGGAATCTTATGAGAAAAACTGTGACTAAAAAGCTATGAGAACAAGTAATTTTAGAATCACATATAAGAACTATGTCATGAAGCATACCTCCTTTTTGCAGCCTTGGATTCTTTTTAAAATTTAGCAAAAAATTTAAATATTACACAGACTCTCTCTCACAACACACACACACACACACACACACACACACTTCTGTTTAAAAACAGGCAAACAAACTAAAAAAAAAAGAAACTAAAAAAACTAAAAAAAAAAAAAAAAATCAAACCAGAGAATTGCTGGACAAATATTAAACTGATTGTTTGGGTTGAATTTCAGTTTGGGATTAAAGAGAAGGACATTTTATACACACACACACACACACACACACACATATTTACATTAAATGTTGCATCTGTGAAGCAGATAGCTGTAAACATCTCAGGATGACAAAGTCCATACCCAAGGATTCACAAAATGTCTAAAGTTTCTTGATTATCAAACATAATGTTGTCTTAGTTACTTTGTTATTACTGTGATAAACTATCATGTCTAAAGCAAATTTTAAAGAAAAGAGTTTATTGGAACTCATGATTCCAGGGGTTAGAGTCCATGACTATCATACAGAGAAAACATAGCAGCAGGCAGGCAGAAATGAAATTTTTGCAGAAATGATTGCAGTAGCTGAGAGCTTATATTTTGATCCTTTGCACTAGGCAGAATGAGGTAACTGGAAATAGGTTGAGCTTCCTGAAATCTCAAACCGCTATCCCCAGTGACATATCTCTTTCAACAAGACCACATTTCCTAATCCTTTCCAAACAGTTCCATTAACTGGAGACCAAGTATGAAAACATGAGCCCTTCTCATCCAAACCACTGGAAGGTGTAAAGGAAGAATCAATAGCTACCACATTTTCTGGCCAGTAGCCATACATCTTGGTAAAGTTGGTAAATAAAGATAGAGTTGCATAATACAATTAGCTCTGGCATAACCCATAATAGAGGAGATCTGAAAAATATCCTGTCATTCTCTGACAGTGGGTCCCAGGAAGTAATCTCAGCATCCTTCCAAATAGAAATCCATATCTCATATATACACAGAAATCAGCAAAGGTGTTAGAGTGTGGTTTCTATTAAACAAAATGCACTGTAATTGAACCCAACCTTAACACAGATAGCAATGTTCAACTTTCCTCCTTCTAACAGCTCAATGATTATGCATCTGAGAAACTGAAATTTCAAATTCTTATCTTTTAGGTTTAGATCAGCATGTTGGTTGGAAAGAGTTGAATAGAACATCGTTCACCACTTAAAGCACTTTCTTCTCTCCATTTCCTTTGAGGTAAATCTCCAAGGCTAGAGACTTCTGCCCCATAACTCTTGTCATCCAGTGCAGCGGGTGTCTGCTGACATTCTTAATCTATCTTCTTATATGATGTCTATAGCAACCTGTCTGCACATTCTGGTAAAAGGTTGAGGCTCTTGGAGAAGCAGTACCTTGAAGAAATACTTCAAACAGGTTCATCCTTGAGAATTGCTTTTCTTTTTTTTTTTTTTTTTTTTATTAGAAATTTTATTTACATTTCAGATGTTCTCTCCTTACCCCATTTCCTTCCCTCCCTCCCAGGAACTCACTATCCCTTTCCCCCTTCCTCCTGCCTCCACGTTGGTGTACCCCCAGCCACCCTGCCCTGTATCTCACCTCCCCACCCTCGAATATTCCCCCCCCCATGACACCCAGCCTTCATGGGACCAAGGATCTCTTCTCCCACTTATATATAGCTCCCTTGCATATATAGCTGGAGCCATGAGTCCCTCCCTAAGCGCTCCCAGGCTGGTGGCTTAGACCCTGGGGGCTCTGGTTGGTTGGTATTGTTGCTTTCCCCAAGGTGTCACAAATCCTTTCAACTCCTTCAGCCTTCACTCTATCTTCTCCATTGAGAACCCCATGATCAGTCTGATGGTTAGCTGTGAGCATCTGCCTCTGAGTATGTCAGACTCTTGCAGACTTCTAGGGAGCTAAAACCATCCAGTGGAACAAGGACAGCATTTTCAACAAATGGTGCTTCTTCAACTGGAGGACAACATGTAGAAGAATGCAAATCGATCCATTCCTATCTCCTTGTACAAAGCTCAAGTCCAAGTGGATAAACGACCTTCACATAAAACCAGACACACTGAAACTAATAGAAGAGAAGGTGAGGAAGACCCTCGAATACCTAGGCACAGGGGGAAAGTTCCTGAACAGAACACCAATGGCTATGCTCTAAGATCAAGAATTGACAAATGGGACTTCATAAAACTGCAAAGTTTCTGTAAGGCAAGGACACTGTCAATAGGACAAAACAGCAACCAACAGATTGGGAAAAGATCTTTACCAATCCCACATCCGATAGAGGACTAATATCCAATATATACAAAGAACTCAAGAAATTAGACTCTAGACAACCAAATAACCCTATTAAAAAATGGGGTATGGAGCTAAACAAAGAATTTTCAACAGAGGAAATGAGAATTGCTTTTCAATAGGTGAAGCATACCTGAAGGAAGCAGCTACAACTTTACAACTTAATAAACTACTGATACCTCTGAGTTTCACGTCCCTAAAAGCTAATGTTTCTTTCAATATGATACAGCTGTGAGCTCATAGAATATCTGTACTAATGACATCATACACAGGCAAGCAAGCTTGCAAGTCAATGGTAAATTATGTACTAGCACAGATTTTTTAGAAGTTACCTTAGAAATTAAAAGGTTTGGAAAAAAAATGATGAGACTGAATAAATACTTCATGGTTTCTTTTTGTAAATGTTGTCTTCAAGTGCGTTACAGAGCTTTTTGCTTTGCAGTAAGTCTAAATTACTGCAATCTCTTTGTTTGCTCAATTATTTAAACAAGTTAACATAGGAAAATGATGATTACTCAAAGATTTTCTCTTGTCAGTAATTCAAAACTACCTGATATTTTCCCTAGTGTATCAACGAATATTAATGTGTCTTTTGAAGCTACTGAATGAGCTATAGTATATACAATATACTGAATAGAAGTTGACATCAGAGAAAAAGAACTTTCTTAAGGTTCATGATGATGACTGAAAAAAGAAAAATGGTTGATCCTAATTTTTCCATTATTTTGTTTTTCTATTTCACTTTTATCCAATATCACACCAGGGTCTTAAATTGTCTACAAAGGTTTCTTAGGCACTGTCTATCAATCCCTTCTAGTTTCGTTTCTTTTGCACATAAAATACACTAATAAAGCAACTCAAGGAAGGAAGGGTTTATTTCTGCTCACCATTAAATGTTACAATCCATCATGGCAGAGAATCCCCAGTAATAGGAGCTTGAGGGAGCTCCATATTCACATGGTATCCACAGCCAAGGAACAGAGTGAAAAGTGCCTGTACTCAGCTCACATTCTTCTTTGAATACAGACCAGCATCTCTTCCCAGGAACTGGTGTCATTCACATGGATGGGTTCCCAGCTCAATTACTCAAACAATCCCTCTCTTCTGGTTTGTTTTATGTTAATTTGACATAAACGAGAGTCATTTGGGCAGAGGAATCCTTAATTGATTTTTTCCTATAAAATTCACTTGTGGAGAATCCTGTGGTGCATTTCTTTGACTGATGACTGATATGGGAATTTCCACTTCACATCACACAGTGATATGATGCTACCCATTGGGTAGTGATCCTGGACCTGACATATAAGAAAGCTGTCTGAATAAATCAGAAGGAGCAAGCAAGTATGCAGCACTCCTCCATGGTTTCTACATGCTCTCTGTCACCTGGTTCCTGCCTTGAATTCTAGACCTGACTTCGAAGGGTGATGTTCAAATAATTAGAAGTATAAGATGAAATAAACTTTTTATCCCTACAACCTACTTTTGAATATGGTGTTTTATCATAGTAATGGAATCCCAGACTAAAACTCACCCTTACAAACATGCTAACCTAACCTTTATAATCCCTTACAGGCATGGCTGGAGGCTTGCTCCCAGATTATTGACCCAGATCCTGTCATCTCCAAACTTAATAAAAGTTCACAATTACCCACACATTTATTTTACCCACAGGCAAGCCTAAGTACATTTAATCTTCAGCAAGAGAGAGAGAGACGGAGAAAGAAAGAGTTCCAAGATAGCAGCCTTCAGACAGTAGAGGGTATCAGAATTGCCTTCAAGATTTCTGAGCACAGACAGCCTGATTGCTTGTCCAGAACTGCTGACTCAGTAGGTCTGGATGAAGTCTAAGTTGGTTCTATTTAATATATTTTTAGTAGTTGTGATTGGCCTGGACCCTGAAACAAATATTTAAAATTACAACTTACCCTGGGAGTAGTTATTCTGTATTCTTTATACACCATAATTTAAATTCTTTACCAAGGCCAATATATTTGGTATCAGCTAGTTTTGAACTGTTCTTATTTAAAAATAGTTATGTGCTTTTGTAATGGAAGGAATATGTACAAGTGAGTGCAAGTATTCACTGGCACGGAGGCCAGAGGAAGGTGTCATATCCCCTGGCATTTGAGAAACAGGCAGTTGTCCGTCACACCATATGTACTGTGGGAACAAAGCCCATGTCCTCTGCAAGAGCAATGTGTACTCATTAAGCCTCTTCTGCATCTTCTTTCTTATTTTTATATTTTGTCTCTCAGTATCCTAGTGCCACAGGTGAAGTATTAGTAAGGGTTTAGAACATTGCATTCCTAAGTGAGGACATACATACACACACACACACACACACACACACACACACACACACATACACACACACACACACACACTGGAGAAGTATTTGAAAAGATAATTGCACGTGTTTCCATAACATTCATTAGCTTATTTTGACTAAAAATTCAATTTCATATTATTTAATAATGATAAACATGTATTTATCATTGTTATATTCTAATACCATGAGCTAACTTTTTTGGAGAATGTTTTTGCACACTTAATATATAGTTTTCTAAAATGTTATCTGTATTCAAAATTGCTGTCACATTTTCTTTCTTTCTTTCTTTTTCTTTTATGAACCTCTAAGAACACCAAAAAGCAGTTTAGTATGGTGGGACAGGTCTTTAATCTCATATATTGTATAGGCTAAGGGTAACAATTGAATGAAGTATTTTCTTGAATTTTAAAAAGTAGAGGCTGGAAATGTTGCTTTGTTGGTAGAATGCCATGCTTAGCACTGCATGGAGGTGATAGTAGGGGTCATACCTATAATCCTAGTACTCTGAAAGTAAAGATGGAAGTATTAGTAGTTTAAGAGAGTTCATGACAAGCCTGGCTAATGAAATCCTGTCTCAAAATAATAGACTGATTTTAATTGAAATTAATTTCAAAAATGAAAAAGGCTTTTGGACATAGCTTACTGGTAGAATGGCCTCCTTGCATGTGAATGCCTCTTGGTTTAACCCTAAGTAAGACACTTACAGAAAAACACACACACACACACACACACACACACACACACAGAGGAACAGGAAAACTAATCTTCAACAATTAGGTCATAGAAAAATGGGCTTTGAAACAGACTTAAGGTTTCCTGAGTCTTGGTCCAGGATATCTATATAGTAATATCTCAAACCTGAACTTGCAGTGTTTGCCAACATCTTTATTTAAGATCTTTCCCAGACGTGAAACTGTAAAAATTCTGATGTGTAAGTAGATAAATGAGAGATAATTACAAAGCAAAATAATTAGAAATTAAAAAAATTATTTCTTCAAAATATTTAATTTAATGCCCAATCTATTTAATCACATGTAATTTATGTTTTAATAATATACATGTCTATAGGGCAACTTTTAAAATTTCTGAAAAATCTAACCTTTGGTCTTCCTTTACTTAACTGACCTAGCACTGCTATTGTTTTAAACTCTGCCCATTGTGTTGCTGGACATTCCTGATTTGGAACCTGGTACATGCATCTTACAACTTACTTTCTGATTGGGCTAACTGGATTTTTCTTTCAAGACTTAGTGGAGTCTCCTGCTGGAAATCTTGTGCCTCTTTCTATGAAAAAAATGTTCCCTTTCCTTTCATCCCCACCCGAAGGGTCACATCCTTTTCTCTACTGTCTCAAGTCACCATGCTCTGTGATACATTGATAATTAAATTAGAACACCTGCAGCCTTCTTTGTAGTATAATTTGATGCATTTCTTTGAACCTCTTCCACCAGTGCTGTGGGTTCAATCCCTTGTACCACAAAAATGGGAAAAACAGTTCTAGCCTATTACTGAAAACTTCAAGAGATCATTGCGGGAGGGAAGGCCAGAGACCCACTGAGGATACAGATTTTAAGACTCCTGAAGATTTAGACTTCTACTATGTGGCTCTGGGGAACTGATCTCAGCCAACAGGCTTTGGCAGCAAGTCCCTTTCCTGGATGAGCCATCTTGCTAATTCACACCTGATATTTTATTGATATTTTCTGCATTTTTTATTATTCCAACTAATTGACATTGTTTGCTCAAGAATGATTGGATAGGTACACACTTAAAGAGACATATACATTTTGATGGTTAGATTGAAAGATCCACTTGCTACAAATTAAGATCTCCTGGGAAGAGAGTCAATTGAGTTGGTTTTAGACTGTCCAGTGACATGTCTGAAGGAGATTGCTTCATTGGTTATTGAAGGACAGAGACCCACTCTCAGTATTGTCTATACTATCACATGAGCTGGGCCCTGGACTGCATAAAAGTGAGGAAAGCTTCTTAAGAGATTGAAAGAAAAGTTCATTGATTCTAATTTCTTTTGACAGTGGATGCAGTGTGACTGGCTAGCTACTTGAGTTCTAGCCTTAACTTCTCTGAAATGATGGATTCTAATCAGGAATCATAGGCCAAGTAAACAGCTTGTTGCAAGATAATTTTTAACACAGCAATAGAAATTGAACTTGGATACACACACACAAACACGCACAAACACCAATGCACATACATACATATACTCAGCGAGTAAAGGGAAGTTTTTTTAACTTTTACCGTTGATATCTCATCAGGGACACAGAGCTTGGCCCAGGTTATTTCCAGACTTTGGTGTAGATCTTCCTTGGAGATGCCTCCCGTATATGTTAGCTCCGATAAAGGGGCTTAAAAGCTCTATGACAGACCTCTCTCATATGCCTGGGAACCTGTGAGGAGAGCTGACTCACCTCATAATCAATTCCAGGGCATCAGTCTCACCCTTGATCTGGAAGTGCTGTGTATTCCTGTCCACAGTGAAGTTTGCCTGCTTGCCCACACGCTTCAGGAAAACTGAGTGCCAATGCTGGTCATCCAGAAGGCTACCCAGAATTGCCAAGGGTGCAATGCTGCTGAGCCGGGCTTTGTTGCCATCTGCAGAGGGAGGAAGGTGGAATGGAGTCTTAGCCTGGTGAAACTTTGAATTCTACCCATCAACAGCACTGAGTACTAGCTATTAGAAGTTTCCTGAAACACACCCAGCTCAAGCTTTCTCTCTACAGGACACAGCCTGAGAATTTGGAAAGAGTCATGTGGAGATTTCCCCTCAGACTCCAGAAATGGGTTCTAGCTCAAATGATGCACAACTCTATTTCCTGAAAGGAAATGTAACATTTCAAGGACACCAGTAATTGGATGGTGGCAGAAATACTTAAAATATTGGTCCAAAGTAAGATTGAAAACAAATATTTCAACATTTAGATAAACCATAGTAAAATACACACATGTATTTTAGGATTATGAATGAAGAAAGCAGATATTGAACCAACTTCAGAGGAAGCCAGTGGTCATACAGAGTGCATCTATGTACATAGGAACAGAGAAAAACAACCATTCCAGCTGTAACTGTTGAGTGCCTGCTCTATGAATTGAATCCCTCAACTAAAAAGGTAATGGCTGCCACTACCACACAGAATTTGTCTCAACATTTAAGGGAAATTGTCATTAATGATATATAATTTTTATAATCTTTATGAAGTGTGTGTGTGTGTGTGTGTGTGTGTGTGTGTGTGTGTGTGTGCATGTGTATATCGAGCAGTTTTTCTCCTTCCATTATGTGTGTGCTGGGAATCTAACTCTATCAGGATTTGCAGCAAGCACTTTTACCCATCATTTGTGCCTCTGATATATAATAAATTTAGTTTGAAGGAACAGTACATGTCCTAAACCCACTCAGAATATGACAGCTAAATGTATCTCTTCTCTTTCTTGCATTGAGTCATTCTTAACTCCACCTGTATTCATTTGTGCTTAGGTGACATTGTATGACCTTCAGGGCTCAGGAGCAGCTCATCTCTTTGTGGGCTGTTCACTCCTACCTTCACTATGTGGTGCTGCTTGTCTCACTGAGTAAGGATGCCTGGCTTCTTGGAGGAATAAATGTGAGGCCACCACACTTAGCTTACTTGGAAAGTAGTTCTGGTGAATTAATGTCTGCTTCTGTTTTATTGATTTAATATTCTTTTTATTCCACAAGCCTTGAATTCTCACCATTGTCAGATTATGTTAATGCCTTAATAAATATCTCCTATGTTCCTGTCTACTTCCTGCCCTTCCTCTGAAGGACATTGAAATCTAACAATACTGGTCATAATCATACATAGAGAAGATATGGAGGGGGTGGAACACTCTCTTCAGAGAGCTCCAGTGTTCCAGTAATAATAGGACAGATGACCATATAAACACAGACAAGAGGGTAAGTACACAGACAGAGGTAGTATCGACTCAGCTTGGAGGAACTTGTACCCAGGCTGAGGAGTGACCTCAGTCACTCAGTTGAAGGGTCCCTCAGCAGAGAAGAGCTGGCTGACATATATTATACTGTTATAATTTATGTGTATCGGATATGCAAAATTATATTTCTAAGTAATTTTAACATTTCTTTGTTAGAGAGAGATAGAGAGACAGAGAGAGACACACACACACAGAGAGAGAGACACACACACACACAGAGAGAGAGAGAGAGAGAGAGACAGAGAGAGACAGAGAGAGAGAGAGAGAGAGAGAGAGAGAGAGAGAGAGAGAGAGAGAGAGAATACCACAGTTGTGCTTTGGAGGTCAGAGACAGTTTTGAATGTCAGTCTTCACCTTCCATCTTGTTCCACACAGCGTCTCTTGTTTGCCACTGAGTATCCCTGACTAAGCAGCCTATGGGCCTCTAGAGATTCTCTTATCTCTGTCTCTCAACCTGCAGTAAGAAAGCTAGGTTTATAATGCAGCTTTATGCAGGTATTGAGGAATCCAAACACAGACTCTTACATTTATGTAGCAAACACTTAACCCTTGAAGCACCACTCTAAGCCACTTACTATTTATCTTGGAATGGGTAGAGTTGAAAAATCTCTCCTATTTTTTTTTTTTAATTATTTTTGTGAGCCATAGTCTCTGAATTTTGCATGTTTTTTTTTTCCCAACAATTTGGATTTAGTCCACTTTCTGTAATACAGGGTGTGAGGCAATCTTTCTGTTCTTTGATGTTTTGTATGTTGCTTTCTGTTTCATTTGCTTTAACAATGAAGATATTTTTCTGTTGAAACTTCACTATTTGAGGACTGGGGAGATGGCTCTGCAGTCTAAGTGCTTGTTGTGCAAGTTCCAGCACCAAACCTCAGGTCTCTAGAAACCCTAGTAAATGCCTGATAGATGTGGTGATCCACTGTTATCCCAGCCCTGGAGAGTGGAGACTGAGGTTTCCAGCGCAAAGTGCCTAACAACACTCCCCATCTCACTGAGCTCTGTGTTTGCCTGAGAGACCCATCCTTGATAAATGAGGAGGAAGAGCAATGGAGGATGATTTCCAACTATGGACCTCTATTTGCAGGAGCAAACTGGTGCAGCCACAAGTATGTGTGTCCACATACATCCAACGGAAAAGCCCTGTACTCATGCATGTCTACTGTGCTTACATATTCAAACAAAAAGTAAACAAAAAGAATCAACCAATTTTTTCTTGCCTGTAACTATTTTTCCCTGCTTTGAGATCAGAGAGACTCTACCAACATGTTTTACCATTAATTCATTCTTCAATTTGAAACCCAATTCTTTTATTATGTTGGAAAGTAGGCAGCTTGTATTGTCTGAACTTTCTTTTTTTTTTTTTTTTTTGATTGTATATGACTTTTTATCATAGATAGTTCTTTAAAGCAGATACATATTTAAAGTAGAAAATAGTGAATGAATGCTATTTATTATTTTTCCTGAAGTTTTTTTTTTTTTTTTTTTTTTTTATTTCAGCAAATCAAAAAAAATTAAAAAGCATTCAAACAGAATAAAATGAAAATAAACAAACAAGCAAAATACCAAGGGTCAGATATACAAGAATTCTATAGGGCCTTCAAACAAGCAACACTTTTTGAGTTGTCTGAACTTTCTTGTCATTGCTCAGATGAACATCTTAGGAAAACATGACAGACAGAGCAAGCTACACGTCTATGAAAGTTGGGAGAATTGTAGGGCTCTTTAAGTCCAGGCCGTTTATTAGCATCTGCTCTGAAAGTTCTAAGCAAAAATAATACAGACGGGAAAAGCCAACATTTAAATTGGTAATGTTTCAGTAAGTTAGAAATATTAACAATAATGTTAAATAAATAAGGGAAAGAACAATTTAAATTGGATTTTGAAGTTCTCAGATTTTGAAAATATTAAAATAAAATGCTTATTTAAGAAAAAAAAAAGTAATTGCTAATGATAATTCTAAATTATAATTTCACTTGTAAATATATAAGTTATGTAATCTTAAATCAACTAAAAACAAATGCAATTGCACAATAAAAAAATATTTAAAGCCCAAAATTCTGTACAAAATCAAAAGTGTTTTTTTGAATTAGAGATATGACACTAAACTAGCTATAGAAAAACACATAAATATTTGAATTATGGAAAGTAAATGGCACAAAATCAAAGATTTCACATTTTTCTTTAGTGGATGAGAATTCATGAACTTTAGAGGTGTTATCCAATTAATAAATCTTGTGATTATGCTTATATCCACAAGTTCAACATTTTATTACATGATTTACATTTTATTATTGGTGTATTGAGATGTCATGACATGTAATGTTACAAAAGTGTGAATTGTTTCCTCTTCTATACCACTGGTTCAATTAATACTTATTACTTTTGTGAACTAGAGGAGCTACATGCTGCTAGCCATCAAGCCAGCGCAAATTATTGTGGGAATTGAATCCCCAAATGAAATACTAAATCAGGATCTGAATTCTGGGAACTTAATTCCAAACTTGTACATCTAATACATGTGCATGTTTACTTAATTTATTCCAATATAATATTTACTTTCCTTGAGCAATGGTTTCATTTTTCAAACTCAACAAAATAATGGCATGTGGTGTAAAGAAGCATCTCGCATTTTTTCTTCTCTGCTTGGGCAGTAAGGATATCAATTATCTACCTCTATCTTAATTTATTGGAAATTTTTAATTGAAGATCTTTTTTTCTTTTGCATTTAGAAGTATTTCTACCATTTCCCCTCACCCCGGAACTCCTATCCCTTTCCCCACCTCCTGCTTCAGTTGGTGTAATCTCCACCCACCTCCCCTTACCTCCTCGCCCCCCTCAGTATCCCCCCCCCGATCCAGCCTTTATGGACAGGACTCTCTCCCCCTTATATTAGCTCCCTTGCATATATAGCTGGAGCCATGGGTCCCTCCCTAAGTGCTCCCAGGCTGGTGGTTTAGACCCTGGGGGCTTCAGTCCTTCTTAGAAGGAGTAACAAAATACTCAAGGGTGCAAATATGGAGACACATGCAGGACAGAAACTGAAGGAGGGACCGTCTACAGACCATTCCACCTGGATATCCATCCTATGTGCAGTTACCAAAGGTAGAGGTTGATGTGGATGTCAGGATGTACATGCTGACAGGAGCCTGATATAGCTGTCTCCTTAGAGGTCTGCAAGAGTCTGACATACTCAGAGGCAGATGCTCACAGCTAACCATTAAACTGAGCATGGGGTTCCCAATGGAGAAGATAGAGTGAAGACTGAAGGAGTAGAAAGGATACGGGACCCCATGAGGAGAGCAACAATCCCAACCATACCTGGCTTTTTTGGTGGGATTGGGGAATGAATTCATCTTCTTATGCTTCTATTACCAGAAAGTTAGCAAAACAGTCATTTCTCCAGCCTATATTTATATTCATTTTATGAGGCCGGCATCAAATATATGATTTAAATTTGGACAACTGTTGATTTTTTTTTTTTTACTTCTTTTTCTTATGTTTACTGTGGAGGCCAAGAAGAGACTTGGAGCTGCCACTGAAGAAGGATGACAATAAAGACCTAAATATTTTACTGTTGGGGATAAGCTGGACAATACAGATTCTCATGTTCACTTCCTGATAACAAAATATAGCTTGTTCTATGATCCTTGTGTATCTCAAGCTTATACCTTGTATAGAACTATACTTTTCCTTCTTGCCTACTAGATTATAATATAAACACTAATAACAATGTGTTTGGTTTCAGACCCCTGGAACAAGGGACTGAGGTACATATTTTACATGTCAAACAGTCCTGGCTTCTAGATTCTCCCAGCATCCTCAGTCCCTCCCTGGCCTACTTACCCTGCCACAAATGCTGAAAATTTCAGGATAGGAGTTGAGCTGCCCTTCCCCTAGAGGCTCCTCCCTACCTCCCTACTTAATCCAGTCTGTTCGCCTTTGCATTCGCCTCCCCACGTCTACTCCCCCTCCTCCCCTCCCTGCTCCTCTCTGCCTCGCTCTTCTCCTGCCCAACCCCCATATGGTTACTTCCTTGGCCTCCCCTTTGTGGCAAGAGAACTCACTTGTTGGAGAGCAGCTTCCAATAAACCTGCCTTTAATAAATCTGATCTGGTTTACCTGGCTCATTTCATCCCGCAGAGAAATAAAAATTATAAGTGTTTCTTCTCCTTTATCTAATAAATATTAAATTGGAAGTAGGGAGTGTGTCTCAGATAAAGAAATCCCTTTTGTGCCTAGAAAAATGGCTCAGCTAAGTGAAAGACATGTGTCATTGAGCCTGATGACCTGAGTTGGATCTGAGGCAACCAAACGAAGAAAAAGTAAGACCCAGCTCCTTCAAGTTGTCCTATGACTTTTACACCTGTGCCACAGCAAATTGCAATCACAAATAAACAAATTAATGAATATCATTATTTTAAAATAAAAAAACAAAAACTATTTTGCTCCAACATAGATCTTTTCTGTTTGCTTATTTATTTATTTATTATTTATTATTTATTTATTTATTTATTTATTTAATTATAGGAGCACTCATTTGGTTCTCTTCTGTGCACTAAGGAATGCAGCACATACCGCCTGTGACCTGAATTACCCTTCCTTTCTTCCATGAAAAGACATAAAAGTTCATCCTCTCTTTTGTCCTGAGATGAGAAGCTGGGTACAGTGAATGTAGACCTACTGTCACTAAGACAAGCCAGGGAATAACCCACCCAGGGAAGGAAGACATATCATACTCCAAAAAGGCAAGAAGATACTCTTTAAATTACATGCTATTCAGGTCCCAGACTCATACTTCTAGTCTCAGGCCACCATAATATAGGAAAGGCTCTGGATTTAGTTTTTCCATAAGCACCACTCCTGTGGGAAGCCATGGCAAGACCTTACACTTGGCTAACACTCATCCTTGACTTTCCTATCTACTATTCTTCTTTTGCTTACCTTCCATGATTCACTTGTCAGTTCTCAGAACTTCAAACAATGCCTCATAGCAACACACCTTAGTAACCCTTCCTCCTGATCTTTAGATTTTAGCCAACATCCTGCTAGATAGATGTTTTTAGAACCCTGGAAATGGCAACACTTTGTGAGAACAACCTAGTTAAACCCCACAGCTGCAGCTAGCTTTCTTCACCTGCAAAGCCCTCTTTCCTTTCCTACCCCTCCCCATATCCTGTTTTCAGAGTATATAACCTGTGTGAACAATAAAAATTGTGCCAGTTTGATCAGACTTCTTGACTTGCTGTGCCTCCTTATTTTCTCTCGCATCTCTGTCCTCTCCACAGGGTCTAAGGTCCCACTTGATTGTCCAGCTGGCCTGGACAACCTCCCAATAAGAAGAATAAAACAGTGTTTTCTCCTGTTACTTTGGGTTGTTGTTTGGTTGGTTGGGTTTTTGTTGTGTTTGTTTGTTTGTTTTATTTGTTTTGTGCCTAGAAGGCTCTTTTAGAACTTATTATAGTAGGTATCTTTGTTTAAACTTTTAAGTAACTTTAGATTTTAGTTCTAAAAAAAAAATGAATCTTAAGTAGTAGATAAAAAGATATTAAAAGTTATGGGGTAGCTCCCAGCACAGAAAAATTGTTTGTATCTTAGAATGACTTCTACTTTGGCCAAAAATCAAAAAAAAAAAAAAAAATGAATGGTGCTATTTAATTCCCATGAAAATGAATTATAACCTATTTACAGAATATGTGTTAAGCTCAAACTATCAATGCTGAAAATGTCTCTTATGCTGCTCAAATGAAGAAACTAAAGTAACTTAATCAGGATCAAATTAAGATTAAAGTATGGTAGTCATCCAAAGTTGTACTTAATAATCTCTATTGAAAATCACAAAACAAATTAAATGTGTGCATCATGAAAGATTTAAATACCGTCCCATAAAAAAATGGATATAGTTAGCTAGTGACATCATTTAGGCTCGAAAAATCAGTGAGTATGAATACCTGAAGTACAGCATTTAAATTCCTAGCACTCATGCAATAAAATAATAGTAATAGTAATGGTGGTAGTGTAGTAGTAGTAGTACTACTACTACTAATAATATAATTAATAATCAGATTAATAAAAATAATAATGTGTGCATGGCTGTGAGTGCCTTTAATTCCAGCACCCAATAATAGGAAAATATGAGATCTTAAGAGCTGCTAACAACCCAGTTATAGCCTCAAATAAGCTTCTGGTCAATAAAAGACTTTATCTCAAGCACATTGTGTGCTATATATGCACATCTATATATTTGTGTTCATACAATACATGCATAACACACACACACACACACACACACACACACATACATACACACCTCACAGAGCAGATATCCAATGGGTGACAAGGCAACACAAGCATGAGGATTTAGTTTAACCCTAGAACTCAGGCAAAAGCCAGCTCCAGCATGGAGGTGGGTGGCTGGAGGGAAAATATGGACAGGAAGATGCATGGAGTTTGTCAGTCAGGCTGGTAAAATTAGTATGCCCAGTAAGATGAGTGAGAGACTGCCACAAAAAAAGAGGCCAGTGATAAGGAAGATACCTTAGCTTCAACTCTGGCCTCAAGGACATATGCACACATATGCATAATTCTGACTTTACCCAGGTTCAGGTATAGGGCTAGTCTGCCCTTCTGCAGCTCCAAGGTAATGTGGTCTCCACGTTGTCCTTCCCCATGGAACAGAACACCATCTCCTTGCATACTCTTGAACTTCAGGGAGATCACATCTTTGAGGGTGCTCATCATTTTCTGATTGAACCTATACAAAAGAGAGCTCCGTCCATCAAAGCCAGCAACATCTGACTCTGAGAGCAGAGAGAAGAAAAGAAAAAACATCAGTGGGTTTTCTCATGCCAGCTATTCTTGCTTATAACTTTGATACTTCTCAGTTCACAGGAAAGTTCCTGTAATCTTTAAGCTCTCTCTTACAAGGAGGCACATGGAATAGAACCAACCTAGATGGAATCCAAGGAATTTTTCATTTGTAAGCAATGCATACACACCAGGCAGAAGTAGAAACTGCCATTAGTGAATATGAAACAAAACAAGAGAAGAAGTTGCAGGTCCTGGAAGGTAGCTGTCACTAATTCCTTCCAATGAGTTGTATTAAGTAAGAGAACCTCAAGGTTGTGATTGGCCTAGAGATGGGAAGGACAGCATTAGACAAACATAGTACAACACATCAGATTTAGAAATGTTGGCACCTTAGATTTTTCCTTCACAGTATCATTCTATATAGAAAATTAGTGATTTATTTAATCCAGCTCAACTTAGTTGTATGCTTTCTTCTCTTCCACTTTCTCTCTACTCCAGCTTTTAAATCCCAGTTCCTTACTCTTGATTTTCTTGAGATAAACTTGGTCAAATTCTGTGTATGATATCATGCAGTAGTTGTCATTATATGCCAGCCACATTTCTTTTAGCATATTGTCCCCGAGATATATAAACCTAGAAGCTATAAAGAGAAAGTCAAGAAGTCATGATCTAAAGAAATTTATGGACTGTATACAAGTACTCAAACTGGCAATTGTCTGTCAAAATATTCAGTAGAGACATTGATTGTGTGTGTATATGCATGTATGTTTCAATACTCAGGTACATGCCTATGCATTTAGAGGTTAGAGGTTGACACTGGGTAATTTCTTCACTCAGTTTCTAGGCTCATATAACCCAGGTTGTTCTTAACTTCACAACATTACCAAGGACGAGCTTGAACTTCTTATCTTCCTGTATCCTCAATGATAGAATTAAAGAGTGTACCATGTGCCTGGATCTATGCAGTGTTGGGAATAACTCAAGGCCTTGTGCATGGTATACTCTGTCTGCCAACTGACCTGCCTCCACAACTCTCCTTTCTCAGTAAACATGGTTCTAAGCAATTAGTCATACTAGATGGCCAATGACCTCTATAGACCTCCTGCTTCCACCTCAGGGCTCATAACAGAAACATGCCAGTCTGCCAAGCATTTTACATGTGTGCTGAATTCATGTTGCCATTCTTGTATGGCAAGCACTTCACCACTGAGCAATCTCCATTGCCCCTTGGAAGAATTATTGTAGTTTACTTACATAACATATTCTTTCATTATTTTTATTACAAAAAATGTGCTGTAAAACACGATCGCTTCTATAATACAAAAATGTAAGACTACTTAATTACAACATGGAAGGGATTCATCATATACCATCTTATTAGGGTACAATACAGGTAAAGGGTTGTGCAGACAGGATAGAATTATTCTTACTTGAAATACAAAAGACACAAAAACTCAAATTTTCAGGATTTCTAAGCAATTAATATCATCATACTGAATATTCATAATAACTTAATTATATTTCCTGTTCAAGGATGTAGAATTATGCTTAAAAAACAAAATTTTGAAATAAAATGAAAAGTATTGATTTTCTGTAATTAACTTGAAAATCAGGTTCTAAAATTTATTCTTTACATGTACAGTAAATAAAAAGGTTCTTGACTTGACCTTAAAAAGCAACTGGCCAGTCCTAGGAAAGTTTTCAAAATCTCCTGTGTTTTTCAAAACCTTCCCATTCAGTGCTAGCACTACATCTATGTATATAGTGTACACTAAACTTCAAAACTGAACCTATGGAGCTCTTGGCACTGTTGCCCCACTTTGGTTAGAGAGCACCATGCTTAAGATGGAACATAGGAGCTGTAACTTGTCAAATGAATCACCTTTGCAACTTTGTCTTTTTAAGACTTAAATTCATAGTAAGATAAATACACTAGAAACACATAAAACATGTTCTTTAGAGGAAAAGCAAAAACAAAAATAAAACCTCAGGCCTGGGAATATGATTTAGTGAGTATAATATTTGCTATGTATCACTGAGGACCATACTGAGCACAGACACTAGCATTCCTTTAAAATAACCAGAAGTATCTATAATTCCAGAACGATGGATACAGAGTTAGAAAGGTCCAGGGGAATCACTACCTAGCAAGTCTAGCTGAAAAGGAAAATTCTAGTTTCAATGAGAGACCCATTCTCAAAAATAAAGTGTCCATGGGGTTAGAGAGAAGTCTAAGAGGTAAAGAGAAATTTACCCAATGCCTTCTTTGACCTGCAGACAATTGCACATACATGTGCACACATTTTCACCTACAAATATATCCTCATGGTTAAAAGTAAAATAAAACATATATTAAATAAATAAAGCAGTCCTAAACTAAGGAAGACACCTGATATCCACCTTAATACATATGTACACTTATGTGGACGTGTACACACACATAGACACACATACACACACAACCATAAATGAAATGCTGAAAGAGTGCAGACATGTTGAAAGAGAAGACATGGTGGGGTTGGGGGGAGGCAGTTCTGAATATATTATGTTGTATTCATGTATGAAACCATCAGAGAATGAACAAACAAGAAAATAAACAAACATGTGTTTGTGTGTGTGCACTTATACATACACATGTACATTTGTGTGCTTGTGGAGATTAGAAAGCAATTTTTAGGAGTCAATTCTCTTCTTCCATCTTTTATCTGAGGCAGGCTGCTTCAATTTTATTGTTTTTACCACCAGGAGGTATACTGAAACTGAACTGGCTCATGAGCTCTCTCTCTCTCTCTCTCTCTCTCTCTCTCTCTCTCTCTCTCTCTCTCAATTTCCAGTTTTTCTGTAGGATTTCCAGCATTACAGATGTACCCCTTATATTTCGCTTTTTTACATGGGTTCAAACTCAAGTTATCCCACTTGCATAGCCAACACATTAAGCTGCTGAGTTATCGCCCAAGTACAGTTACTGCTTATTAAGGATACCAAAAAATTGACAGAATTAAATATGCCTTCCACATTCTCTCACAATTTTTCAATGGCTTATGGAAATGTGCTTTGCCTTTGGTTAAAAAGACTATCCTTGTGTAGCTGCTAGCACATACTCATTTCACTTAATGGGATTGACAATCATGTATGATCTAGACTTTCTTCCATTCAAAAATAAGAAAGTCAAGACTCAGAAGATTTAATACACCTTGCCAAAAGCATTACACAAGGTAATGGGTAGTGTGACATTGAAGACAAGTTTTGTCTCATTAAATAATGGGGTATTTCAAGGATATTGTGTGATGTAAAAACTTAATGCAGTTTGAAGAAATACGCTATGAAAATCAAAGTGAGCAAAAGAACAAATGGATATTACCTATTAAGTAAATGGTAAGGACGCTACTGTCTATGGAACCAGAGAGGTTCGGTAAAGAGGAGGACTCTAGAGGGAAAATTCATGGATCTCCCAGGGCAGGGGACATAGAATAGATTTTTCTGGATGGCTAGGGGGATAGGAGTGGAAAGGATCACATCAGTGCAGATGGAGGGAGAACTGCAGGGAGAGACAGATGAAATTGGGGGATGTTTGTGGGAAACTTTGTGGAAAACCTCGTGAGTGGAAACTTCCTGGAATTTTATAAGGGTAATCATAGTAGGATTCCTAGTAATAGAGGATACAGAGTCTAAACTGGCGATCACTTGTAGCCAGTCAAAGCTCCTGTGGCAGGACTGGAGTGTATTCAGCTGTGTTGTTGGCCAAGAGTGTCCAGTGGATATCTCAAAACAATGGATATTAATGTTAGGAAAGAGGCTGCTCTCTTCTAACTGACAACAAAGCCCTATTGCTGAGGATGATATGCACATAAGTCATTGAATATGGAGAGGTTGAGATGGTGCCTGTATGGACCCTTCGTCCTTATGTTCTAGTCTCTTTGTTGTGGAAGGTATTCTGCAGCCTATCTAAAACAAAATATGGACATGAACCCAGCCACAAAACTTTTAACCTGCAATCTGTAATGCTTGCAAGAGGAGCTGAGGCAAGCAAGGTGTAGAAATTGTGGGAGTATCCAAACACTGTCTGATTTTAACTTGAGACTCATTCCATGTAAAGAAGTCCTGCTCTACACTGCTTCTATAAAGAGAAGCCAGAGGGTTACCCAGCCTTGAGTCCTAGGATAAAACCAAATATGACTGGTCTAAAAACAAAATCAGTGAAATGATTCCTAATGATAATCTGCTATACTCATAGATCTGGCTTGTCTAATCTTCATCAGAGATGTTTCCTCTGACAGCAGAAGGGAGTAAATGCAGATACTTATAGCTAGTCATTGTACAGAGAGCGTTTAACTTCAGAGCCTGGGGAACCCTATGAAAGATGGAGCAGAAAGATTGTGGGAATCAGAGAGGATGGAGGACACCAGGAGAAGATGGCCCACTAAAACAACTAAGCAAGGTTCAGAAGAGCTCATGGAGCCTAAAGCAGCAAGCACAGGGCCTATAGATGTCTGTACCAACTTCTCTGCATATATGTTATGGATGTTAACTTGGTGTTTTTGTGGGCGCTGGTATGTCTGACTCATTTGCTTGCTCTTGGGACTCTTTTCCTTGTGTAGAAATGCCTTTTCAAGTTTGGTGTGAGGACCTTTACTTTATCTTATTGTATTTTGTTTCTTCCTATTTGGTTGTTTCTTGGAAACCTGCTCTTTTCTGAAGGGAGACATAGTGGGAGTGAATCTAGGGGAGAGGGGAATTGAAGGGAGATTGGAGAAGTGAAGGGAGGAGAAACTGTGGTCTCTTTGTATTGTATTTTTTAAAAAATAGTTTTTCAATAGAAATAAAGAAAAGTAAAGGAAAAAGGGCAAATCAAAGAAAAGTGGAGAGCAGGTAGAATGTTCCAGCAAGTAAAATGATTGCTGTGCAGTCTAACAGTGGAGTTTAATCTCTGAACCCCTCAAAAAGTAAAAGAGGTGGACTAAACAAGGATATTCTCTGACAACCACTGTGGGTCAAGTATAATCATTCCACCAGACACCAGAACTAGTAAGATTGAAGCAAATTCAAATCTCAAGTAAATCTTATAATTGAGAATGGGCAATGGAATCAGTTCCCAGCCCGACTACATATTCTGGAACATGTGATCCACTATGAGGACCATGACAACCAGTCACATAGCATGAAAACATAGATTTCTCTATGCTAATGTCATATCTAGATAAGCTCTGAGAGTTTAAGAAATGAGCTTCCTTCCTGGGAATCTCTTCATGCAAAAGTTATTTAATCCCTGGTTCACCCTGAGTGAGACATATGTATTTTCATCCACCATAAATAAAACAATTTTACAAGCAAGAACTATCTGGGATGCCATGGGGTGTGGTCATAAAGAGCCACACCTGAATCTCCTCTCTAAGGCCCCTCTTCTAACCCTCTTTATTCCAGGCCTTCACTCAGTGCCAAGGCAGATTCCACCCTCTCCCAGGCTTAGCACATGACTGTAGACCACTATTCCCAACACCTACTAGTCTCCAGTGGTGTCTGGGTACATGGAGTTGGACAACCACAGCATCTGTCCCAGATCCCACTCTTTCTCACCCAGGGAAACACAGGCTGGGACCCCTTTGATAGACTGCGGTTCACCTTCCCCAAGAGGTCTGCATCCCAGTGTGAAGCAGAAATGCAGACTGACACTTCACATGCTCACCACAATATGTGTATATCCCAAAATACGCATCACACACACACACACACACACACACACACACACACATTGTAGATGGACCTGGTGCTGTTTGTATTTAAATGCTAATTCTGCTCTACTGGGAGGGGCTGCGGACAAGGAGTGAGTCCCCATGAGTCCCCTTGCTCAGGTGACTTGTGAACCATCCCCTAATGAATAAAGTAGCCAATCACTGGGTGAGTAGGAGGGACTTCCAGGTTGGATAGGGAAAGAGAGAAAGCAGGAGGGAGATAAGACCTTTTGGATCAGAAATAGCACAAGGGAAAGATGTAGCTGTGAGTGTCTCCCAGTTTCATGGTGGATCTGCCAGGATTTGCTACCAGAGGAATTAAATTTCTATGGCTTACAAGATTAGGATTCTAGTTGTTGCACTCAGAGACTGAGTTACCATTGTTTCTAAACTAAGTTTGTGTGGTGTTTTTCTTCTCATGGTTACTCAATTGGATTCAGGAGAGAAAGGTACAGCGTCAAAGCATGGGTTTGTCTGATGTGCACCACAAAGGCCATGGGGGATTTGAAGCTCAGAGCTGGCCTGGTAGATCCCTCAAATGAAATTAGCAAGTTGTGTGGAGATGTCTCGGAGGTTCTAAGGCCAGAGGGTCTGCTGAGATAAGAACACCCTGCTGGTGCCATGTGGCCTGCTGTTGCTGGGCATAGCACGGGAACCATGCTGATCTTTTTTTTATGTAACTCTTGCAACACACACACACATTAAAAAAAAAAAAAAAAACTAAACATGATATTGAGGTATAGATTTCTTGTGGTTGAAGTTAATACGGACTTCCTTGAATCCTATTCTGCATTTCTTCCTGCATACAAAGTCCAAAATCATTCAGAGCAGAGGCTTATCATGTGAAACCCTGAGTAAAACATTTCTACTTGGAAAGCTTTAAGAGTGCATTTTCTATAGGCATGGATTGGAGTCTAGAGGGGACCCAGTGATTTTCATGTTCTCAAGCCTTAAAACAAAGACTTGGGTTGAGACCAGGTAGTGTGCTATAAGTAGACAGTTTATGAAGGAATCCTTTTGTAGAATAGAAGTTGGGCAGAAAGAATGGGAAAGTCAGAGGCTTGATGATAATGGGTCAGGAAGATTGTAATTTGTTGTATGGTCTTTACAAAGGACTGTTTTCCCCTGATGTTGTACATTATACATGATCTGTTAAAAAAATTTTGCTCTTGGAGGTGTGGTGCTATTATAATCATCCATATGTCAGTCTTGATACCTTCTTTCAGTACTACTCTCCTCAGGCCTACTTGGTTTCTATGATGGCTCTTGCTTCTAGCTGATTTGTATGATCTCATTGCTTTCAGGTATTCTTGATTTATACATTTTTTTCACTCTATTTCTTTCTCTGATTTTTTTTGCTCTTAGATGTGCATGTGTATGGTGTATGTGTGTGTGTCTGTGTGTGTAGGTATGTATGTATGTGTGTGTGTGTGTATGTGTTGATATGCAGAAGTAACATATATGTGTGCAAATATGTTGAGATGAAGGCCAGAAAATGTAGACCATTTTTCCTCATTGCTCCCATCTCATTTATTGAGGCAGAGTCTCTCACTTGAACACTGAACTACCATCTCCATGGCTTGCTTCTTTTAATACTTTCTGGCATATATGCCTGCATCCTGGATATACAACATGGACAGATGGTGACATCCTTGATAAACTTTCTGGTTCTAAACTCTAGGCTGGAGAGCATAGCCACAACTCTGCACTCAGCAGAAACAGAATCACTATCTGTGCTGGAATGAACCAGAAAGAGAGATTCCCTACCCTCTCCAAGGTGATGTAAATTGTGAGGAGGATACCATATGAGGAGAAGGATTTCTGAAGGTAAGTGTATTGCCAGTAGAGAAATATCAGGAAGAGAGAAAATGCAGGGTCAGATCTTGGATTTCTAAGGATCAGCTGGGTCTAGCCTCAACCTTGGAGATCTGCAGTATTCTATGTAGGGAAGTAAATCGGAAATACAGGAACTAGGACTTCATTGAGGAAACTTTGTGCCTGTGTAAAAAATAAAATCTGTTGAATCATTTTCAAAATAAAAGTACCTTAAGTCATCTTAGGTCCAGATAAACATGGACAGAAAACACTGAGAACCCCTAATTTGTATAGCAAAGCCTTATACAAATTATATAAGAGTGAAGACCCTGGCTATCCAAAGTGGAAGTTTAAAACGGATACAAAACATCCAAGTTTGCCATGCAGCCTACAGTCTGATAAACTCTAAAATAAGTGGGATGTAAAACACAGAGATAAACTCATGTACAGTATTTATGAGAAAAAAATATGACTTTAAGTGACAAAGGGAATAGAAGACCTAGACAATGGGTAAAATTGTAGACACCTGATTATTTAGCAACCGAGAAAGTAAGGGAGCAAGAAAAGGTCTTGTGTTTTGTTTCTAAAAGTTGCTCTCTGCTCTCAGTCAGTACGTTTGTCATTCTGAGCACACAGTAAGTATTGCTAAATAATAAGATAAGTAACTTGCTTTGTCTACACTGGGTCTCCAATGCTTTTTTAACATGAGGGTGAATATTTCTCACAGCATGAATCCACAATTGATATGTGAGAATCCTTTAGGAGATTTTGATGATTGTGGAGTTCCAAGGACCATTTGTGTTTCTTTGCTGTTTTTCTGTTATGTGCACCAGTCTAGCTGGTGCAGTACTCTTTAGAGTTCATTACTTCATTCACAAAGTCAGTGACCTGGAACATAGCTATTAACTTACTGGAGTGAAGAGTATTTATCTATTTCTCTAAATTAGTTTTTACTGTCTCATTATTGTAAAACCTATTTAATGCAATCTGTGGTTTGTTTTTATGATGACACATTGGCAGATATTTGCAAACTATAGTGGATAGGCTAATCATGGTCCTGAGAATTCCCCAGTAAGTGTAGGTGGCACATCTCCCCAGCCTGGGGTTCCAGGTCATTGCAAATCATGCTCAATCACTTTCATTCCCTGAGTAGTGGCAGAATGCCTATGAGGACTGAGTTTCTACTGGCCCGATAATTGCTGACTCAGGTGTCAATCTTATTTTCTTGGAAAGACAGATCTTGAGGCAATTTCTGGCATGTTTGATGGATTTTGGAAGCCTGTCAACAAACCAGCTAAAAGGGATTTTTTTCTGCCTTTAAGAGTCAAAGCTTGAATTCCCAAGTGGCCTCAAACATAACTCTATTTAGTGTCTTGGAGGAGGAAGTTTGTTTTCTCAGAGTCAGAAAGCTGAAGGTGAAAGGTGACAGGAGAAAATACTGACTCACACTGAAAAAGTTATTCCAACTTGTCCTCTTCAGCTACTCAGAGTAAACATGATTTTCAATACCAATACATTTTGAAGGTTTTCTCATGATAAGTTAAATAAAATAAATATAATCAGATCATGGCTTGCACTGAAGACCTGAGGGCTTTGGCTTATAATCCACAAACCACAGAAATTAGCTTGAATTTTCACCTGTTCCCAACCCATTCTATCAGCAACATCAGTTACTTCAAATGCACCTCAGCACAAAGGAAATTTACAAAGTAAAGTGTCAAATCTTAAGAATAGATCTTCTAAAAACTTTCAGGAGTTCCTGTGTAGACAAGGAGATGGAAGAAAGAGGAAAAGGATCAGGACAACTTAAAAGAAAAAGTTAAAAAAAAAAAAGAAAGAAAAGACAAAATTCTGGATTCCAAGCCTAGCTCAAGCACATGCACTTTGGAGCTCTTATAGCCAGATATCCATGCATTCATGCATGCATGCATCCATCCATCCATCCACTCCCTGACCCAATTATCTTTTAATTTTCATTTATCCTAGCTCTCTTTCCATCTTCTCTCCCAATCATTCTCGATTTCTCAATCTAACCATCCATCAATCCTTCTTTCCATTCTTTCCTTCCTTCTTTCCCTTTCTCCTTCCTCCTCCTCTTTCCCATCCCCCTCCTCCTCCTCTCCATCCTCCTCCTCCTCCTCTTTCTTCTTTTCTTTTTGTTTCTGAAAAGGAATCTCCAGTAGACCAGGTTGGCCTCAAGCTTCCTGTGTAGCTGAGGACATCATTGAACTTCTGATCCTTTTGTTTCAACTTTGTGAATGTAGGTATTCCAGGTGTGTACTAAGAAGACTGGTTTATATCATCTGCGGACTGAACACTGGAACTCATCTTGCTAAAAAAGACAAACTAGTATTTTTTAATGAGCTTTTGTGTATTTTTCTGCATAGATCTGTGAATACACTTAAACTTTATAGTATGATTAGATTGCTCACAAATTAAAAAGATTAAAAATTGTGTTAGAGAGCTTGTTTACATTATCATTTGTTTATATCTGAATTCACTATATGTAAGGGCCATATTTTCTCACACTCTTGCTGTGTGTGTGTGTGTGAGTGTGTGTGTGTGTGTGTGTGTGTGTGTGTGTGTGTGCACATGAACATGTGTGTATGGTTATGAGTATGTGTACACAAGACTATTTGGATGTCAGAGGACAACCTGCAGTGTGTGTGTGGTTTTTATTTTTATTCTTTACAGGAACCAGCTACTGTACTAGGTTAGCATGTCCCAGGGCCTTTCCTTTCTCTTTTTCCCACAAACAACGCCATCACATCTATCTTATTCTAGCCCAGGTTTTCCTCACATGAATTCGAGGTACCCATCTTGGGTCCTCATGATTGCATTGCAAGTACATTACCAACCAAACCATTTCCTTAGATCCATATTGGTAATATCTGAATTAATTTTGTTCCACTATATTTCTGATGCAAATATGGTGAAGGTGATGTGTCAAGCCATCTGGGAAATCACAGACAACAACATGGACATAAATGAATTACCATGATGGGAATGTATGTAATAAATAGATGTGTCTACATGCTTCTTATAATTCATTACTGCAACAAGGGATTCTGGGAGTAAAACAATACAATGTAAATAACTAGGCAGGGACAAAATGAGTTGAGTATTGTGGGGCAAACTGGAAGACAAGTCTTCAAATGAAAAGAAGATGTGGCTAGACATGAGCTGTGGCTACAACGTTATGCATGAACAAAGGTTTCATTAAAAGGATATCATTTCATAAGTATTTTTCACAAGTCTCTGAGAGGAAAGAGATGATTGTGGCCAAGTCTGACAATAGGAAAGCAGCCCTTGTGAAATGGCATCATACAGATTTAGCTGTGTTTCTGGTTTACATCATTCACAGTGGACTTCTCAGATGGAGCATGCAGATGCTCCAAGGAGACTACACACTTGACATTTAAACAAGAGTCTTGACACTGGAGCAGAAAGCTGCTAATTCTCCCTTTAGCAATAATAAGTATGGTTTTCTATGGAAACAACGCCATAGGCCCAAAGACATGGTAGACTGAGTATAGTGCTTGCTTTGAAAATATCAGCTTTCCCATTCTCATTTAAAAAGCCAGGTTCAGGGCTGGGGATGACTCAATGAACAGGAGCTTTTGCTTCACAAGCAAAAGGTTCTGAGTCTCCAAAAACTACATTAAAAAACTAATAAAAGGGAATGTAGTCATCTGCATGTCTGTTCAATGCTGTATATGTCAGAGGTAGGAAGGTCTTGAGGGATTATGCCAAGGTAGTGCCATGCTCAGTAAGAGACCCTTTTTCAGGGGAATAAGAAAGTGAAAGAACAGGATGCTTGATGTTCTTCTGTAGTCTCCACACGAAAGGGAACATGTACTCCTACACATATCTACCACACATGTCACACTATATAAACACACATACAGATATGCACAGTCAGAATAACACAAATGAAAAAGCCAGTGACTTTATGTAGCCTGTAATCTCAAAGCTATAGATGTGAAGGCAGAAGGATCCAAGATCCGTGGACTTTCTGTCCAGCTACTATGTCAGTTCAGTGAATTCCAGATTCACTCAGAGTCCTATTTCAATAAAAATAAAATATCTATTCCTGGGCTCTACATGCACATACACATGTACACATGTATACACATGTATACACACATATACATATATACACACACACATATATATATATATATGTACCCAGAACATATACACACAGACACAAAAAGAAAACTCTAAAATTTGCATAATTTCATGTTTTGGATATTTTCTTTGACTTTATTCATGACTCTGCCTGAGTGCATAGTGGTGTAGCCAGTGAGTCAATACATGAATCACCTAAGGGACCACTTGCACAGAGACTGAAGGTAAAACAAGCTGTCAGGCAAAGCCTGGGCTTCTGTGTGGAAACTGGGTGCAGAGTGGTTGTCCAGCTATGAGGGTAGGTTACTTTTTAAATTCCATGGTTAGCATAAGACAAGCAGAGCTGCAGAGCCCTGCAAGCAGCCCATCCATGAGTCACTCATTCATCAAAACTGGCAGGCTGCTGTGGATATTACTCCTCTTCCCAAGCCTTACCTCCATGGACATGGTTAGTTCAACCTTTAGTTATAATGTGTTTGTTTTGCTTTGCTTCGTTTTTTTTTATATATGTATATTTCTCTCTCTTCCTCTCTCTCTCTCTCTCTCTCTCTCTCTCTCTCTCTCTCTCTCTCTTGTGTGTGTGTGTGTGTGTGTGTGTGTTTGTGTATCTTTGAGTGTGTGTACATGTTGGTATGCATGAAATACAACCTAAGTACATAATGTATGTGGAGGTCAGAGGATATAATCTTGAATATTGTTCTTCAGGCTTAATCCACTATGGGATTATGACACAAAGTCACTCACTAGAAAAGAATTAACCATGGAGGCTAGTAGATAGGCTGGCTAGTAGGCTCCTGAGGTCTGCCTGGCTCTACATCCCTGTCCATGGGAGTACAAGTGTAGATGAACCTGCTCACCATTTTTCTAAACACAGGAACCAGGGTTTAAATTAAGTCCTCTTGCTTGCAGGGCAATACTTACTGACTGTACTCTTTCCCGAGTCATGGGCATTATTTTGACAATTTCTGGAAGCTTCTGACAGTTTATATGTCTACAGGGCAGGGGTGGTCTCTTATACCTCCAGAGCACAAAGAGAGCAGAAGGACAATGAACTGACATATATCAATGTCTGAGGAGCATTCAGATTTTCAATCAGAAATTCAAACAGGTCATGGTTTAAGACAGAAGTCTCTAAGGTTTTTGTACACTGTACTTTTGTTACTTACAAATATGCACATTTATCTCCTCAGTCTTTTTCAATCAATTCTAAAAGTCAGACCTCCATGTTGGTTTATTTTCTCATGTCCTGAGTGAAAAATTTCAATGATACAGTAAGGCTGATCAGCTTTGGATAATAAGTGCAAGATTTACAAATTGGGATCTGGGCTCTCCAAGTCTCAATCTTCCAACTGGTGTCCTGTCCTCAACACCTCCAAGGTTGGTCTGGCTGTGCACAAGGCCTCCTAGCATTCTCAAGATAAGACTATACTGACATTAGAACCCAAAGATGAAATTTAAAACTTGTGCAAATTACTCTAAATGATATGAGCAGTAGAAAATAAGACAGCTGAAGCAGAGATGATGATAAGAGATTTATTTAGGGAAAGAGAATATGATTTTGGCTCAGAAAGTGATGAATTTTGGATGATAGCACTTTGCAGTAATTACCCTGATAGGAGCAAGGTCTTGTGTAGAGGGAAGATACTGGGGTATAAAAAGCAAGTTATAATTCTTAATGAGTTTGGGGAGCCTGGCAGGTCATTATGCATTATCAGAATTTATAATGCTTTTAAAATTAATTAGTTTTCCATACATAAACAAATTCAAATAGAAGCCCCAGAGAAAATTAATGTAGCTTAAAGTCTCCAGATGGCCTGAATAAAGATTTCAACATCCTTTAGGACTAGGTATGTAAAAACCCAACCACTTCTCTCTAAAGTACCAACAAGCTGTGCACCTGAATAGAATGGAAGAAAGAATGGGGAGCATATGACCTAAATATCTGAGGAACAGAGATTATTTGAGGAGTTATCACATGCCAAATACTACATCAAGAAATTTGCAGGCATAAAGCAAGCACAATTATTGTTTCCATGTTTGCAGAAGGCTTAAGATTACCTAAAGTTACAGGAGGAGTTTGTGTTAAAATCAATTGCCATCTCTGGTGTTTTAAGCCCAGACCATGTGTTGAATATGGCCACACATAACTTTAGAAAGCTTTCAAGAAGGCTATGAAGACAGTTCAATCAGTAAAGTATATGCCACATAATTGTGTGGACCTGAGTTTAATTCTAAGATCCTCTGTAAAAGGACAGGAATGGTGGTACATTCCTATAATCCTAACACAGGAAGAGGCAAATAGGTGGATCCCTGACAATTGAAGGACGTACAACCTAACCTTATTTCTGAATTTTGCCTATATACCATGTTCAAAAGTGCATGTATATCAGTGGACAATTTTTGGAAGTTGAATCTCTACTTCTACTATGTTATATAAGAGAGCTCATCCAATATAGGTCACTAGGCTTCATGACAAGAACCTTTATCTACTGAGCCATCTTACTGTCCCTTCTTGAAAATTCTGAAGAACTATAGTTACATATAAAAATGATAGTGGAAATCTAAGGAGGAATTGACTACATAACTAGTCATAACATAAGAATTGGAGTTTGAGACAATGGGCATAAATTCTGACTCATTATCACAACTACTAATAAACAACAGAAATTCACATGTGGCCAAAGTAGATAATTTTCTGTTGCTTTTCTTTAAAGACAGGTACTTTGGCCCATGCTGGCTATGAATTGGCTATGTAGCTGAGGTTAACCTTGAACATCTGATGATTCTGCCTCCACCTCCTTATTAACTGCTAGGATTACAGGCATGCAGACTATGCAGGTTTATATGATGCTGGTGACTGAAGTTTGGCTTTGTGCATGCCAGGCAGGCATTCTTCTAGCAAAGCTACACTATGTGTTCCAGGGACTTATTTAAAAGCCAATGGAAAGAAGAGATTCTTATGAAAACTTAAGTGTGAAGGTTGAGGTCGGGGACACAGGAGTGGAAATGTGTGTAGGAGCTATTGCTCCTGGAAACAATTCACCTTTGTCCCCAGAGCCTCTTACATGTACATGTTTAAAAATTGTAGATTCCTAGTTTTAACTTGGGGAGTTAAAAAAAAAAAAAAAAACTAACCTTTGTGTCAGAAGATTGATTATCATCTTTTTCTTTCAAGAAAACGGTTTTTTGTCACATGATTGAATATTTCCAGATTTAAATACAGGGCCACAGGGGAAGACGTGAGGAAACTTTGTTCAGATCTCACCTTGTCTTATCTGTTTATGGGCTTATTGCTACTTTAGAGACACTGCCCCTTAAAAGTTCAATTACTACTGAGTGAACTTGGCCTTATTCATGCAGAGTACTGGGGATCTAAGAACATAACTTGCTAGCCTCTATGGAGCTTGTAATTTGATAGGTAATATAGGTAAATTTTAATTAAATGTGCCCATAAATTATTAAACATAGTCATTTAAATCAAGTAGATATATGATAGATAAATTCAATAAAATATAATAAATATCAAAAAAATTGATGATAGAAAGACATGGATATTATCTTCATCAATTGCTCTTTGTTGTTTCCTTAAAAAACTCACAAAAGACGATAATCTGCTTTGCCAGGAACATGTTCTATTAGCAACTTCAACAATAATAGGACTTCTCCATTCAGTTTCTTCTAAGTATTATACAAATTTGGTTTTGTGTGTGTGTGTTGTTTATCTAATTACAGTCTGTCGATCTGCTATTTATTATTTTACTTTATTATGTTCTTTAACTTATCTGTGAGTGCACGGTACTAGAGAGGAAGATAGATATGATCTTAGCATCAATAGTTACGAGTATGGCTTGTGGCACAATATAGTAAATGAAGTCATATCTGCCAACCATGAGTTAATAGGAAATATATAGAAAGTAGGGCAGCTGGTTTTACGGGACACTTGGAATGCACATTTTTGGGACTGCCACAGGTAAACTGAGAATCACTTTGGCATACAGAAAGAAGATATGCTATTTGTCCAAGGACTTACACTGATCCTGGTGTAAGGAAGTCCTGGCATAGATAAGTAATGATGAGGTCTGTTGAGTCAGATCACAGGCAAGAAAGGCAAAATGGGGTGGGGGGAAAAGGTAGAGATGTGAGGAAATAAGATAAGAAGGATGAGGATGTAAGGCAGGGGAAGTAGAGAGGAGACAAGGTACTTATAGGAGCAATGTTTACTGGGAATTTTGGTTGTAGAGGCTCAGTTATGTTAGGGAATCAAGCAGACAAAGGAAAATGTGATTCTTACATGTAGAGATCATTTTTGTATTAATGAAACATAGGATAGTTTGATAAAGATTGAATAGAAATTACTGATATCCCATAGCTGAGCACAGAGACATTCCCTCACAAGATGTGAGATGTGGGTTCAGGTGCTATCTACAGAAATGAGTTGATAGAGATACTTCCAGCTGTGGATGGGTTACTAGATAAGATGTCAGAGAGAAGAAAGATGCAAAATTGCTTTTCATTTTTCATATAACAAGAGTCAGGGAGGTTGTAATGGCAAATGAGGAATGGTGCAAAGTATCTGGGGGCTCTGGATAGCCAAGATTAATTTTGTCTATATGAAATTATAGACATTTAGTACATTTTAATGGAAGCAGCAATTAAGCAATTGCATATTAATATTTCCATAAGCTAGGTTGAAAGACAGAGATATGAAAGTGATAAATATGCAGGGATATTCAAAGCCCCTAGACTCTCTTATTGCAGCAGCAATCAGCTATAGACAACTAAAAGACCTGAAGGTAAGCTCTGAATGAAAACGACTTTAGAAAGGATGAAAAAGATGGATTTGCTTTCCTTTATTTTTTTTCTAAATTTATTTTTGAAAATGTCATAGACTCATCATCAACTCTTCAACTTCTTCTGTCCCCTCAGTATATCAACCCTCCTACATCCTTGCTCTTACAAACCTGTGGAGTCTAATTGATGATGCACATATGTACATGGCAAACCACTCCAACTACCTATGTCCAGGGAACATCCTACAAGAGGTGGCAGAAAAATTTAAGAGGTAGAGTGTTGAGAGAGTGCAACGAAGTGCTATCTTCAATGTTATTTCTCAGTATCTCATTATGCAGTCCAGTCTGGCTTCAAATTCAAACTCATGATATTCCTGCTTTGTTATCTCATGGGTGCTAAGATTACAGATGAGTACATTGGGCTCAAAGACTCCCTCCCCCCCTCTGTGTGTGTTGTTGTGTGCTCACTCATGCACATGTGCATGTGTCTAATTTGGAAAGAGTACAGGAAGAAGTTGATATTGATAATCTTACTCTATAACTATTCTCCTTCTTCTCTGAGACAGGGTTTCTCACAAAACCTCCAGCTATCCATCTGGCCAGAGTAGTTGAAGTGTCAGAGATTCTCCTTTATCTGCATCTTCAACAATAAGATCACAATTACATGCTGCCAGGCTCTACTCTTTCATTTAACAACTGTTCAAGAGGATCACTTTACGTCACCATGGTCACCAATTATAAATTTATTTACTAAGACAAATCTCCACCATCCAAGATACTTTTAAATAAGTCAAGTAGTGGTTGAAATGATGACTATGGAAGACAGTTGGCTATGTGGAGGCAACTGGCAAGTCTCAAAAAAAAGTTTCTATGGAGCATTCTGCACAGGTTAAGACACAGAAAGCAGACTGCTTAGACATACATCAGTAGAACTGAGACTGTGAATTGGACAGAGCAGACCATGTACTAATGAGCTTGAAACTGCTAGGGGCTGAAGGTGCTCTGCAATGTACACTGTTTTCTTTATCAAAGACCTCAGTTCTGATCTTGAATCATACTTCCAAGTCTATTAAACTTTGTCTCCTTTACTTAAAAATAATCTGTTTACAGGACTGGAGAGATAGTTCAGAAGGAAAGAGCATCATTTGCTTTCCCAGAGGACCACGGTTTAATTCTCAGTACTTACCTAGTGGCTCACAACTGATTCAATGCCCTCCTCTGGGTTCATTGCTCATGACATTTATGTGACATACATGGAGTAGAACACCCATACACATAAAATTAAAGTAAAAATTAAAAGTAAATAAGTGAAGTCAACTGCTTACAGATCTAAGGTAAACAACATCTCAGGATGTGGTAGCATTCCTTGGAACCACAGCCCTGACAAATTGAGCCATCCAGTTAACCTTAAGTTGTCAAAGAACTCTGATGAGTTCATATTCGAAGAGAGAGAGAGTGGCAGAGACAGTAACTAAATATATATTTAAAAGAAGCATTGCATAGAAAGGAGAGGATTAAAAGGAAAGAGAGATCCTAAATAGCAGCACAGGGTATTTGGTTAGGGTTGTTGGTGACTATGGCAGGGATTTGTGTTAATGGGAACAGTCAAAGAGGAAAGGGGACTCAGGGATAGTAGAACAATGTTCTTGTGATGGTTAATCTTGATTGTCAACCTGATACCCCAGAGAAAAGTAGCCTCCAAGAAACTGGACTATGGGCATGTTCATGGAGCATTGTCTTGCTGGTGAATTCATTTAAGAGGTCTCCTCCCACTATGGGCACCTTGGACAATTGAGTCTGGGTTGTATAAGAAAAACAAGTGAATATGACCAGGGAGTAAATCAGAAAGCATAATTCTTCCATAGATTCTGTTTCACTTCCTGCTTCCACTTTTCTGCCTGGAGCTCCTGCTTTGATACCTTCCATGATGTAGTCTTTCAAAACAAATAAACCCCTTGCTACCTCAAGTTGATTTGGTCAGTGTTTTAGCATATCAACAGAATAACAAACTACAACAGACTTCAGCAAGAAGTCATAGTGATGTCTTGGGTTTTTATATAGGGATATATATGTATAAGATCATGAGAACCAATGCCAGTACAGACAAACAACAAGGAAACTCATTCTATCTTGAATAATTTCCAAGATCCTAATACCCATTGCTGGCCAGTCTTATGGTAGGAATTTCATCCCCTTAGATAATTCAGGAGATATAGGAGTACCTGTAATGAAGAGGGCAGGCCTGGGTTTCCTCAGACTCAGGAGTGTCTTGGATTAAACCAGAGATGGGCTTTTTTGCAGACCTGTGGGTATATTTCTACTTAAGAAACAATGTACATGTTTTCTGGTGAATAGGCAATTTGCTGGCATAGATTATAAAAGAAGTTCCTCACTGGATATAACTAAAATGTTGTTCAAAGTTGCCTTTCAATCTGATGGCTTATAGGCTAATGAGATAGCTCTGTGGATAAAGTGTTTGCTTGGAAAACACAAGAATATTAGTTTGATCCACACATCCTGTATGAGAAGGCTAACTTATGAGCCCAGAACTAGGTAGGGAATAACAAGCCGATCCCTGAGTTAACAGGCAAGCCAACCTGATGCATGTGTCAAGTCAAATGCCAGAAACAAGCCTTGTATCACAAAAGTAATGTGACCACTACCTGTGGAGGCATAGCTGAAGTTAACCTTTGGCCTCTACATACATGCCTATGTGTGGTACTAGCAAACATACAGAGACATATTCATTAGTGCTCAACTGTACAAGTATTAAGTATTAAGTAACAGATGTGATCTAACTAAAACCATGATTATTTGGGCTCAGCATACAGGTGAGCAAACAAAAGGTATAAAAAAATAATAAGAAATATCATTCTTGGCAAAAATGAAAGCATGGAGACATTTAAAAGACTAACCAAAATCTCAAGACATGGGCCAGCAAATGACTCCTCAGTGGGTAAACATGCTTGGTGACAAGATTTATGGCTGGAACTCAAATCTCAGGATCCAATTGATTGAATGAGAAAACAGACTACTCAAAAGGTTTCCTCTGATAGGTACATGAACACATACACACACACACACACACACACCACACACACACACACACACGCACGCACACACACACAAATTGAAATTATTATACACAAAGAGATGACTTTATAAAAAATATAAATTATATTTCTCAGGGTTTCTCTGTTCTGAAAGTTTCTTAATAAATAAGGAAGCAAACTTAGACAACAAGAACCTCAGAAGCTTCTCAGCAATGATGAAATGTCTTCACCGAGGGGTGAGGTACAGGGGGAATTAAAGGACCCAGACTTGCAGGTTGTAAAGTCCTATCTTGGATAAGCTGTGGATGCTTCTCTTATAGATCATATTCTTTCTAAAATTGCTTATTCATAATAAAGACAGTCATTTCACCAGCAACTTTTCTCCCTTCAGTCTTCATTTTTCTCACAGATCCAGCTTAGCTAAAAATTCACCTGAGAAACCACATTTTTAGTTTTGTGTTTTCCTTTTCAAAAGTCTTGTTTTTTGTTTGTTTGTTTGTTTGTTTGTTTGTTTAATTCTTTAGTATAGAATGTAGAGTTTATTGGAGAGTAAAGTACACCATCAACAACAACAAAAAAGAGAATGGATAAAGGTCAAAGAGACCACTGTCCTAATCTACATTAGACAGGCAAAGACTGTCTAGAACAAGTATATTGTTTTGAGGTATTTTACTCTGTAAATATGATTGAAAGGCCGGTTTGGATCCTCTTAAAGGAGGGAGCAAAGACATCAGAAATCCTTCTGTCGTATTACAATGTTATAAGGGTTAGGGCTTCTGTGGCTAGAATGGAATGGGAAGATTTAATCATTGGCCAGAATGGTGTGATCTAAGTTATAGTTCTCTCCCAGAAGACATGACATTTTTCTAAAAGACCTTTTCAGAAGTCTTAATTCAGTGCATATGATATGAGGGAAGCAAATGTATTTTATGGAGCACTTCTAATGCTTCTGAGGCAAGTGTTTGTTTTGCCCTGACTTTGATGAACAGCATTAGGCACATGTGAGGCTCTTCCATGACCCAACACCGTAATTCACTGAACTGCTGTGATAATTTTATTGGCCAACATGAATGCATGGAATCACCCATGAAGGGAGTCTCTGTAAGTGATTGTTGAGATTAGCTTGGCTTGTGGGCATGTATATGGGAGGACTATCTTGAATAGTGGAAAGTCACACCCACTCCCAGCTGCACCACTGCCTCAGCACTGTATCCTGAGATGACAGGAGTGATGAAACAATTTGATCATGTGGGCATGCATTTAGTGCTCTCTGCCCTTAACTGTGGATGTGATGTGACTAGCTTAAACATTCTGTTACCTTGATTGCCTGGCAATGATTGTAACCTGAGAATGTGAACTGAAATAATTAACATCTTTCTCCCTTAAAATGCTTTGCAAGGTACTTTATCTCAGTAACAGACAAGAGAGTTAAGATAACTCTTATGCTTTTAAAAAGTGTGTTGACTAAAGGTGTAAACTCCTTAGGCAACATTGGATATTATTATAAAGTCAGCAGGTTAATACCACAGATTAAAAGAAAAAAATCAATTCACAATGACACAGTTTGCCCATTCAGAACTATGCCTACAAGGAACAAAATAATATTGCATCCTTCTTCAAAAACTCCTTCTTTACAGATGAGTGGTTTTCAACCTGTGGGACATGACCCTTTTGGGGGTCAAATGATATTTTTTATAGAGGTCACATATTAGATATCCTGTGTGTCAGATACTTACATTACAATTCATGATGTAGGCAAAATTACAGTTATGGAATAGCAACAAAAATAATTTTATGGTTGGGGGTCACCACAGCATGAGAAGTGTACTAAAGGATTGCAATGTTAAGATGGTTGAGAACCATTATTATAGAACTATCTTCATTTCTACCCATGTTTACAGCTTCATGTTAAAATTCACTCATAGTATCTCTCAAGATAACACATGGCTATCATGACTCCAGAAAAGAATTTAATGAATTACACTGGGTGGAAATTTTCTCTTCTAGAATGTGAAGGAAAACACGGCCCTTTCATAGTTCTTGAGTTAAGAAAGACCTTCACAATATCTCATAACACTTTCAAGGAAAAGATGAGTATAGCCTTTTATTTATTGCAGTTGGTAAAAAATAATCTAAGTCCCAAGGACTTTTAAATTTGAACTTTTTATTGATGCTCTATTGCATTATTGTCTCAACCCTAAAGAGAGTACTACAAGAGTATAAGAACATATCTATTTCTCAGATGAGGCACCTATTTTATATATTTAAATATATTTAAGTTTAGAATAAAATGAGATAAATATAGGCTGAGGAAATAGCAATGCATCTAGAATACTTACCTTGCAAGCATGAAGACCTGAATTTCATTCCCAGAACTCAAATCAAGTTGGATGTGATAGGACATAATAGTAATCCTAGCAGTTGGAAAATGGAGATAACTAGAGCTTTGTGAGTCACTGGTCAGTCAACATAGGCTTAAATGGATGTTGTAGACCAAGTGAAAATTTCTGGGTCAGATGATGGACCGTATTCTTCAGAAACACTGGAGGTTTGTGTCTAGTTGCATTTTGCACTTACACATGTGAATGTACACACACACACACTTTAGTTCTCAATATGAATAATCTGGTATTCCATAGATGTCTTTTGCTGTGTGACTTGGTACATGTGGGTACTTACTGTAGGAGCATCCATAGACTTCCACTCTCATGCCAATCTTTCCATTTGGATTCCACTGGAGAGGCACAAAGCGAACAAAACGGGCTCTCACTGAGTGCAGCAGCTTGTGGTGAACCACACTGTCGGCATTCATGTTTCCTACAAATGCCTGAAAATAGAAGGAAATTCAGTGAGTTCTACAGTACCAAGCCATGTCAACAGAAGCATGCATGCTTCTCCAATCAGGCTTTGGGAATGTCAACAATAACAAGAAACCAAAACAAGATAAAGCAAAACAAAGACCCTAGTTTCTCTGACATTACTCCAATGTGGTGACAGTCCTTATCTAGGCCTTATAGTTTTTCATAAGTATAAAATACTATTCTTTAAGATGTTCCTTTCCCTACCATCATGCCAGACTCAATTTTATAACTAAAGGAAACTGCAAGATATGACACCTGAAGATTTAAAGTTAATAACATTATGATGTTCCAGTTACTCACATGTCTATACACACTGTGAACTATAAGATATCTGGAGCGAAAAGAGTTTTACTGAAATATTGTCAAAGTTCTTTGAAGACAATCATTATACTAAGCAAATGATATCAATATCCCAGTTTAATTATTTTTAAATAGGAAGAGGCATGAGGGCAGTTCAGAATCAAGTGTGGCATGATGAAACAAGAGAGAGGACCAGAGAGAAGGTGGGTAAGGCATCTCCAAGGCTGACCAGAGACTCAGGATGGGGCAGGCTTGCAGCTGTCTATGGGGGTGATATTACCTGATACCCCAACAATGTTAATATGAAATCAGAAGTGGTCCCCTCCTATATCCATGTGGGATCCCCAGTGGAGGAAAAAAGACACAACATATCCACAAAATTTTCCACTCAAAAAATTTCCTGTCTAAAAGAAATTCAGGGACAATGTTAGAGCAGAAACTGAGGAACAGCCAACCAATAACTGTCCCAACTTAAGACCTATACCAAGGGCAAGCACTGACACTATTAATCATACTCTGTTATACTTGCAAACAGGAGTCTAACATAACTATCCTGAGATGTTCCAAGCAGGAGCCAAATGAAACAGATACAAAGACCCACAGCCAAACGTTGAACAGAGCTTTGAAGTCTTAAAGAAGAGTTGGGAAAGGATTAAGGGCCCCAGTGAAGGTAGAAACTTCACTGGAAGAACAACAGAGTCAACTAACCTAGACACTTGGGTGCTCTTAGAGATTAAACCACTGACCAAAGAACTATACGGACTGGACCTAGGCCCCCTGGATATATGTAGAAGATGTGCAACTTAGTGTTTATGTGGGTCCACCAACAACTGGAGCTCAGGGCTGTCCCTAAAGCTGTTGCCTGTCTATGGATCCCACTTCCTTAACTGGACTGGCTTATCTGGTCTCAGTAGGAGAAAATACGCCTAGACTAGCAGAGATGTGATGTGTCCATTATTTCAGAGGAGAATGAAATGGGGGATCAAGGAGAGACTCTGTAATTGTGGGACCAAGATTAAGGTGGTGCAGTGATAGGGATGTCAAGTGGAAAAACAAACAAACAACAACAAAAATCCTAGTGCAAGAAGAGAAAAACACAAGGAAATACAAGCTTCAAATCGTCAATTCACCAATAGTTAGAAATTAGCCTGAAGCTCAGTTCCATGACTGTCCTGTTCCAAGACTCATGTTTGGTTTTGCAGTTTACACTCTCTAACTATGCAATCATTAAGTTTTCAGGAAGAAAACCTCACAATCTAACTATATGTGCAGTTCGTTTTTTCTGTTGATTTGTGATTGATGGTTATTTGAAAAAAAAAATCACACATTGTCTGAAGAGATATTTAGTGGTTAAGAGACTAAGGGAACAGCCATCCAGAGACTGCCCTACCTGGGGATCCTTCCCATATAGAGTCACCAAACCCAGACGCTATTATGGATGCCAAGAATTGCTTGCTGACAGGAGCTTGATATGGCTGTCTCCTGAAAGACTCTGCCAGAGTCTGACAAATACAGAGGAGGATGCTTGCAGCCAACTATTGAACTGAGTGCTGGAGTCCCTGATGGAGGAGTTGGAGAAGGAACTGAAGGAGCTGAGGGAGTTTGTATCTCCATGGGGGGAGCAACACTGCCAATTGGCCAGAACCCCCAGGGAACAGACCACCAACCAAAGAGTACACATGAACGGATCCATAGCTCCAGCCACATATGTGGCAGAGGATGGCCTTGTTGGACATAAATGGGAGGAGTGGCCCTTGGGCCTGAGGGTGTTCGATGCCTTAGTGTAGGGGAATGACAGGAGTAGGTGGGTGAGCACCCTCCTAGAGGCAGGGGAAGGGTTATGGGATAGGAGGTTTCAGAAGGGGGGACCTGGAAATGGGAAAACAATAGAAATGTAAATTAAGAAAATATTCAGTAAACAGTCAAACAAACAGAAAACAAACAAATAAAAGAATGAAAGATGCATTTAATGTAAAAGAAAAAATCTTGTCCACTACTCAGATCTGGTGTGGTCAGGGATCTTGGAGGAGAATATAAAACCATCACTTTATTAAACCAGCATAATCTCTAACTATTGTAAATATTTATCCTTATATGCATAGATAAGTGATGTCCTCATTGTTCACCAAGGAAAATCTTCTTAGAGACAAAGAAGCCATCACAGAAATCACAACTGATGAAAATGTAGAGATCAAGTGACTTTTGGATGCCTAGTGTCAACTGATACATACATCCACAACAGGATACTAGAACCTAGGACTCAGGGACCAGTAGGGAAGAGATTGAGGAAAGATTGTAAGAGTCAGAGGCACAGAACATTTTCTGTGAGATTGAGACTTCTAAGAATGTCAGGGAAGTTACAACCTAGAAGTCTCACCCACATATCTACCTAAATAAGGCTCAAACAAGGTCAAGGCAAATAGTAACACGCAAGGAGGAAGTTCAAGAACTACAGACAACTAAGGAATGCTGAGAGCAAGAGATATAGTCTTCTGCTAAGTGTAACTCAGTTGGTTATCAATTATCAAATGGTCAGCCCTGAAATCAGATACATATAGGCAAAGTTGTATAGACAGTTTTATGTTATTATGTGTATAAGCATTATACACATAACAAATTCATACATATATATGTATATACAATATATAACATAACACGTAAAACATATAACATATAACAACATAACATATAACACATAATATACTATATAACACATGTGTTTTATAATAATATATAATATACATACAAACATATATATGAATGATTTATAGAAAAAAGGTTGTAAATTTGAGAAAGATAAATGGGGATGTATATGGGATGTGTGAGAGAGAGGAAAGGGAAGGCAGAAATGATATAATTATATTTTAATTTTAAGAATAAAAACTAAATCTTATAAAACAATGAATACTTTTTGAACAAGCATAAAAATATAATATAGATTACAGCATCCACATGATATGTTTTGCATGGTCCCCTGCATAACCATAACCACATTAATACAGGGAAAAGTTATAGTAGGTTTTCTGGGACTTGCTTGCTATCAGCCTAGCCAAAATCCAAAAGCTTTTAGTTCATCAATAGGATCTCTGCAAAGGATCAGACAGAGGATGATAGAAGAGAAGTGAACACATGAACATGTCATCTGGACTCTGTGTATGTGCTCAGGTAAAATCACTGATGCACAAATTTCAATATATACTACATACATATATATTCTTCATAAGCAAACACACACACACACACACACACACACACACACACACACACACAAACAGAAAACAGCACAAGACCTGCTTGGTGAACTTGCATTTTGTCTCACAGTCTTCATCTACATGGCTGATTATTTTACAATTAAATTTTTTCTGAATATGGAATCTAAACCTAAGTTTTAAAATAACATTAGGATCAAATATCCATAACAAAATTCAACATTTAAACCTTTTTAAAGTAAATAATTCAGTTTCACTCAGTGTGTTTATTTTGTACAAGAGTTCCAATTGAGTTTGCCTAGATTGTTGTCCTTATAACAATTATAGTCTGTCAGGGATTTCTCAGAGGTGTGCATTTCACTAAGTCATGATTGTTCTTCTCAGCTCCAGTAATCTAAAGATAGTCTCCCTGATCATGTACAGTGACAGAAAATAGTACAGACTTGATTCTACTCTAATGGTCAAAGTGAACACCAAGAAGCATTTTGAGACATCGAGAGGAAAGAAGAAAGAGAGAGAGAGAGTGTGTGAGAGTGAGAGAGAGAGAGAGAGAGAGAGAGAGAGAGAGAGAGAGAGAGAGGTGCCTAAAGGACTTACTTGTGAAAATATTATTGTGTGAAAGGATGTTTTGCATTCTAATATAGAGACATATGGATTCCTTGAAACCCCATGTAAAGCATTTGAAAATCAATAATATTTTCTAAATGCTATCTAAAGACCTATCTCTCCAAGAGGGCAAACTAAAGGGAAGGAAATACTGGAAGCTCAGAGATAAACATAAAGGCCCTCTTTCTCTTTTGATAAGACACATTTAATAAGGCACAGAATAATTAACATGTAAAACAGTGAGTTAAAGCTGAAATGAATAAACCCACTCCTGCTTCGAAGTTTCTTACTGTTCCTCTGGGGAACATGATAAACTGGGTTTCTATCAGGCTTTCAGATAAAGGAAATGAAGAAGTTATATACAAGGAATTAGCCAGCTATTGATGACTGACAAGGATCATAAAACATTACATTTTAGGAGAGAAAGGGGCAATTAAAATATTGGATTCTCCTCTGAGTCCTAGCTATTTGTCTTAGTGATGAAAGCTTGTTTCAAAATTTTCTGTGCAGAGAAAAGTACGAAATATTTCATGGGCCTGTCACTGGCTGTGTCTGAATGGGTACTCCTCATTTGATTGCTGTGTAGGTACTTAGTTCTAGCTTTGTGGTTAGTGAAAGCAGATCATCGAACCACACTATGGCCTTGGGGTTGTGGAATAAAAGCATTTCTGCCTGCAGGAAGCTCTTTACCAAGAAGGAAAACAACTCAAAATAGCTTTCGGAAGCTCCTGTAAGTGGCTAGATCTACTAGTCTACTCCTTGTCAGAGTAAACAATTGCTGAGAATCACTCTGAGAAGAACAGAGCTGAGCTGCAAACAAGACGTAGGCTAAACTAGGTGCTGGAAGAAGCAGAAATCAGTCAAGATGCCTCAAAGAGGATTAGACAAACTGAAGAATGTAGAAAGGACACTGGCCAGCCTATTGAGCTGATTGTAGGCTGTACAGTGTGCTCCACGATTCCCAGTTTTGTGAGCTGTCACCCATGCTGGGATAGGCCTTGATGACGCAGGTATCTGTGAGTCATTTCTGCTCCTGTTAATAATCCTTCACCCACATTCTCAAAAATATCCCAAATAAATCTCACTGGTTCACTAAGATGGGCTTTGTTGGTGAGACAGGCTGACTCCATGACAGATTTCAAATTGGCAGTTCAGGAGACAAGTTCTAAATCCTAGTTTCCAAGGAATGGGCGAGTCTCAGCAAATCAGTTACTGAAAAAACCCCAGGTCCCAAGCAGTCAGTCAGAAACTGCCCTACCATCAGAAGCTGCCCTGCCACCAGGCTGGAGGAAAGGGCAATGGGTCATTAACAGTTTAGAGACTTCCCAGGAACAGTTTCCAGCTACTCCCGTTGCACTCGCCCCCGCATCCCATTCCAGCAACGATTCTGAAATGTCCCTAGAGATAGAGCCAACAGATTAAGAAAAAGGTCACATACTCCTCTTCAGAATTCTTAAATCTGTTTTAAATTGGGCCCACATGCTTACTTGGGCACCTCCATCTTGGTAGATAGTAGACCCTAGTATGCTGGACTTCTGCAGAATAAAATGAGTTTTTGCATTTGCATACTACTTGAGTCCAGGGTATCATTCTTTGGTAAATCATGGCCCCTTACAGTTTGTATCCATACTTTGGTCTGTCTTGGGCTCAATAAATGGACTGTTTCCAGTCAGTGAATGGCAAATATGGCTCTGGCAGGACTTGCCCTTTTCTCTCATTCTCTCTGCCTTGCTAAAAGTTTTAAGTTATATTCCTAAAGCTAACCCACAAGGTCTATCTCCTTATTTGGAAACCTTCTCATCCTAGGCTGCCCACTAAAATTCAGCTATGAAAGTGTTAAGTCCATAACCCAAAAGCCCTCATTGCTTCACCTAATATTTCATACAAATGTGTGGTTTCCTCCTTTATTTTTATAAACTGCTGTTTTCCTATGGGCCACATCTGTCTCTCTTTCTAGAGGCAGTTCTTCCTCCTCTGTTACAAATGTCCTTCTTCCCCTTTCCTTGTTTTCTTACCCTTGTTCCTTATCCTCTATCTCCTGTGTTCCTTATGTCCTGATCATTGTCATTTTCAGGCAAATATATCTCTTTGGTGCTGTGAACTTGTTACTGCTCACTATATTCTCTATATGGAATGATTAGATATATATTGAGTCTCTCCAGGAAATTTTTTGTGACATGACACTCTCCCCATAGCATTCTGTCTCTTTTGTCTGGTTTCAGCCTCCATAGTAAGGAACAATCAAATAACTTCAGGAAACAATACTTGTAACTTGCCTTGACTGACTCTATTTTCCATTAATATGATTCCACATGGAGATATATAAAAGTGATACTTGTTTAATAGAATCTGTAAATTCAAGGATGATGTTTAGTTTGGTCTTGGTATGTTGGACAGTATGAGTGAGGTGACACTGCTGCCAGCTACAAAGCAAAACTACTGGCACATTTTTGCTGAGCTAGATGTGGCATGTTGAGTTCATTTATAATGTACAGTAGATTTATCAAATGTAAAATTATGAAGGATATGTAGCCTTTCCTGCACATGTAGGACTCCATGACAATGACACTTCTAGATCCCTCCCCTATGTCTTCTTCTTCAGATAACTAGTTCTAGGGTCTGGGATATGTAACAGGGGATCATGAAAGTGTTCATCCTCCAAGCATAAGAATCTGAAATCATCTTGCCAAAAGCAATCTACAGATTGCTTTGCAATCCCCATTAAAATACCAACTCAATTCTTTACAGAGCTAGAAAAAGAAGTTCTCAAATTTATTTGAAATAACAAAAAACCCAGGATATCAAAAACCATTCTCAACAATAAAAGAACTTCTGGAGGAATCGCCATCCCTGACCTCAAGCTTTACTACAGAGCAATAGTGATAAAAACTGTCTGGTATTGGTACAGAGACAGGCAAGAAGATCAGTAGAATAGAGTTGAACACCCAGAAATGAACCCACACACCTATGGTCATTTGATCTTTGACAAAGGTGCTAAAACCATCCACTGGAACAAGGACAGCATTTTCAACAAATGGTGCTGGTTCAACTGGAGGACAACATGCAGAAGAATGCAAATGGATCCTTTCTTATCTCCTTGTACAAAGCTCAAGTCCAAGTGGATAAAGGACCTTCACATAAAACCAGATACACTGAAACTAATAGAAGAGAAAGTGGGGAAGAACCTCAAATACCTAGGCACAGGGGAAAAGTTCCTGAACAGAACACCAATGGCCTATGTTCTAAGATCAAGAATTGACAAATGGGACTTCATAAAATTGCAAAGTTTCTGTAAGGCAAAGGACACTGTCAATAGGACAAAACGGCAACCAACAGATTAGGAAAAGATCTTTTCTAATCCCACATCCGATAGAAGACTAATATTCAATATATACAAAGACCTCAAGAAATTAGACTCTAGACAACCAAATAACCCTATTAAAAAATGGGTAACGAGCTAAACAAAGAATTCTCAACTGAGGAAATGAGAATGGCCAAGAAGCACCTAATGAAATGTTCAGCATCCTTAGTCAGCAGGGAAATGCAAATCAAAACAACCCTGAGATTCCATCTCACACCAGTCAGAATGACTAAGATCAAAAACTCAAGTGATAGTAGATGCTGGGGAGGATGTGGAGAAAGAGGAACATTCCTCCATTGTTGGTAGGATTGCAAGATGGTGCAACTACTCTGGAAAACATTCTGGCAGTTCCTCAGAAAATTGGTCATGTCATTACCTGAGGACCCAGATATATCACTCCTGGGCCTATACCCAGGAGTTAGAAGCTCTAACATATAACAAGGACATATGCTCCACTATGTTCATAGCAGCTTTATTTATAATAGCCAGAAACTGGAAATAACCCAAATGTCCTTCAACAGAGGAATGGATACAAAAAATGTGGTACATTTGCACAATGGAATATTACTCAGCTATTAAAAACAATGAATTTGATAAATTCTTATGTAAATAGATGGAACTAGAAAATATATATCATCCTGAGTGAAGTAATCCAGTCACAAAAGAACACACATTGTATTCACTCCTTCATTATTGGATTTTAGCCCGGAAGCTTGAAATACCCAAGATTCAACTCACAGACCACATAAAGCTCATGAAGAACGAAGACCAAGTGGGGGCTTAAGTCCTTCTTAGAAGGAGTAACAAAATACTCAAGGGATCAAATATGGATACAAAGTGCAGGACAGAAACTGAAGGAAGGGAGGTCTGCAGACCATTCCACCTGGGTATCCATCCCATGTGCAGTCACCAAAGGTAGATGTTTGATGTGGATGTCAGGAAGTACATGCTGACAGGAGCCTGATATAGCTGTCTCCTTTGAAGTCTGCAAGAGTCTGACATATTCAGAGGCAGATGCTCACAGCTAACTATTAAACTGATTATGGCGTTCCAAATAGAGGAGTTAGAGTGAAGACTGAAGGAATTGAAGGGATTCAAGACCCCATGAGGAGAACAGCAATACCAACCAACCAGAGCCCCCAGGGTCTAAACCACCAGCCTGGGAGCGCTTAGGGAGGGACCCATGGTTCCAGCTATATATGCAAGGGTGTTATAGGTGGGAGAAGAGATCCTTGGTCCCATGAAGGCTGAACGTCGTGTGTGGGGGGAATTCTAGGGTGGGGAGGTGAGGTGCAGGGGTAGGGGGTGGGTGGGGGTACACCCTCATAGAAGCAGGAGGAGGGGGTGGGATAGGGAGTTCCTGGGAGGGAGGGCGGAAATGGGGTAAGGGGAGAACAATCTGAAATGTAAATAAAATATCCAATAAAAAAGAAGTAAAAAAAAAGAATCTGAATTCAAATTCTATAACCTATATAATAAGTCAAGCACAGAAGTACAAATGTGTAGTAATAGCACTAAGAAGAGGGTAAATGAACCCTTGAAATTCATTGGTCAGGAGCCTAACTAAGTTTGCTAGGAAAGCTCCAAGTTGTGTTTCAAAAAATGAGGACTAGGAATGGCAAGATGGTTCAGTGGCCAGAGTCATATGCTAGGCTTTCAAGACTAGACTTTAATCCCTATATCTTACAAAGTATCAGGAGACAACTGACTACTCAAGGTTCTCACTTAATATATGCTTTGTTTTAGATGTACCTGCTCAAACAATATACACATAAACACATACATTCTACTCTCACATACACGCACCAATACACACTCATAAAAAAAACCTAAAAGTAATTATTTTTTATTATTTTTGTAGTTTGATGAACGATTATAATTCCTTATAATTAATTTTACTCTATTCTACCAGTTTATTTGAACTTTCTGAATTGTAAACAAGAAAAGTAGTTATTAAAAAAATTTTTGAAGTATAAGTAGAAGCTGCCTCTAATCACCCTGTCCCTGCCTATACCTACATTAATAACAAATCACCTTTGATTTAGAAAGAAGCTTCTTTAATAGGTAGCTCCAAAATTTTCTGATACTAATAAGAACATCGCCAGCTGTACAAATAGTGGAGCAATTTCCTTCTGATGACAAGTGTGAATGTGTGGTTTAATGCAAGAATGTAAAGAAATCATGTATGTAAACAGTGTTAGTTACTTTACTCACTGTTTTGACAAAATATGAAAGCAAATTAAGGGAAAACAGTTTATTTCTCTCTCCATAGAGAGCTGAAAGGGATAGCGTCTATTATGTTGGGGAAGGCATGGCTACAAGATCAGAGAACTCCTGATCATGTTGAATACACAGAAAGAAGACAGTAAGCAGGGAGTAGGATAAGGACTCCAAGTCCACTTGCAGTCAGTAGCCCACTTCCTCCATTTAGACTTTGTCTTCTAGAGGTTCCATAACCTTCTCAAACCAGATGTGAATGCAGTATTCAAACACAGAAGATTATGGTTAATTATTTTGCATTCAAGCAATATCAATGAACAGCCAAATAGATGCAAGATTTTCTTATCAATTGACTTGAATAGTGAAAACAACTAGTTATTCAAAACAGCTAAAGGCAAACAGATATTAAATTATTGAATGCAGATAGTCGCTACCTAAACTTTCCACGCTGTTTTGGTTTTGAAGTCCCATCTGTGTGGAGGATAAGGCATGATAAATTGACTGTTGACCAGCATGTACCATGTATCTTTTCATATCTACACTGAAGCTGTAACACCAATGTGTATGCTGCTCTGCTATTTGCAGTAAACTTGAGAAGACAGGGTATGCCTGGTGTTCACATTATGAGGGTCAAATGATGACTAGAAAGTTGCTCTGGGTATGATTTAGAGTGTTTCCTCTAAGAACTTTTCAGGCTCATGCCCATGTGAAAGTTTCTGGACCAGTAGATAAGCTGCAACGTGTTAGTGAGGTAAGCAGTTTTCTTCCAAACTCAATAAACTTCTACGACTGAGAATTTTGGAGGAGATAACAAACACTACGGAAAAGTAGTATTAAAGCAGATAGCACTTATCTTTTTTTCTTTCACTGTCCTGAGATTTTGACCTCTGCAGCAGCTGTGTAAGTTTGGTGTCAGTCTTTCGTAGAACCATACAAAAGACAAAACTTATGAAAATCTCTTTCCCCTCCTGCTCTCATTTTTTATTTTGGCTCTTACTTGTCTTTATTATGTAGGTGGACCTGGGAACTTTCAAGTTATTCAAACACTGATTCACCCATAGGGGGAAAAACATATTTGCAGTTTTGATAGCATTTCTTGGAATACAATGGTGGGGACAGGAGAAAGAGGAAAAGAAAGGAGGCAGAAAGCATTTGCTACAATAAAGGGATTAGTTTCTGATGCCAGCTTTGCAAATAAGTTGAAACTAAATCCCTGAATGTTTGATACAATCTTTGAGGTCTGTCTACAAGTGAATGAAGAACAAATGAAATACCTGGTAACATGCTTTTGACAGCAGAAAAGAACACTTGTTAGGCTGGAGATATATTTCGGCTATTAGTGCTTGCTGTGTAAGCATGAGTACCTGCATTCCGTTTACAAGACCAATATAAAAAGATCAGGTGTACTTATACTCCAGTGCTGAGGATGGAAACAAGAGGTCCTCTGGGGTCTGCTAGCCAGCCATACAAAATTCACCCATACAAAAACAGTGAATTTACTCAGATATGAAACCAAAAGAATTTACTTTCATTTCTATATTTTTTGTAGCATCTACAGACATCTATTCAATTAGAAAAGCATACAGTGATGATGATAATCTGACACTGGATTTCAATAGCAAGCTATTTTTAAATCAGTAACATGGGGATGGCAGAAAATTATTGCTTATTATATCTTGAATTTCATTGTTACTTAAAACATTATAGTTGTTAAAATTTTTAAAAAGAATAAAACAACATCAAAAACAAGATAAAAAATTTGCTCTAGAACTAAGAATTGATCAGTCTTTTCCAATAGCTTGCAGCAGTGCTTCTATCACCAACAATAATTATTTTCCCTGTTTATGTTGTCTAAATACACCAGGGGTATTAGGAGGCTGTGCAGAGGATTAACACTGGGTAAATGTCTTCACATGAAACTGTGTTGAGGGTGAGAAACACACGTGTTCTGTCAAAACTTCACATTTTTTGCAAGCTTAAACATACAGTTCTGAATGATAATCTTACAGCTGTCCTCATTTATCAGTTAAATTCTGCCAGCAACTTACAGGTATTTTGAATCCCCCTGTCCTTGAGTGTGATGGGTGCCATATTGATTCTCCCTATTTTCTTTCTTTTTGAGGTATGTGCTTCTCTCTCTCTCTCTCTGTCTCTCTCTCTCTCTCTCTGTCTCTCTCTCTCTCTCTCTCTCTTTCTCTCAATCTGTGTGTGTGTGTGTGTGTTTATAGTACCAAAAGGGGTCAGAAGATAATGCTGGATATTTTCTTCAATTCTTTTTCTCCCTTTAATTTTTTTTAAGTTAGGGTGTCTCAATAAACTGGAATTCGCAGGGGGCACTCATCAGGCAGGCCAGTGAGTTACAGAATTCTGTCTTCAACTTCTCAATATATGGGTTCTAGGTGTTTTGTTTGATTTTCTATTGGAATTATAAAATACTGACCAAAAGCAACTTGTGTAATATAGAATTTATCTTAATGTACAGTTTACATTCCATTGTGAAATGTTGTAGGAATAGGAACTCAAGGAAGAAACTGAACCAAAGGCCATGGATGAATGCTGTTTATTGACCTGCTTTTCATAGCTTGCCTGCCTGTAGAGAAAATATCTCCTGTATTTTATGGATGCATTACCTTTCCCTATGACTTAGGCAGAAAATAGTAGGTGTAACAATTTGGAGGTGAGAAAGGTTCACCTTACCACATGAATATATCTACTTCTTAAATACTTCATTAATATTCATAAGAAATATCTTTAAGATCCACAACACAGTACTCAATAGGTTGTTTCCTACCTTAAGGCAGCCAACACAATTTCTCTTTCAAGAGTTGTTCTACTTAACTTTGCTAACCAAATGTCTACTTAAACTATCTATATCTGTAATATAATTCATCCCTTCAAAAGTACTGGAACCAAAATTTAACGAGTTGTATTACACTAAGAACACATAAACCAATGGACATATACACATACATAAGTACATACATACATACATACATACATACATACATACATGAACATACATATATACACACAAGCACACACAGACACATACATATATACACACATGTATAGACATTCATGGATATATACAGATATATTCATGCACATTCACATGCAAAAAGACACATTAGACTTACAAACATAGACACACAAAATATACAAATGTGTGTTTGTATATAAATGTTTATATGTGCATATAGTTAACACAAATGCTAATATTAATGATAATATTAATAAAAATGATAAGCATATTGACCATAGAATGCTGGCATGCTGCTTAGTACAATTTCTTCATGTGGTATGAAATTTAAATGCAATGTATGAACTTTATAAATGTTTACTATTTTAATTCCTAGTTTCACGTGTTTATTTAAACTGTAATTATTCTTCACACACATGTCATATACTGTCTTCTTTATTAACCAGTTCTCAATTATCCAGGCAAGTGATCATATTTAGATCACATTTATTTGATCTAGAGAACATTTTAGGGAGAAGACTCATCAGTCTCTGTCACATCCTTTCTCATTTATGAATCTTTTTCATAAGAGGAAACTAAGATCTAGATGTTATGTGCAGTATCCATGGTGCAGCTGGTATGTGTACCCAGATATATCCTTCTGAGCAAGTTTCTATCCTTCCTGCTCAATAGTCTTGATTTTCTAGGAAGCCTCTTCTGTTGTTCTGTATACTGGAAGCTACAGAAATCTGTGGCCTAGCAGGAGCATTCAAGTGAAAGGGAAAGGGCATAATCATGGAGAGGGAAGTGTGACAGCTGTGCTGTTCAGGACATCACTGCTGCCCTGGCCACCAAGATAATGCCCTGTGCAGAGCCAGTGGAGGGCTCAGCTAGCAAGTAAGATACAGCAGTAAAAGCTTCAGGAGAGCACTCTCTTCCCTGGGAAGTGTTGCAGCCCTTAGACTACAGAAGCTCTCAGACAATGGAGTAATTCTCAAATACCTCTATTTCTTCTGGATAGGATCTTATATACATTTTTGTAGTGGGTTGGTGTCTGACAGCAGATGCATTCTATTGGCTTGGTGTGAGATGTTAGAGATGCCTCATCTGCATGGGAAGGGTCTTAGAGGCACTGCCCTATGTAACTGATGGATACAATCCTCTCCAAGGGGGCTGTGGTCACATGAGAGATGACTGGTTAAGAAGCAGGTGAAGCTCCAATCATCTTCCCAGAGGTTCGGAGACTTCCAATCATCCTTACCAAGATTCCTGGCATGGTCAACTGTCTCACACTCTTCCACCTCTGCTCTGCTCTACTATTTAATTCTACCATTATTGTGGAAACTTTTTATTATGTGTTGTAGTTATATGTATGCCTATGTGGCCTTCATTATTGAAAAATTCATTACTTTATAACAAGAATTCATATCAAATCACACACACACAATTTCAGAATATAGGGATCACACTTAAACAGAATGGTATGTATTAAACATTTTCTTAAATTTGACCTCAGTTCATCACAACACATTACATTTCAAATTTTGTTCATTCTTGTATGTTATCTGAGGATAGTTTTATGTCAGGAATTCTATTTCCTGTTTGTGCAGTGAACTTAACTATTAGAAGACTCTTTATTCCTAGCATTTAACATGGGGTAAAATACAGGCACTTTATGAAATATCTTGCAAAGTTCAAAATACATAGTAAGTAAAAGAAACAAAATGAAACCAGGACACGTTGATGGAAAATTGAACATGGACACACATACTTAATCCATTCATCTCAGAAGAGGCATGACTTCAAGAATAAGAACAAAAGTCAACCAGATGATTGTACTATCGTCTCCATGGTACTAGACCTAATCAAGGTTATTTTTCCTCTTTGTGTCTTCATTCCCTTCTCTGTTAAATGGGAGCAGCAGACCTGGAGATACCAGAGAAAAATTGTAAGGATAGTAGGAAAAACTCATGTGATGCTGAACACTGGCATTGAGCAAATATACTGCATGTTCAGTATCCATCTTCTCCTTTCTATGGAATCAATATAGGGGTAAGACGGGATCACTACAGCTATAAAGATCTCAGCCACTCTGACAGGAGCTGTGCTTGTGACTTGAAAGCATCATTTATGTCTCCCCTGTTTTTTTTTTTTTTTTTTTATCTTTCTTCTTCTTTATTAAATGACTAGAGATTACACAAAATGGCACTAACAATTAGGCATTATAAATGTGTAAAATATGGCTTGTATATAATTTAAAGTATACAAAGCTATATACCTGCAGTGTGCCCTAAATATCTGAAAACCTAGAAAGGTTGAGAACATGAAACTGAGAGCAGTTTTTGTTCCTGCACAGAAAGAGATCACATATATGTTTTGTGAAAGACAAAACACAATGTTTTGATAAGCTGAGCACAGCCAAAAGTGTATCTAATAAAATAAAGCATGAATCAAAAGGATTTGTACCCTCAGGGATGTGTTCAGAATCCTTAGCTAGGGTGGGTTAATTCCACTGGCCATCAGAACAAACTAAGAGACATAGACAGTCCAGATTAAGATGCTCTGGTCTGCTGCAAGGTTTGGCAAAAGTATAGTCAAACAAAGAAACGAGTGTCATGCAGTTGGTGGGGCAGAGGCATATCCAGCATCATCTGATAAACAAATTCAAATGTAACAATCAGGCTTAAGGATATGGCACAGTGAGAAAAAAATCTGAATTTAAATTCCTAGAACCCATGCAAAACTGAAATATGCTAGTTTATATCATTGAAACCAGTGTTCTCACAGTGAGGTGTAGATGAAGACAGACTCTGGAAGCTCATGGGCCAGCTAGCCTGATGAACTGAAATCCACCTGTGCACCACGTTGTGTAGGCACGTTGACTACAGGAACACATAAATGAGACGAATGACCACTATATAAAATATACACACTATAATTTTTTCTCATCTCTGGCATATCTTGTTTCCATATTCTGCATTGATGTTTTACCTGGCTGAGGAGGATTACAAAATTTTCTTTCCTTCTGATTCAGCAGATATAGAAAATGAAAACTTTTTCTGACCATCATTTGAAATCAGAGGTGTCTGAAGATGCTGCTGACTATATTACACACTGCTCCACATATTCATTACTTTATAATAGACAGTACTAAATTTTCATCTACTACAATCGGTACTCACTTAATGGTGTCTTTCCATCCTTACACCTATTACAGAACAGAAAAGTAACAAAACATAAAGCAATGTGTGGGGAAAGTTTACACAGCAAATATAAAAACTGCACAATTTTAGAAGTGTCTTGGAATATAACTCCAGTAAAATAAATTGTTGATATAAAATAGGACAAATTTCAGTGTTTTGACAGACACAGCCAAATTGCTTCCTCACATTCCCCAGTTACCCTGAGACCCACAGGGCCAACTTATGAAGCCTTTTGTTGTCATTTCTTTTCTTCTCCCTTCCTCTTTTTCTTCTTTCATCCACCCCTTTTTGACACACAGTGACAAATTCAAATCATCAGTCAGATTTATTCAAATGCTACATTTAGGAAACATAGACAAACAAATTATTCTGAGCCAGATAAGGAATCTGAGAGGTGACAGTGTTGTGTGAATGAATTTTGGTACATACTTTACATCTTTGTGATACAATCTGTCTTAATTTCCAGGGAGGCTGTCAAAATGCATTAGCTCTGACTCCATTAAAGCAGCTTTGAGTTTTGTTAGCTGGCTGGCTGAGTTATTTAGAGGTTCCATTTATCTAACCTATTTGTAGAGATTTGTAAAGAAAACTGGTTTAAAGGATTAACCATCTTTCAACCTCGCCTTTATCCTTTAAAAAGCAAGACCATTTCTTCCCATCATAGGGCTAATAGTTGACCACATAACATTTCATCCTGTTTGGATTGTGTGACCTTTCCTTGTCAGCTTTTTTACAGATCTTTCTTGATAACATTTCTGTGCAGTAAGCAATCTTGATGCATAGTAAGTGTTAATTGTACCTTTAAAATGTTTCCATGCTAAATATCTTTATGCCTTAATTTAAAATTTTCTGGGCACAGATCAGTGATGGGGAAAGTCACTTTAGCCTGTCTTTCATTGGTACTTATAATCCTCACATCTTTCTCTCTCTCAGCAATATCTGATTATTCTTGTCTCTTGCACATGTCACCTAAACCTGGTTTCACCTTCTCAATTTCTGCTAAGAACAGAACTGCTCTGAGCTAAAAAGACAGTCTCATGCACTGCCAGTATGTTCTCTAAACTAAGATCCTTGAAATATTTTTATTTTCTGATTGTTTTATTGTCAGGCTAAGGGCTGGTGTAAGGAGGGTGTCCTAGGTTCATTACTGTTACTGTGACAAAATAACTGGATGAAACAAAATTTAGCAGAGAAAGAGTTTCCTTTAGGTCATAATTCCAGGTTACAGATCCTCCTTCTGGGGAAGTCAAGGTACCAGGAAGCTGAAGCATCGAGTCACATCATATTCACAGACAAAAGGATAGAGAGCTGAACGTATATAGTCCTGCTGTTTTGCCTGATCTTGTGCTTATCTTGATTTCTCTTTACACTTATATCGCTCAAGATACCCTCTCTAGAAAATGTTGCCACCATAGTGGGCTAGGTCTTCTTATATCAATTATTTGATTTAAAAATTATCCCTCAGACCTACACAGGGCAACACAGTGTAGAAAATCTCTCATTAAGACTTGCCGAGTGGTGGTGGAGCACGCCTTTAATCCCAGCACTTGGGAGGCAGAGACAGGCGGATTTCTGAGTTCAAGGCCAGCCTGGTCTACAGAGTGAGTTCCAGGACAACCCGGGCTACACAGAGAAACCCTGTCTCGAAAAACCAAAAAAAAAAAAAAAAAAAAAAAAAAGACTTTATTCAGAAGTGACTGTAGGTTTTATCAGAATAAGACTTAAAGAGAAATAACAGAGTGTAAAACACTGAGCTCAATTCATTGACTTTATCCTTTCTATGATCAGATTGTATATCCTTCCCATCATTATTTCCTATATTTTCTATTTGAATCACCCTATCTGAATTGGCTAACATCTTCTATCTATCATGTCTCTCTAAACATTTTTTGATACGTGTTGGTATCTTTTATTTGGAAGCATATTTTTCTGTTACACTAGAACCACCTTTATAAATATGCAAAGCCATAATTTCTGTGTGATGATGGTTGATATCTAAAATTTAAATTTTCTACAGATATTTACAGAATTTTCTTAGAGCCAAGAACTCTAAATGGAATTATTTATCCTATAAATCTTTTAATCACCCTTTTAGGAATACTGCCACAGAGGTACTAAGTTTTAGGGTTATACTTTGTAGATGGTTTTGCTTTTTATAATATCTCACAAAAAATATTGCTGGACCTCATTTTGTGCTTTTATATCATATCACTTAAGTATTTCATAAAACAAACTAATAAAACATTAATTTTTATGGCATTGAAAGGACTGGGCAAATATTTTTTTGCGCATTTAATCATAAAAGCAATCACTTAGTCTTACAAAGTTGAAAACATGTTTCTGATGATGCAGTTGAGGATATATATCCAGGCATCTTGCCAGTCTACCTCAGTTTTTAGGAGTAACTATGTTTCTCCGATGTCTTAATTTTCTTCAGTAAGTGGCTCCCAGCATACTCTGACACTAAATACTGCAGTAATCTTATTTCACAACTTCCCTTAGTGTGGGTAAGGTCAGCATGATGTGGACAAGAACTGGTAGGCTGTAGTGTATTTGTTTTCACAGATCACTCTATAGTTAATGGTTACCCTTCCTATCATGTGAGAATGCATGAAGCCCCATCAGTAGAGTTCGCATATCATATTGCTGGAGTTGTAAGTGTCAGCCATCTGCTTTCAATAGGCCAGATCAAAACACAGATTAGTAGTGAAAAGCATAAAACAGTCATTTATTTAATTGGCTACCTTGGGAAAAGGAGCAGGGAGGGCCAATGACTTTTCTATCTCCAAGTCTATTTTCAGTGTTTTGTTGTGAAGACAGACAAGAAGTATGCATAGCTGAGCAGTCCCCATCAAGGTGTGGTCCCGTCCCAGATTAATGTATCACTGTAGAGGGTAGAAGAATGGGTTGTTAGAAGTGTGTGAAATCTTTTTTCAGAAAACAGGTCCCATTCTGGCTGGCATCAGGCTTCAGACTTCTGCATCCATTTATGCAGAAAATTATTGGAAATTTCTGGTTCTTTGTAGTTCATGGTTTCAAGAATCTAAAAGAAATGGAGAGGCAGAAATGTCTCTGAAGAATATTTTCATTCCTATTAGGGTGTTTACACACATCATCAGTGTGAGATACCAGGAAAAATGGAAAGAAGAAAGGAGGGAAGTCAATAAGAAAATTTAGATAAAATCAAATTCACTAAAAACAAAGAGGAAGCAGAGGTAGATTTTGAATTAATAAATTCTTTGACAAAAAGAAACTTAATAGACAAAAGGTTTATTTTAGCTGGATTAACTCAAGTCAGTAAAAGGACTTGTCACTGGAATGAATCAATTGGGTTCCTCTTTTGTCATGTTTTGGTGACACTTGTGCTTGTGCTTTTTGTGAGTTTAAATTGACTGTAGGTTGGCCACCTCCTCTGTGAATAACAGTATTTTTCTTCTTGCTTCTTCTGATCACACTATTTGTTTCTTTGGGTTTTTTTGTTTGTTTGTTTGGAAAGTTTGGAAAGTTTTGGCATGCAGGTCCTGCTTTGCAGTTATTCACAGCTTGATGGCTTGTACAAGGCAGAGATATTTTTTTGTCATATGTCAGAGCAACTGAGACAGAAATCTCCATTATGAAGAATTAATGTACTCATTATGCAAGGCTTTCTTCTGACAAAACTAAGATGAACCTACTTTGATAAGTATGGAAGAATATTTATTTAACCATATTCAAGACTGTGGGTGGGACAGGAGTGAAATAAACATAAAATAAACATTTCTTGTCTGTATTCAGACCTGAGTTTAACATTAGGACACCGAAGACAGACTTGAGAGTGGAGCAGGTATAGAACTTCTCTGCTTCTTTTCCCAATGTAGCAAATTAAATAAATCAGCTTTTTCTGCGTACCTTCTTTCTAAGTAACCAGCATCAGAAAACTGAGACAAATTTCAATACAGATCTCAAAAGAAACACATAGAATTAGATTGCATTTTTAGCTCATAGTTTCGTCATCCAAACGGGAGTATCACATTTTCTTTTATTTATATATTTATTCACTTTACATTCTATTATATGTTCTCCCTCTCCTCTCAATTGATTTCTTTCAAGTAAGATACTATATTAAAGTTTCAGGTTTATAGTTTATGTCTCATATCTGGACCTAAATATCACTAGACCGAAAATGATGTTGTTTGTTTGTTTTTTTTTTTGTACCAGCTCTGTATCTTTTACTGTCGAGTTTGGTTGTACTGAAATGAGATCCTGGAAAAGGATCTATAATGAGTTTATGGAACTCCTGTGGCTGGTAGTCTTGTGGTGGTGAAATCGAGTTGCTTCGGAATGGATAGAGCCTAGTGTCTTCCCTGAACCTGGGGTTTTATATAGTCTGGTGTATTGGTAAATCCATATGAAATGTACTCCATGTTCAAAGCCTAAAGTCAAAGTGGGATAGATGGTATCAAGTACAAACAGGTGAACATGTGTTTGTAACAAGCAAAGAAGGTTGTACACATGCTTTACAAACATACAATCCCATATCTGGCTTGGAACAACTTCCCAATGAAAGAATGTATGTGCTCAGGAAAGTTTCCTGAACTATTTAAAAGCCTAGGCCTTTCTTAAGCAATGAAAGAACACAGCTCAGACTGGAATGATGGCTCAGTCAGTGAAATAGTTGTGTATGTATAAGCAGCTGATTTTAACCCTCATATTCCTTTTGAAAATGTGGACAAAGTAAGTTATGTTTGTAGTCTTAGCACTGTCTAGGCAGGGACAGGTGAATCCTTGGGCATATATAACCACCTATTCTAGCCTCATCACTGATTGCTAGTTAATGAGCTAGTTAATGTTACCTATGGTCTTGACAAACATACAGACATATATGAACACTCATATAAATACACATGGACAGATACACACACACACACACACACACACACACACACACAGAGGGATATGGTTGAGGGGAGGCATGGCCTGCAGGAGCTGTTCAAAACTGCATTCAGGTGCTCCATACAGCCATGGGCTAGCCTCTTAGTAGGTCCTCTGCAGAACTTTGTGTTACTTGCACAGTGAGGCATCCAAAGTCTTGGGGGTCCTTCTTTGGTAGCTGCCCCCTACACCTCCATTCTGCTAGATGAAAACATGGTAGAAATAGGGATCAGGACAAAACCACACATCTGACCCCAGGCCTTGAGATATAATTTTTCAGCATTTGATCTATGATTAGAGGCTTCACTGAGAGTGTTGGGAGTAAAACAATAAATTCTTGCTCTGGGACAGAGCTTAGCTGCTGAAGTCCTTGCCTAGCATGCCTGGTACCTAGGGATCAATCTCTTATATCATGTAAACCTGATGTGGTGTTCCATTTCTGTAATCCCAGCACTACCAACATGGAATCAGAAGGATCAGGAGCTTAAGACTAGTCTTAGTTATAAAGTGAATTAGAGAGCAGCCTGGGATATATGAGAAATGTTTAAAAGTAAGGGTTGAGTCTTTCACAAGCTAATAGATAATCTAGTAGCTTCCCACTATTTCAGAATTCTTTCAGGAAAAGGAGATTGATCAGCTTTACACTATACCTATTTTTGTCTTCTGTTTTGCATTTTCAGTCTACTTTTCTGGGACTGACTTCCTTCTAGAAACTTGTACGGTAGACTCTATTGTGAAGCTTGTCTGGCTAACGATATTAGGGCTGTCTATAGAACTGGAGATTGGTTGTCTGAGCAAATGCTCAGAAATTTAAAAAAAAAAATCAAAGTTATTGATCCTAGTAAAATTGCTGGAAGTTCTTAGAGGTCTGAGCTGCCTCTCCATGGCCTCACTATCCCCACGAGGAGAATTGGCCCTCTCGTCTCCTCGTGCTCATCTTTCTGAATACCAGCTAAAGTGAGTCCTTAGGCAATAAAAGGTTTTAAGCTTAGGATCACTCACCATTACAATAGACAGAACAACCCTGTATGCATCTCTTAGTAAGATGCCATGGCTACAGGATCAAGGTAATTTCCACTCCAAGATGACCATCATGATATTACCACAGAGAAAAGTGAAACATGGGTCATGATTCTTGTGGGGGATCCTTCAGGCAGGAAGTATACCTCACTGGAGTTTAGAGCAGTCTGAAGAAATGATTGGGTTCTATGTCTGGCAGGTGACTGTGGGACTCTGATCATCAGACTTTAACCATTTTAAACTGCCCAGTATACTCTTCCATTTTTTGACTTGAATTAATGAAGTATAAGCAACTGATCTTGAACTTTCAGGCCTACAGAAAAATGATCAATATACACTTCTTTTCTACTGAATTTACATGGCCTCTAGTATTATGTTATATCCATAGAAAGTGCATTGTGGCAGGACTAACCCAATCATGAAAACTGGATTACTTTCTAAAGTCTCATCTCCAAATGCCATTATATCAGGATGAGGACTTTGATACCTGACTATGTAGTGCACACAAACATTTGGTCTACAAGGGAAAAATAACATCTTTTTAGAAGGACATTTAGAAACCTTGATTACAGCATACTAGAAATCCATTTGTTGTGAGATTGAGATAATCCTATACATTGTAGGGTATAAGAAATGCTGAAGGAGTACATAAAATTTCTATCAAACAAAGTGGCTATTTGGACTGATAAGGTTACCAGAGGCCTGTCCACACATTAAAGGTTTGGTATTTAGGCTCACGCTATTGAGAGGTGGTAGAATATATATGACAGAGTAATATATTCTGAACCACTGGAAGGATACTGAACCGCTGGAATGTTACATGAAGAGGATTTTGGGATACTCATCTCCCTTTGTTTCTCTTTGCTTTTTGTGGTAGTTATTCCTGACATCCATGAGCCTGAAGGGATGGGATCAATAAGCCAAGGATTGTAAACATTGTAAAATATGAGTCAAAATAAACTCACATTTTATGATAATTATGTTGAGTTTATTCTTTATGGTAATGGAAAGTTGTTTGCAAAGATACTAATGAACAAATATTTGATTTATTTTTTAAGTATAAGGAACAGAGGTAGAATGGAATGGAAAACTCTGTTGTAAACAAGATTTAGCTTAAATCAATGAAAGCATGTTTTTAAGGGAAAGGCTGCTTAACAATAGACGAGATTAGAGGTTATATGAGCATTAGAATGCCACCATTATATACCTTTATAGGACTGTCATAGAGGCAATTTCTCTGAGGATGAATGCTGTCGGGACATGGAAGGGTTGCCAGTGGCCTGGAACCCTGAGATTGCAGGTGTTTGGCCATGTCCCCAAACCCAGGCTCTGCTCCCTTTACACAGGTAAGGGGCATGACCAAGAGCCCTGCCTTGAGATTTGCATATTAATGAGGCCGGGGGACATAGCTCATTAAGTCTTCTCTAGCACCTCCCCTCATCCACTCCAAATATAAGGGAGCAGATTTGGGCTTTTGGCATCATTTAGATACAACTTTCTTGTCACAGATAATAAAAGCTACTCCTTAGAAACTCAGTTCATATGTCTTCTCAGGCCTGATTCCATAGTCCCTGACTGGTGACCATTTCATCCATGTGGGAACCACCACACTGCAGGAAAAGCCCCATCCACAGGACTCTACCAACGTGGGCCAGCGAGACTACGCCTCTGCTGCCCCATCAGCCCACGGGCCCAGTCCTGTGGGCCCAGGACGGTGTCAAGACGACAACGAGCCCACCAGCAAGTGATCCCACATTTGGTGACCAATGTGGGCCTCGAACAGCCACGCAACTACAGAAACTCAACAAGCTAGAAGAACAGCCGTCTCTCTGCCAAGCAAGTATAACAGGCGGACACTTTCCACAAGCCATGGGGGACCCACATCTTCAAGCAAGCAAGCCAGGCTGCCAAGTATGCTAAGCAGGTACAATAACCAAATCTCTCCCGTGGGGTGCTGCCAAGGCCTCTTTCTTCCCTCCCTCTCTTCTTTTCTCTCAGCTGTGGGTTGGCCAGTGGAGCGCCCACATGCCTCCAGTCTCAGTCCTTCCATGGCCTCTCAGAGGTGTCAGAGCCCAAGGGCTTGATCCCAGTCAATCCCTAGCCGCCCCTGGGCGTGGAGATCCCCAATCCCTCTCCCCCCTCTTTTCTCTCTGCTGTGGGTTGGCCGGTTGCTCGCCCACATGCCTCCAGTCTTGGTCCTTCTGCTGCCTCTCAGCAGTCTGCGAGCCCAAGGGCTTGAGACCCCAAGACCCCTTGGAGATCCCCAATCCAAGAGCTCTATACCCCCATGGAACCAGACTAGAAATTCCCTATGCTGGGTGGGACCCCGCCAACTCAGCCAAGATCCCGTGTGCTCCTGCCATGCTAAACTACTATCCCAGCCAATTGCATTGTGGCAGACACACGGACCCACAACGCAACAGAGACTCATGCCCTCGAGTGCCTATGCACGGGCCATCAATTCTCCCTGCCAAGTGGTGGACAATGCATGCAAAGCCAGCTCGAAAAGTGATCCCCTCTGGTGTCCACAGAAAACATCTCTCTCTGTCCACCCCCCTCTCTCTCTGTCTCCCTTTTCTTTCTCATATTCCTGACTAACGTTTCTCTAAATTCTTAGCTACCTAATTCAAAAGACTAAGTCTCTCTCTCTCTCTTTCTCTCCACGTGTTTTCCAGCTCAAAGGCAAGATGGTAGCGGCTTCTCGCCCCCTACTCTTCCCATCCCCAACTCCACACAGGGCTCCTTTAGGCCACAGTGCCTGCTATAATGCTCGTTCTGAGAAACTTTCCCTCGGTTGAGAGACTCCTCCTCATGACTAAGACTATGCTCTCTCTCCCAAAAGCTCTCTTAGCTTTCTTCTCTTTCTTTCCATTTAAGATTAAAAACAAAGGGAGGGGGAACCGTGTTAGTACACACAGGGTAGAACAAAGTCCTTCCCCCACCCATTGCTTTTAAACTCACCATCAATGCTTTCTCCCAAACAGAAATACCTGCAACAATGTTCGTGCTTCTCAACCCAAGATTTTATTTAAACGCTTCCTTTTGTCCCTAACAGGAACTTCTAAAAGCAACAGTGTTCGTGATTTTCAACCAAAAAATTTTCGCCTTTTGTGATATATGTCCAACATTTTCTTTTCAACTTTTAAAATTTCTTCAAGGTTCAAAAGTCATCTAAATCTACTTCCACAGGTTAAATCAACATGCTGATCACCATCTTTCAGCTTTTAACTAACAACTAATTTCCTTTCACAGACAAACTGTTGCTGCCTACCCCAGGTACATTATTAGCATGATGTTTTTCTCCTTCAGCCATCCAAAAACAGACTCAAAGATACCTTCCAAGACTACAATTTCCTCAAACACTTTTGCCTTTCCAGGACAGACCATGATATGCATGCTTCGGAGTAATTTAATGCTCAATATCCAGCCTTTCCAGGCATCTCCCCATGGGAGATGCTGCTTCCCTGTGATTATACCCACAGATCCATCAGAGACATCCTGCCTGAGATGCCAAGCTGCCTGTTCTCCAGACATCTCATCAGACTGCAGACTCCAGAGACATGCTGATGCTGAAATCCAGAGACAAAGCCACCTCCTAGAACCTGCCAAGCTGCCTTCTCCCAGCCATCTCGTCTGACTGAAGACCCAAAGACACATGCCAGACTCCAGAGATACACGCCAAAATCCAGAGACACTCGCTGAGACACAGAAACACACCGAGACAGAAGACAGATACATACCTTCCAGCCACAAATGAACTGTTTGATAAAGTTACATAGATAAAGTAACATGTTAGTGAGAAAAACATAATGTCTATTTAGATTAATCAGATGTCATTACCCTCAAACTGTACAACCTGTATTTAATTAATTCAATGATCCCTTGCCTTCCCAATCCAACCCTCAATTCCCTTACCCTTGGCTTAATTGTGCTACACCCCACCCCGACCTGTGTAGTGTTTTCTTTTGACCTTATTCAAAATTTTCACCAAAATTGTGTGAGATATGGGGCCTCAAAGAGGTGGTTTGGTCTCCCAGGTAGAGCTCTGGGTTTGAGATAGCTGGTGACCCAACAGATAATAGTCTGTCAGGGACTGCACTTAATCTCCCCCCACTCCCGGATTCCAGACGACCCCCACATGCAGCCTACATACATCTCCAATAATACACGGAGATGCCCCTCTTTTTATAAAAAAAGAGTATTTTTTTATATGGTATGTTGGGCCATGGAAGGGTTGCCAGTGGACTAGAACCCTGAGATTGCAGGTGTTTGGCCATGCCCCCAAAACCAGGCCCTGCTCCCTTTACACAGGTAAGGGGAGTGACCAAGAGCCCTGCCTTGAAATTTGCATATTAATGAGGCTAGGGGACATAGCTCATTAAGTCTTCTCTAGCCCCTCCCCTCGTCCACTCCAAATATAAGAGAGCGGATTTGGGCTTTTGGCGGGGGCGTGCACATCATCCAGATACAATGTCGTCATAAATAAAACTACTTCTTGGAAATTCAGACCACGACTGCTTCCATCAACTGTGACTCTGGGATCCATTTCATCCATGTGGGAACCTCCACGCTGCAGGAAAAGCCTCGCCTGCAGGACTCTACCACTGCGTGGGGCAGGCCACCGCCTGTACTGCCCCATCAGCCGGCGTGTCGAAGCAGCGCAGGACCAGGCCTCATCTGCCCCGTGGGAAACCAGGCCTGGGGCCGGGGCTGCCTGCTGCACTTCTTCCCACAGAATACTAGATTGGATGACTGCCAAAATTACAGAATTTCAGTCTTGATTTTCAATCAAAATTAGTGATTCATTGAGAGAAACAGTGTATTCCAGGTCTCCAGAGGACATGGACCTCCTCTGCTTGAATTGCAAGATCTTAACACAGCGGAGAAGAAATTTAGGCAATAGCATTCTATAGCCCTAGGAAGTTCTAAGGAGATGCCATAGTAATGCTGAGGTTTGGATGCAACAGAAGATGTATGTGTGAGAGAGAAAAATGCTACCATCCATTATTCTATAGGAAATACAATCCTGTGTTCAAGGTCAACCAAGAACATATCCCCTGGCATAATCATCCCAGGATGTTCACTTATTCACTGAGTCACATATTCATGCTATCAATATCAGTGCAGAATAGGTACAGGATACTGTAAGGATGCATGGTGAATGGTGAGCTCTGTAGGACTGCATAGCCAAAAGGCAAGCAACATAAAGGGAAGAATACAGCATGACAAATAAAGATAAAGGAGTAAAAACTGTATCCCATCTGTGCTAGTGTCTAGAGAGAGTACAGCAAGCAGATTAATCTTTTCTTATGTGGGTGTTCTTATTTAAGAAGGAACCACAATATACTTATTCTAGAATTGAAGATATTCTATATCTGGTTCCAGGCTGGTCTGGAATTGTTCACATTACTTCCATTCCTTTCCCCTTAAGTCCATATAAATAAAGCTCCATGCAATCAGAAATGGCTGTGGTTGTTACTAATTTAATGGTAAGTGTCAATTAAAACCCCAAAGATGGAGTTTTGAAATGAAAATACATATCATGATCCAGGAGAAATACCTGTGTAAGATAAAATGGAATCATAAATTGCAGATTAGTTTCCTTATATGATGCATTAAACTTTGTGGCTGTTACAAAATACCCTAAATGCATTTTAGGGGAAAAGGGGTTTATTTTGTTTATGTTTCCATGTTATAGTCCACCATTGGGTGAAAGTCACCAGGGCAGGAATCTGAAACAGTACATCCTATCACGTCCACTCAGTGGAAAGAAATGAATGCACATGAGCCTGTTAATGCTCGGCCCCTTCTCTATACTTTATAGTTTGGGATTGCCTGCTACCCACAGTAGATAGATAGGTCCTCCTATCTCAATTACAGAGATTATGAGATCAGTCAGTAGCTCCTTCCTCATCATTTCTCTGGAAAGGGAAGCCTGACTGGCAGAAACACTCTTAAGTCATTTCCACTACCTTCTTAAGTTTAAGAGGAAGAGCCTGGCCCATCTGAGCTTTGTGGATAGTCACCAAAGTAAGGACTTTGTTAGCTATAGAAGGAATGCGATTTTAACATATAAAAGCATGTGCATAAAAAGGAATAACTTATTGAACCATAAACTGCCATCCCTTAAATACAGTTTGCCAACAATCATTATGCCAGTACATCTTTAGACCAAGAGCATGCAGTAAGGTCAGCATATTCCCATATATTAATTTGTATGCAGCTCTAGAGCTGCTGAACCATTCTTTTAAAAGCCTGAGGAGATGATTTCGTCAGTAAACTGCCTATCATGCAAAATGAGGACCTGAACTCAATTTCCCGACACCCACATAAAAAGGTGATACTAAGGAAGAAGAAACGAATGGCTACCTGGGTCTATGGGCCAACCAGTGAGCCCCCGGTGCAATAAAGTATGGACTTAAGAAATATGGTGAAGAATCATTGAAATTAACATCCATGATCAAACTCTGGGTTCCACACATATTCTCTCACATTTGTACAAGCACTATCTAACACATAGGATTATACATATGAGTACAGCACAACTATACCCATACCCTTTAAATACCACACCAGATGTAATACACAAACACATGCATATACATAACCATATACCCCTCATGCACCCAAGACACTAAGAAATTCTCCATACAAATAAGATATATCTCCACATACCCACACACAGAAACCACAGAAACCACACACACACACACACCTCATGCAAAACACAAAAACCGATTTTTCTCAACTCAAAGGTATCTGTACTTTCCGATGACTACCTTTACGTCCATGAAATCCAGTGCTTCACAAATTACTTATGCTCAACCAAATTTATGTTCTCTTATTTTGTATTCCTGTTCCATTGTCTGTCTTTCAGCATGACATAATAAGCCATTGTTGCTTTATTATAAATTTCAAATAAATAGAACTAAATTATGTTAAGTGAATGGCAGCTGTCATTTTTGTTTTATTTCATTCAGTTTTATGGTAGGTAGCTTCTTTTTTCTTTCCATATTGGTCTACATGGCTGCTGCGATATTAAAAACTCTAATTAAATATGAATTTCCTTAATATAAAATTTTAATTAAAATCTCCAACTTAATTCTGATGACCAGATTCTATCACTGCACTTTCTTATTCTTTCCTGTCTGCCTCATCTCTTTCTTATGAATACCTGCAAGTCTGTCATCCGTTATAAGCCAGCTCTAATGTGAACAGCAAGACAAGGTCAGGAGAACCTTGTGATTTGTTCTGTGAGATATGGTTCAGCAGGAAGCATCTATTGAAGCACTTGGAGTGTTATGCATGTACCAGCTCTAACCCCAGGAGTTCTATTGTTTGTTTCCTTGTCTACTCAGAGATTTTGGAACATGAATTCTAGAATGATGTATACTTCTTAATTTTTAAATTTGTGATAATTTTGCACTTAAAGGACGGAATAGAATCAGATACTTTCTACCAAAATGTAATAAGCTGAGTTCTGTTCTTTAAAATTCCAGGTGGGTGTGAGACCCTACAGTAATAACAGAATCCAGAGCCAGAGATGGGATCAGAGAAGCAAGATGGATAGCTAGACTAGCCTAATTTTTGATGTCCAAGTTCAGCAGCCAGGCTGCCTCAGTAAATGTAATGGGAAAATTGATTAAGAAAGTTACCTGAAATCAACCTCTGGCTATTACATATACTTGTCCATATGTCTGTGTATACCATTACACACATGTATCAAAGTATGTGGAAATATGTCTGTGTACCACAACAGACATGCAAATGAAGAAAAGAAACTAAAAGGGCACAGGCAGAGTCTGCATAGCACTCTGCAAACATTCATAGTGATCACAATTAAGCTAAGAAAGTGGAGAAGGAAATGTGCTGGTGCCCTCTGCTAATTCTTCCATCCCCTCATTTACACTCTATGGTTTCCTTCTACTATCTTTTTTGTCTCAGCTATTCTAGAATTAATATGCCTTACAGTTGAGAAATCACTATGCACATTTAAAGTTTATTAAAGAGAAAAGCTCTGTAATATAGTACATGTCCTTCTCTACCTGATGCTCAAAGAGAATCTGGCCTTAAATATAAGATTGTGTTAACACGCGAGTGTGTGTGTGTGTGTGTGTGTGTGTGTGTATAACAAAACTTAGGCTTATGCCTTTCACATATTTAATCATCCTTAAATCTCTTTCAGGTCCCTGATCAAGGCAACCCTTTGAACAGTTCAATCAGAGACAGGAGACAACACATTTGGCCACTCAGACAATGGGACATCCCCAAAATATTTCTGAAGTTCACAAATATTTCTTTTCAATAATTGCTATGCAGGTTCATCTTGCCCACTTGGCAAAACTACACTTTTCCTTATAATAGCACAGGGTACATAATGGCAAACCAGGACTTGATGGTGGTTGTGGCCCAGGGCAGTGGACTTGAGCTATCTGTTAGAGCCATGTTCCTTGATCTAACAATGAGCCTAATGGCCTGTTGTATATGAGGGTTACCTCTTTTGTTGTTTGGGTGGAGCCTAATTGGAGAGCAGTCTTTGTAAACAAACAAGAGAAGAAAATTTTCTCAGCAACTATAAACTTCAATTATGGTACCAAGCTCTTTCCCTTGCAGTTTCTAATAAGCCTGGTTAGTATATTACTTATCTTTCAGTCATACTGGATGCAGTGCTCCTTTATCTAAATTCTGCATCGTGTAACTATTTCCTAAGAAATTTTATTATTAAATCCTTCATAGTATCAATTATACCACTTCAAGTTTCTCACATATCACCACTGCTTTCTCAGCCAGGATCCCGATTTCCCTTGTCACACCACAGGCCACACTTCCTCTAGTCTTTGAAAATCACTCAGTTTCTCCTTCTTTTTGAAACTCAGATTGAAAGAGTACCTGCTGATTAGTGTGATCTCAATGCCCCTCTATTTGGACCTTACTTTTTTTATTAGATTAAATCATTGTATGTGTGTCAAGAATTCCAGAGAAATGATATTGTGCTCCCAGAATGATTTTTGCTGTGATATCAGGATGCTAGTAAGCTTTATTATTTGTGAATTAGTTGCTCCTTCTCCCCCTTCCTCTCTCATCCTCCCATTACCCTCTTTCTCCCTTTTTGCCCACTGTCCCCCCAATTTGTGTACATGTAGATACCATAGGGTTAATCTAGGGTATATTTATTAGGTCAGATCTACTTTGAATTTTTAAAATTATTTTTATTATATTTTATGTATTGATTGTAGCATGTAGTAGGTGTGTGTATATGTATCCATATGTATATCTGTCTGTGTGCATCTCTGTGTATGCATATCAGAGTCCATGAGCATAGGTCAGAAGACAACTTGTGGGAGCTGGTTCTTTTCTTTTATAAGAAGATATGATGGCACCAAGTTCATTTACTTGCTGTGTTCTCTCCCTAAACTTCTACCAGAATTTGAAACATGAATTTTTGGCTTGGCTTGGACCTCACCAATTCTACTAACATGTCTATTCAGAAGGTTCCTCAAAGCCTTCTGTCTTACCTCCCTCGAGCTGGAATACAAAAGTGAGCTGCTTAATTTTCAACACTTAGATTTTCCAGTCTGTGGGTTTGCCTTTGTAATTAATAAATTCCCATAGATAAATGCTTTTATATTAACCAGTATTTCATCTTTTCTTACATTTATGTGCAATGAGGTGTGCATTGAGAAGTGAGTTTTGTGTAAGAAAACTAAGACTCTGGGGCTGCGGCTGTGATTTTTCTCCTTTGTAAATCTGTTTCTCACCGTGTTTCTGTTGATGAGAGTTCTATTGTAGGGAGAGCTGCTTCTCATTCCACTCTATTCACATTAAAATGGATTCATGGAGAGCTAACCTGTGATTTGGTAGTTACAATATATTAAGACAGATTTTCCTTTCCTTCTTTCTCTCTCCGTCTCTCTCTCTCTCTCTGTCTCTCTCTCTTTCTCTTTCTCTCTCTCTCTCCTTTCTTCCTTTCTTCCTTTCTTCCTTCCTTCCTTCCTTCCTTCCTTTCTTTCTTCTTTCTTTCTTTCTTTCTTTCTTTTCTTTCTTTCTTTCTTTCTTTCTTTCTTTCTTTCTTTCTTTCTTTCCTGGTTTTAGCATCTTTTCTCAGATGACTCTTGGATCGACCTAATATACCTTGATCATTTCTTTAATCTTTCCTTGTGTTTTTGTGTTTTCCATGATACTTCAAGACCTTGTAGTATACTAACTCTCTCCGTTCTACTATAAACTGTAGTGGCAGTTCTGATGCTAATGTCTAGTTCCCTAATTGGTTCGTAATCTGTCATTAAAAAGCCATGGGCCAATTGCTAGGTTTAAGGACCAGGTGGGACTTCTTCCTCTTTGAAGAGAGAAATACAAGGAAGGAGAGGGGAGTTTGCTAGGCTTCTGATGGAAAATTTGAGCAGACATGTGAGGTCTTAAGTACAGTGGCAGCCATAACCACTTCTACAGGAGGGTGGTTGTGGATGCAATTATCAACTGAATCTTAGGGCAGGTGGGCAGGAGCAGAAATAAGAATATTATAAAGGGCACACTTTTCCAGGTGGCAGATAGTAGCACTCAACAATTGTGCCCTGAAGGTAAGTTGAAATAAACAACTGTGGTGTATCTTTATCTGTGGATTTAAGGGAAGCTGTGCAGGTCCTGGTAGCATGGCCCATTTTAGGAACTAAGGCATGGTACCAAAATGCTACATGCAATAATAAACCCATTCTTTCTGTCTATTTCTATAAATATTGGGAGATCTGTGCACAGTGCTTATTGAGCTCTTTCCAGTTGACCAAGCCTGGCTGGTTCTCCATGCCTCTTTCTTGCTTGGTTTCACTGTTTAGGTATGCACATGTCACATGTCTAAGTCACATGATTTTCTGTCTAAGATGTTTATTTTATTCACTTGTATATACTTGATAACATCTTTGATTACATTAGTTTTCAATCTCTGAACAGAGTAGTATTGACTTATATAACACTCACACTGGAAATACATATAGAAAAGAGGGTCATGAACTGAGAGCTTATTTCAAGTGACCACACCTTTTCATATGAGCTCCCTGTAATTTGGAATTCAGTCCTTACTTATCATGTTAGTTCAACTTATAGAATCTATCATTGTATATGATAAAAAAATTAGAAGCTTGAATTTTGTTATTGCAATTAAAATATTCTTCCTCCTTATATCTTCACAATATGAAATAATAAAACATTAGTCTAGATATAATTATTTTCAATCTTCAACATAATTTTATTCTAAAATATCTAATTTGTAGTTCATTTCATATTTTCAATTTAAGGATTCATCTATTTACCTAAAAATATCAACAAATTTGTTCAATATGTGATTATCATAAAATTTAAAATGCCCTTAGAGAGAGGAGATGTTCCAGTGAGTAAAATATTTTCCTGACAAGCATGACAACTTGAGTTTACACTTCCAGCACACATGCAATGGCAGAAGTAAACAGCCCATGAGTAGAACCCCAGAGTTCTACAGCCAAGATGGGAGATGGCTATGATTGCTTATGATATTTTTCATATTTCTACTGTTATTTCACCCTCCTTCTGTATTTATTTTCTTTTCCTTCATTAATTAAAGCCCATACTAGTTTTTCCATAGTCCTCATTTAGATCACTTGTATCCAGTGATCCCCCTCTCTATTGTTCCTCTGATGACCCCTCCCACCAGGAATGATTTATTTCTACTTTTCTAGACTCTATAGTCCTTATGTTTCTTTAGGATATGTAATCACATCAGAAGATTCAAAGCTAGGAGTATCATATGTGAGAGAACATGTGGTGTTTGTTTTTTATTGGTCTGAAATACTTCATTCAAAATGCTCTCTTCTAGTTTTATATGTTTATCTACAAATTTTCTACTTTTTTTCCTGAGACAGTGTTCTCTGTATAGTCCTGGTTGCTCTGCATATTTCTCAGCAGACCAGGCTGGTATCAGACTCAGATATGTTTGCCTCTGCCTCCAAAGTGCTGGATTAATGGTTTGCAGCACTACATCCAGTTTTTCTTAAAAAAAAAATTCATGGTTTCATATGTCTTTACAAGTGAGTAGTATTCTATAGTGTATAAGCACCATATTTTTATGATCCAATCCTTGGTTCAAGGACATTTAAGTTATTTATATTTCCTAAATATTATGAATAAAACAGCAATGTCCATAACTGAGTCAATTTCTGTGAAATAGGCTGTTAAGTCTTTTGGGCACATACAGAGACTGGTATAGCTGAGTCATACAATAGATTTATTTTTTTTTTTTATTTTTTCTTTTGAGGAATTCACACTGATTTCTAAAATTGCTTCTCCAGGTTGCAATCACACCAATAGTGAATAATGATTTCCTATTTCTCCATGTTCTCCAGCCTTTGTTGTCCATTGTTTTTAGTTGGTTTTGTTGTTGTTGTTGACCTTTGCCATTCTGACAGGAGCAATATTAATTCTCAATGCTGTTTGGATTCACATTTCCTCAATTGCTAGAGATTATAAACATCTTTTGAGATATTTCTTAGCCATTTTTCTTCTTTTAATAATTCTTTGTTCAGCTCCAAAGCACATTTTTAAATTATAGTAATTTCTTTGTTTCTTTGCTTCTTTCTTGAATTCTTTTTAATTCCTCATATGTTTTGAATATTTATTCTCTGTCAGTTGGAAAGCTATATCACATAGAGCATGGCTAAGGAAGTTTTTTAAAGTGTGTGTGTGTGTGTGTTATGGTATGTGCTCTCCAATGGTTACAGAAGCCAGAAAATAGTGTCAGATACTCTGACTCAGGAATTATAGGTGGTTGGGTTCTCCATGACATAGGTACTGGGAACCAAAATGGGGCCTTCTGGAATAGTAGCAAGTGCTCTTCACAACTGAACCTTTTCTCCATCTCATTGTCAAGGCATTTTCAAAAACATTATTTTTTTTAAACCAATACACGTTCAGAAATGATCATAAGAAAGAATAAAGTGACTTCTAAGAAAGACTTACTTCTCTCCCATTCTGCTTTTCCTCTGCAAAATGTCCTTCTGGGGTATCTTGTGATTAATCATCTACATTTTTTTGCCTTCATCACCACAACATTATGGAATATAGATGTTTGCTTCATGATCTTTTCACTAATAATCTGAAAGTTTTTTATTTGTGCATATGCTGCCTCTTCCTTCTTTTTTTATATCAGTTCAAAATTCTTCCCTTCTCCTAAACAAGTTTAGTTTCAATCAGATCCTTGGTTACCACACTTATGATTATCCACTGAGATTTTTCAGAATCTACCTGTATGAAGTCTGTTACTGAGATACATTTGCAGAAGTGATGTTCTTGGGCCAGATGATGCATCTTTGTACGTTTTGCGTATATTGCCAAATCAATGCCTACACAGCATGTCTGAAGATGAGGCTTACCTTGTACCACATCTAAAGAATGATTTGATAATTATTTCATCTGGACAAATGGAAAAAAATTTCAGGGAGTTTTATTTTGTCTTATGTTAAAAACTGTTTTAGATCTTAATATTTAATGTTATATTTTTGTCTGTGTGTGTATGTACAAATAGGGGGGTGGGGAGAGAGAACAGTGTGCATGTGAGTGCATGGGAAGTGAACAACATCTTGCAAGGTTTTTCAGGCATATATACCATGGTTTTATGAGACAATATCCTTCACTGGCTGATAGCTCATCAATAAGGTTACTCTGTTTGAGCAAAGAGACCTAAGGATCTACCTAGCTCCATTTCCATAGTTCTGACATTACAAGAATAAATGCTTGACTTTTTTTCAGTGAGTTCTCAGAATTAAACTTAGTGCCCAATGCTCCCAGGCAAGCAGTTTACTGATAGAGGTATTTCCGTAACCTCTTTGCTTTACTTTTATATTGATGCTCATTACCACAGTTATCAAACTTGTCATTCACATTTTGATTATTTCCCTATGCACTAAAAAGGCTAGTATGTGAGATAGCCTAGGAATCCATCCAGTAATTTCCTTGCCATTCACACAAAAGACAACCCCATCGTTCTATGCAAATTAGTTATCAACATACTTTATATGGTACTTCACTTCCATGCTATCTGTGCTTTGCTCACAGAGCACTTTACATTTAATGGGAAGTAAATACCTGAACAGACACAGGGAATATACAGCAAATATATTCAGAAATTATTGCCCAGTCCCTTTTCAAGAATTTATTTCTGTCCCTAAGTAATTACTCTTCAAATAAGTGTCATCAAACAGCCCTAATAAACAATTCTAGAAGCTTTTGTGAGTTTTATAAAATTCACTCACACGAGAGAGCTAGATCATTTCTGTGGTTCAGATTAAATACATTTAAACTCCAAGACTTCTCAGAAAACAATTCAAACCAACCTTCAGTGTTCAGATGTGAAATAAAGGTCTGGCCAGGGGCTAGAATTTGTAAACAGTAACATCATAGACAGCAGTATCTAGAAATGAAAACAGGGGCTTCTGCCCCAGTATAAAGGTTTCCTCTCTTTGTGTTCATTGGTTGAAATGCTCAAGAATGAAGTAGCAATGCCAAAGTGAAACTAGTAGTTTTCTTGGTGAATTAAGTATTCAGAAAAGGGCCTTTGTGAACTAAAAAGTACCTCTTTTTGTTTTTCTTAATGATTTTTGGTTTGCATGTGTGCATATATGATCCGTGCCTTCATGCACACATGCATAGTCATGCATAGGTAACACAACAAATGTTTGGAAGAAGACAATCTCAGAGGTTGGTCTTCATCTTCCACCATGTTCCATCTTTTTTGCATGCCTCTGTATCTGTCAGGATAGTTAGTTCATTAGCTTCTGAGGTATTGTTTTACCATAAGATTGTGTGGATTGCTGAAGATACTGCACATTTCAGACACAGGAATTTTAGGATTAAAGCTGAATCTGACCTGGAAGCTTTCCCCTGTGAACTGGCTTTCATTACATCCAAGGGAGAAAACCAATAAGATGTCCTACCCATCTCTAAAGCCTTTGAAACTCAATAAGCAGCCCTGAAACATATATCCAAGGGTATACACAGTAGCACATACATCTCATGGGTAACTACCAGCACCAAATTGAAATTAAGGCTGTATCAATAAAATGGAATCCATACCTAATACTATAAACATAACTAATTAACTTGTGACCGAGATCATGGACATGAGAAGTAAACCTACTACTGCTACATTCCTAAACAAGTATAATTCTCAACTGCAATGTAAATATTTATTCTTCTATACACAGGTAGGTGTAGCTCTCACTCCTCACCAAATAAGCTTAGTTTTGCAAAACACTATGACCATTACAGAAATCCATAGCTGATCAAAATACAGAGAATATATTAACAATTATGTGGCAGCCCAAATTTAAATATCTACAATGCAATCAGTACATCTAAAGTTCTGTTCACATGGTAGAAGATGGAACAGAAGATTTTCAGAGCCAGAGACTCTGGAGATCTATTATGACATAGCATCTTCTACATATTCATGTTCAATATATGACAGGGAAGCTGCTCCCATGAAATCTCAATACTGTTTCCGAAGCAAGACCTGAACAGAGACAGTACCAGTTGGCATGCCATTGTGGATGAAAGGCCTCACACCTAGATGCAAAGCTCAGAGAAGGAGAGGCAGACTTCTACATGTATAAAGCACTTGACAGGCTTACCATTTCCAAGGAGCTAGCCTGAAACACACACATACATATATAAGGACTCTAAATTACTCATCAGATTGTATTAATACACACATAAACACACACTCTCTCTTTCACACACATAATATATATATTATAATAATATCAATAAATAATAAAGGGGAGATAATCAAGTTGATAGTGAGTTGGGTACTTGCATTGAGGAGAATGTGGGTGCAAATGATATAAAGACAGAACTTATGCATAAAATTAAAAAAATATTTATAAAAGGAGAAAAATGCAAGATATGTTCTTCCAAACAAAAACCAGCTCACATTCCAGATGTATACCACTGGATTCATCATTTATCTTGGGCACTGGCTGCTTATCCTCACTTTAGCATACCAAGCTGCACTGAATCATCCTTCTTTCTTCTTCTTCTTCTTCTTCTTCTTCTTCTTCTTCTTCTTCTTCTTCTTCTTCTCTTCTTCTCCTTCTCCTTCTCCTTCCTCTCTTCTCCTTCTCCTTCTCCTTCTCCTTCCCTCTCCTTCTCCTTCTCCTTCTCCTTCTCCTTCTCCTTCTCCTTCTCCTTCTCCTTCTCCTTCTCCTCTCCTCCTCCTCCTCCCTCCTCCTCCTCCTCCTCCTCCTCCTCCTCCTCCTCCTCCTCCTCATCCTTCTCCTCCTTCTCCTTCTCCCCCTGCCTCTCTCTCTCTCCACCTCCCATCACCCTCACCCCTACCCCCTCCCCCTCCTTCTTCTTCTTCTTCCTTTTGGCATTAAAACATGTTTCTACTGTTATTTTTTTTTAGTTCAGTTTAGTTATCTTTAATATTTATTTTTTCAGTCAAGCCTTTATACTCCTCTAGTTCTGCCTCCCAACAGTTACTCATCCCATCCATCCTTCCTTATCTCCAAGAGGATATCCCTACCTCCCTCACCACCCTGCCAGGCCTTCCTATTCCCTGGGGCCTCAAGTCTCTCAAGGGTGCATCTTCTCTCACTGAGGCCAGATCAGGCAGTCATCTGCTGTATATGCGTCAGGGGCCTCCTATCAATTAATGTATGCTGACTGGTTGGTGGCTCACTGTCTGAGAGATCTCAGGGGTCCAGGTTAATAGAGACTCCTGGCCTTCCTATGGGGTTGCTCTCCTCCTCATTGTGTTCCTACCTTTCCCTAATTCAACCACAGGGATTCTCACCTTCTCTCTACTAGTTGGGTGTAAGCTTTTGCATTTGACTCTTTCAGCTGCTTATTGGGCCTCTAAAAGAGCAGACATGCTAGGCTCTTGTCTGTTTAGCACCCAATAGCATCAGTAATAGTGTCAGGCCTTGGAACCTCCCCATGAGATGGATTTCAATTTGGGCTGGCCACTAGACTTTTGTTTTTTTCTTTTCTAGACAGGGTTTTTCTGTGTAGTCCTGGCTGTCCTGGAACTCACTCTGTAGACCAGGCTGGCCTCGAACTCAGAAATCTGCCTGCCTCTGCCTCCCAAGTGCTGGGATTAAAGATGTGTGCCACCACTGCCCAGCATCACTAGACTTCTTATCCTTCAATCTCTTCTCCATTTTTTCCCTTGCAATTCTTTTAGATACGAACAATTCTGGGTTAGAGTTTATGACTCTTGGATGGCAACCCCATCCTTGCATTTGATGCCTTGTCTTTTCTCTGGAGGTTGACTCTACAAGCTCCCTCTCCCCACTGTTGGGCAGTTTACCTAAGGTCTGACCCTTCGAGTCCTGAACTTCTCTCACCTCCCAGGTCTCTGGTACATTCTAAAGTGTACCCCCACCTCCTACCTCATAAGTTTGCCTGTTTCCATTCTTTCTGCTGGCCCTCAGGGCTTCACTCCTATCTCCTCTCCCAATACCCAATCATGTTCTGCTGTTCCCTCTCTGTTCCCTCTTCCATCTAGATCCCTCCCTCCTTTCACCCCCACCCTGTCTCATCCTTCAATTTCTTCTTTGATTTAGCACTATGCATGTGCACAGACAAGATGAAATTTCAGAGATCATGTCTGCGGGGTTGAGTCCCAATTTGTATGACCTAGATTCCCTTGAGAACTGCAACTGTCATCTGAACAGTTAATGGGGTATTAGCAGCTGGCAACATGCAGCTGAGTACCACAAATGACACTTAGCATTGAGATCCCGCTTGGCTGTAATTTTTCCTCCAAGTGCCTATAATCAAGAGTGGCTTCTGTGGGAAAAGGCCAAAATAAGGTTCAATATTACTTTCTCAAACTGCATATAGCATTGAAGGGCTCTCTAGTCCCAGAGGTCCCAGAAAATAGGATTAGGTATTAAATATGACTCCTACTTCAGCTGAAAGGATGGAAAGATGGATGTTCATTTTGAAGGAGTATTGCAATGATGTTAGACAGTGGAACAGAGAAATAAGTGATGAGACATGAGAGACATATGGAAGTCCTGGCCACAAAAAGAATTTCGTCCTTTGTACTTTTGGAGCTGCTGGCAATGACAAGTAAGGATTGTCAATTGTCTGATTTAAACTTTAAATGGATGTTTCTGTATTCTGGGATGAGAATAACATACATGTAGCAAAAACAGTTTTATATAAAAGTTATCATGGCTTGGAGCATGGTGGCACTAGAGAAAACTCCTAGGTCTCTCTCTCTCTCTCTCTCTCTCTCTCTCTCTCTCTCTCTCTTCTCTCTCTTTCTGTCTGTCTTTTCTCCCTCTCTCTTTATCTCTCTCTCTCCTTCCCTCCACCCCCTTTCTCTAATACACATGTATAGATCATAGGTGATACATAGTTGATGTTATATGATTCCATGAAGAGACAGGCTTGGCTATATATATGTACTTCACACTTCTCATGTAAAGCAAAAGGCATATCTATCAATTCAAAATATTTTCACATATTTGTTTTTATAGTTTGAAGATTTTTGCTTTTGCTTTGACTTGTTGCTTTTTACATTGCTTTTGTTAATAATTGCATTGAACATTTGACCTGGTGTGACAGTTTTACATGCACAGTAATGTATTAGCTACTTTTTTCCTTGCTAGAAGACTGACAACATTGATGGAAGGAGAGGCTAAATTTAGCTCACAGTTTGAGGGTAGAGTCCAAAATGGTTGGCAGAATAAGGTGGCAGAAGCTTAAGGTGACTAGTCACATTGAATTCATTGTCACAAAGGAGAAGGAGATGGATGTTGGCTCTCTGCTTGCTTTCTTTGTTTGATTTGGCCCAGATAACAGCCTATGGATTAGTATCTTCCATAGATGAGTAGGTATTCCACCTCAGTTGATCTAGAGTTGACCTCCTTGTAGATATACCAGGAGGCTTGTCTCCAAAGTGATTCTAGATTCTATCAATTTGACAATTAATGTATTGCTAGGTATATTATGCAGTATATTGTACAATAGCTATCTAGAACTTATTTTTTCATAGTTAATTCTGTAGATATTTTTAGATTAAAGCTTTTGAATTTTTATAAATATGAAAGTAAAAAAAAATGAGGCTATATGAGTGATAACTGAACTGCTATGCTCTGAGATTTCCATGGTAAGTGTAGAGCATGTTTGGGGAAAACAATATTTTATTTTAGGTAAGTTGAGTTTGTATCACTGCTATAGTTACAACTGACAAAGATAATAAAGCAGGTGTTGTATATATTTGTAGTGTAATAGAGGGCATTGAATGTATGCCCTCAGGAATGAGAATAGATGATGTAAGTCAGTTGCCAGAGTGAACATATGAAGAGATGTGTCAGGAGTCCACCAATAGGAAGAAAGCAAACAATGAGGTGTCTAGGGTAGCCATGAATAATAAAGGAATCAAATGAGGTTTTTTGTTTTTGTTTTTTTATTTTTTAATTAAGATGGGCTTTGCCCTGCTTAGAAACTAGCCACAGGGCAGTTAATAAGAGACACATCAACATTTTGCTGTCTTGTAACTTGCTACATCTAGGACTGGCTTAACATCTAGTCTTTGTATTTATTATTTTGACCTGTATCTTGAGCTATTAGAAGAGAAAGGGTCACAGCTGTTATGATCACAAATATTTATGGAATAATATAATATATACATGAAACAGAATAATTTGACTGATGTGTTGAGAAGGTAGTATGGCCATTCAGAAAACAATGCCCTCCAATGAACAGTAAGCTACACTGTATTCAAGGCTGAGTTGAGTAGATATAAAGGAAATTTACTCTCAGTGTCCCATGGAAGCGAAGCTGATAGCTAAGCAAAATTAAAATTGAAAGTAAGGTGAACATAGAGGTCCTTAGGTTGTTCCTGAGTTTCTTTCCACGTGCCCAATGGACAAGTCTAATTTTCTTACTCTATTCACTGCAATTTATTCTAGAAAAACTTATGGATATGGCAAGGATTTGTGTGAAAGCAATGATTAAGAAAATTGAAAGAGAGTGGCTAAGTAGATAAAATGCTTTCTGAGAAAACACAAAGTCTGTTTTTGGATCTTCAGAACTCACTTAAAATTCTGGATGTAGTGGCAAGGTCTATATTCTTACCACTAAAAAGAGAACACAAGAGAGTCAAAAAGTTTCTCAGAAAATTTGTGAACTCCTGGATCAGTGAGAGATCGTGGCCCTAAAAGCAAAAATAGAAGAATATATCCAATGCCTTCCACATTCATTAACACCAGCATATGCATACTTACACACACATGTACCATTATATCAACACACATACACAATTATAAAGCATACATACTCATAGCACACACATATACCATTATATCAACACACATATACACATTTATAAAGCATACATACTCATAACTCACACATGTAGCATTATATCAACACACATATACACACTTGTAACACACACACATACACATATACATGTATAAAAGAAAATTCAGAACACAAGCCTATATTTTGCTGAAGTACTGAATAAAATGAAAACTTGCAGCACTATTTAGGCAGTGAATGACAAGATGAAAGCAGTGAGTCAGCATGGTGGAATTCCTCAGTACTCAGCAGGCAAGTCACACTAATCCTATTCACTGGTGTTTGCCTCATTGTTGAAGCTACTTAACATGTTGGAATTCCATGGATAAGCGGCTGTCAAAGCTTATTTTTCAGGTACAATTCTAAAATCATTGAAGATATACATTTGTTAATGGCAGCTAAATATAGTAATTACTTTACATCCACTAAATTTACTTTTACTTTACATGTCATTTTGATATTATTTTTATAAAGATTGGGCAAACAACAGTTTCAATCCAGACTGATATTTGATCATAATGTGTTACTGAAAACAATTTAGAAAGAAGAAAGTTTGATTAATTATGTTTCATATGTAATATTGTTTACTCTTAGCCAATGTTAACATCCACAGAATTATAAAATCCAGGAAGAAAAAGCACAGTTACTTCTGTGAGTCTCCATTGAAAGATGTGTGATACTGGCATCACATCTGTGAATGCTAATGCTGATGCTAGATGCTATTCTACAGACTTAACTGAGCTTACCGAATCAGCCTGTTTAACCACTGGAATGTGCCCCTTCCTCTTTGACATACATAGAGGTCATTGACTCCACTAGATACCAATTAGAGACATCCAATGCTCTCTTTTCTGTTTAGAGTTCTAAACTTGAAAAAACTCAAAACAGACTCTGTTTGTGACACCCATACATTCGTGCATCACAATCAGGGCTTTACACTCAGTCCTGAAAGTAGAAGTAGTACATCTCTTCTGTAGAGATTGAAGATGGAATTAGTTCTCTTATGCCATTCCACAGATTCCTGTATAAGATTTGTGTCTGGAAACCCATATATATAGCCTGATATCTTTGTTAGTTCCGGCTGTCAATATACATCTTTTTCTCTACAAGTATCTTAGCAAAAGCCATGTGTGGTATAGATATTTCTTTTGAATTGAAATACTCCCTGTTGCAGAAAGGTTTCTTCAGATACAGTAGGTAAACTAAACCTCTGAGGTTCAATTCACAAATCTTAGGAAGCCACTGAAACTTACAAGATTCATAGATCTTCTACTTGAAGTTTTACCAGTAGTAACAACTGCTATGACAAAGGAAATCTCCCTGAGCTGCCAAGCCACCAGCAAGTCATATAGAAAGATCCAGAGATGCAGCTTTTATGAGTTTTTACACTAATGTGGACTCTTTGGTGATAAATTTATATTTAGTTATCTGTATTCTGGTAAGTAATAACCCAAAGGTTTAGTATGCTAGAACTTATCATCAGTCTTCTAAATAGAAAGAATTGATTATATTGTTCCCATCTTTTCTAGAAAAAGTTGCACAGCAACATGTATTTAGACATATAAAAAGAATATTCCTTTCTTTTTTTTATTCTTTCAAGCTTGCATATATATTGCAGCTTTTGCTTTGCATTGTTCTGAGAATGAACAAACTGCAAAACAAGTGCTTTGATATGGTGAGTTATTTCACTGATCCAGGTTATTTTTCCTACCTATTTTTATATTACTTTTTTCAAAGTTAAAAGACATGGACCTCAGATTCACCATGACACAAATATAGAATTAGAAGTTCTAATGAAAAAGCAATGGCTACCACTAGCATCAGCCCACACTAAAGATGAGCCTCTTCTCTAGAAGTCTGAAGTTTTTCTCTTTGCTCTCCTTGGCTTCTCAATCTGGCTGTGGCTTCCTCAATACTAAGGCCCTGCTGATGGCCCAGTGCTTATTTTAGCATCTTTTTTTTTTTTCAATCTCTTCCCCACATTTCCTGAGACTTGAAGCCTTGGAACTATATTGTGAAAATGATCAAGCACCTTTACTCAAATATTTTATGGGTTTAATAACTTTCCCATGAAGTTATGGCATTTTAAGGATAGGTCAATTCTTGGATTTGTGGTTTTTAATTTTCCTGCTGCCTTTAATCAGAACTGCAAACACCAATTTATTCCTTCTTGTCTCATGAGCAGAGAAATTTTATCTAAACTCATACACTGGAGCTTAAACCTCTGTCCTTAAATGGATGTATCACTAAAAGTGGAAAACTGAAAGAAAGTCTTTGGCTATTCTTCTAGTTCTCTAGATCAGTACCCTTATTACACAGAGCAGTCCAGACAGATGTCAAGAAAGGTCACATTCTTTCTTTCCTTAAGCTACACCAATGGTCACTGGTGATGTCCAATCTTTCACAACTGGGTGAAGATCTTTATCAATACCTGTATTTTTGCTCCTCTGTGCCACTTTATCCTTCAAAGATAGTCCCAGGAGGTTACTTTCTAAGACTACTTACCTACTATGAAGTTCAGTACTTCCCAGGGAATAGGATAGTGTGCTATTCTAAAAAATAGATATAAAATTAGACTTTGGGGAAGGCATGTATGGGACATCTAACACTTCCTGAAAACTTCTTCCTCATTTCTGATGGTTGGTTTTGTGTGTGTGTGTGTGTGTGTGTGTGTGTGTGTGTGTGTGTGTGAGTGTGTTTGTATGTTTGTGTGTTTGTGTATTGTGTTGTCCTGTACATGTGCTTGTATGTGCAAGAACCCAGTTGACATTGGAAATCTTCCTCTACTGTTTTCTACCCTTACTCACTGAAGGTGTATATTTCAGATAGTCCAAGAACTCACCAAAAAGGTTTGCATAGTCACCTAGCTAGATCCAGGGATCCCCTGTTTCTGTGGGACAACATGTCCATCGAGCTTTCATGTTGGTTCAATTAAAAATGAGAAAATTCCCTAATAGACCACTCTGGTAGTTTCTCAGGTGAGACTCTCCTTTTAGATTACTCAAAGTTACATCAAATTAATGGTTATACCCAAAAAGAGAGAAAAGACTCTACAAAACTGTCCTTTGACATCTACACATGCATTGTTAAAGTCCTGTCACCATCTTTCTGTTACTCTTTGCCTCTCTTTCTGTCTGTCTCTCTGTCTCTCTCTTTCTTATAAACATACCACCCCCCCCACACACACAAACACTCCAATGAGTATGAAATGAAAAGAACAAAATAAGGCAAGAACACTTTTAGTAGAGGAAGTGACATTTCTACATATAGTGATTCATGCATTTATTCGCCCCACCCTAAGAATTGAGTTTCACATGAATGCTCAAAATTTCTTCTCTTATCTAGAGCAATACATCAGTCAGAGACATTATCCCTTGTACACTGATAAAGTGATATCTAACGAGACATAGTCACTATAATCCAGTGTATATTGGGAAGGTAGAATGTTGAAAGAAAATCCATCTAGTGCCAGCCAGAGCTGCAGCTTCTGTATTAAGACATAAACTCAGCGTTTTTACAGTATCATTTAAAATTTTGAATGAAATTTTGAGTGAGCCTGTCATGCATCCAACTTTGGTCATTTTTAGGAAGCCCAAAACTTTATGATATATGTATTGTGGTCCCTGTAATTTAACTCTTAAACATCTGGGTTTGGATAGGAAAATACAGAAGTGTGTGTTTGTGTGTGTGTGTGTGTGTGTGTGTGTGTGTGCATGTGTGTATGGTATACATATGCATATTAGGGGAGTCTCTAATAAATTTTTGTTCAGTGTATAAATTATACATAGGTAAGTCAGTTCATGCCTGTAACCTTAGCACTCGAGTGGTTGAAACAGGACTATATTTTCTTCAAGAGCAACCTAAACAACACTGTAAGATCCCATATCAGAAAAAAAGACATCATCATAATAAACAAAATTCAGATTCCCTTTCTAAAAGCTGCTGCAGTTAGAGCTCTTCACGAACTCTAGACACCAAAGTTATTGTTTAACATTTGGATAAAGGAATATCACTAAACAAATACATGCGTGAATTGTAAAGAAATGGTATGTTTTATTGATGTGGATGAAAAATACCTGTCCCCATCATACAAAAATTATTTCCAAATATTAATAAGTTATTATGGTAAATTATTTTATATATATGCATATATTTAAACCCAACCATATATATATATATATATATATATATATTATATATATATATATATATACACACACACACACACACACACACACACACACACATACACTTTCGCATTCTACTTACTTATAGTTGGAAAGTTGAAATTTTCTGCTACAACTAAGATTTTCAAGGCTAGAGACTGGTGTTTGTGCATGCCAGTTCATGACACAAGGGCTCTCCACATGTGGGGGTCCCGCAGCGGAAACACAATGAAGCTTTCCATGATTGAATCTGGATGTGCACCTCCCCTCCTCCATCCCGTTTAAGCCAGGCAGGGTGGGCCTGACTTAAATAGGGAGGGAGAAAAGAGAAGGGACTGGGAAAAAGGAATAACTTAATTATCTACGCCCTCTGACCTTTAGTTAACTCATTAATATAGAAATCTCTTTAGGCTGAAGCCTGTAGTCATGCCCTCTACCTGTATCCCTATGTGACTGCCAGGCACAGATCAAATGAAGATCTTGGCCTCATGTCAGGGGCCTGGAATCTGGGGGCATGGTGAGATATGTGCCATCCCTACACAGGCAACGGACACCTGTTGGATCTCTGGCTATCTCAAAGCCAGTGATCTACTCGAGACCAAATCATCCTAGTACAGTCCTACACACATGGCATGCTGTTTGGTTTGGTTAAGGAGTACAGCTGTGTCTTAGCTCACACTATGAGCCCCAGTACCATTTATGTCAAATCAGCATATATTTCAGCCTATTTCCCAAACCATGACAGTTTGGAGAAAGCCAACTTTACTAAGGAACTATCTTTGCCTGACTTTTCAATCTTAAAGGGACAATGGGTTTGTGCTTTTTATTTGGGAATCTGAAATTAATTTTTTTTAAAGTGAGTTTTTGCCAGACTGGGGGCATCAGTATATTCTAGTAAATACTTAATCTCAATCAGGTGCTTCTACCCCTACTCCACCTTTTATCATTCAGTTCCTGAATAAAAGACACACAACTTTTATTATTTAATGTAACCATTTATCAGCACTAAAACTGGACAAATATCTGCACTTTATGCAATTAGAAACTTGGATTTCCTATTGATAACCCCAAGTTACTACTTACAATGTTCCATCTGGGCTGCTCTTACCTCCAATTGGCCGGCCCTCATGGCCATTATTTTAAAATTCTTATTTCATGGCGTCTTCTCCTCCTTCTGCCTTGTAGTCTCTTCAAACCCCAAACCTAGGAACCCCCAAATCCATCTATGTCTCTTCTACCAAGATAGTGGCTATCAGCATCTTTATTTAACCAATGTATTAAATCAAGGAGCAAGATCACATTATGTGTGTGGATTCTCTCATTTCTGGGAACAACAAGGCCTTGAGGACAGTGTTTATCATTACAATACATACAAAAAGTTCCTCAACAGTAATACATTTCTAGGATCTTGTCCTTTATAATTTATGTATGTTTTTGTGTGAAAAGGTACATGTGTTATATGTTGGAGGTCAGAGGGATATTTTGGCTATTAGTTCTTAGAGACCATCTACCTGGGTATAGGTTTGCTTGAATATTTATTTGCTTGTTATTTGTTTGTTTGCTTATTTACTTATTTACTTACTTCCTTATTTTGAGACAGGCTTCTCATTGTCCTGAAGCTCATAAAGTAGGCTAAGCTGGGTGGCCCACAAGTCTCAGAAATTCACTGATCTTCATCTACCCAAAACTGGGATTACAAGTGTATGCCACCATACTCAACTTTTTAATGGGGATCATAAAGGTTGAGTTCTAATGCTTATAAGTTATTCAGTCATCTGTTGATTCCATCTTTACTGCCCCAGATCTTCTCATTTTAATGTAATCAGTGATAGCAAATTTCGAGTTTTTCAAGGTAGATTTGAGTTAGAGGTTGTCAGGAGTCATTTCAAATCCATATCTGGAGAACACTGTGCTAAATCAGCTTCCTTATAAAGAAAGCAAACCATGATGATTCTCTGTTTTGCAGAAAATTTCTTAACACTTTGTATAATGGCTCAGAGTTGAGAGTGTGTGCTTCTCTTGCAGGGAATCTAAGCTCAATTCAACATCCACATTAGGCAGCACACAATTGCCTGTAGTTCCAGCTCCAGGGTACCAGATGCTCTCTTTTGGCTTTGATGAATATCTCCATTCATTTGTTCATAACCCAACAATTGAAAATAAAGTGAATGTTAAAAACATACATTCACTAACAAGATAATGAGTTGCTCCCCTCTCATTTCTTCAAATATAACTTCACATATGTGTCTCACAGAGGAAAGGAAAATTGAAGTCCCATGGCTGCCATAGTAACCCTATTCCTCCATGGGATCCGAGTCTCTTGGTATTTACTCACTGTGCCTCCATCCTAAAATGTATACACTGTATTGAAACTTTGAAGATATAACTATTCTGACAGAGATCAAACTATTCTAAAGAGATACCAAGTCTCTCAATCTTACTGTTAGCATAGACACCAAAAAATCAAGAATGTTCCTGAGCAGTCTCAAGTTCCAAAAATGAAATGTCCCAGCTATCAGGAGAACATGTCTTCTAGAGTTTTTACCCAGTTTTAACAGCCTTAAGAGACCATGTGACAGAATGAGACTAAAGCCCAGATAATTGTAGGCAAAAAGTGGATGGGACCACACCATAACAGGGACAGCTTAGATGTGATTATCCCTGGCCCTCAGTTTAGGCTTCAATATTACTTCCAGCCCTTGAAAGGAGACTTCAGGCTTCATTGAATTCTTTGTCCTTCTTCTCAATGTAGCCACATTGACTTACTCTCTTTTAATTTAGCTTCTGTAATTGGCTTTTTGAGGACAGGTTATAGGGCCTGGCTTGGAGTACAAGTTGTTACATGAAGTTGAATCACAATATCTGTTCTAACCTGATAAATACTTTTACCCCATACCTGGGACTTACAGTTCCTCATGTGAGACAGGGTGTTTCTTACTCCACTAAATCTATTCTGCAAGTATCCCCAAGCCCCGGGAGGAACATGATCATACATGTATCTTAATCTCTATAGTTGGAAAATTGGTTAGGATAATTTCAAATTTGAGGCCAGACTGATCTATATAATGCTACCCTGAATCAAAATGTAAAAGAGCAAACCAAGTTCCAGACAGATAGGGTCATTTCTTTGAATATAAAACTTCTAATTAGGAGTGCTACACACTTTATTCTGGATATATCTCACACTCAGCTATTTCTCTTCATTTACCATGCACACATAAGTATTCCTACCTATCCCCTGATGAGAATCTTAACTCTTAATTATGGTCTCAACTAGTAAATTTTTAAAATTGTGTTTGTGGTTTCCTCTTCTGTGTGTTTGTGTGTGTTTGTGAGTGTGTGTGTGCGTGTGTGCGTGTGCAGCTCTGTGACATTCTGGCATTTATGTAGAGTTCAGAGGTCAAACTCAGTGTGAGCCCTCACTTTTCTTCAGTGTGAGACAGGGTTTCTTTTCTTTCTTTCTTTCTTTTCTTTTTTTTTTTTTAACCTGTGGGAACACAAGCATAGCTGGACCACTCTTTCTGTGGATTCCTCTGTCTCTGCCCTCTCTCTCTCTATAGAGTGCTAGGATTTAAATGTGCTATTGCACCATCTTTACTTGGATTATGGAATCCTTACTCTAATCTTCAAACTTTTGAGGCAAGTACTTCATTCACATAGACACCTTTCCAGACCCCTCTTTGTTTTTGAGACAGGATCTCCTTATAAGATTCAAGCTGATGTCAAACTCAAAATCTTATTGCAGGCTCCTGAAATGCTGAAATTATTGGTATATATAATCAGAATCATGTCTTATGATATTTTTAAATCATTGTTTTAAAGATTTATTTGTTTTGTTTGTGTGGAATATTTTATCAGCATTTTGAACATGCATCATGCACATGTCTGGTTCTTTTTGAGGTCAGAAGATATAGTTGAATTCCCAAGAACAGGAGTTAGCGATGGCTGTGAACCACTATGTGGGTGCTGCTAACCAAATCTGGTTCCTCTATAAGAGGAACAAGTGGCCTTAACAACTGAACTGTCTCACCTGCCCCTCCTATGATTTTTTTATTCTCACCTTATCTAGTTGAAAGGGTTCCTCCTTTAGGGCTCCCTAGTATTTTTCTTATGCTTGTGTTATGGAAATGCCTGCTTTATCTATCAGAATCTTTCAGATGAATCCTTTTTTTTTTCCTCAGAGATATCATACACTATCTTTATCCTTGCCAGAAGCATACTGTGGCTTGTAATTTACATTTCTTTGAGAAAGGCTTTGCTAGGGGCCAACCCTATTAGGCATTTAAGGGGAATATAATAAAAATGAAACTTTAATTACCCTTCTGAAGTGTGGGAAGTTAAAGGAACTCATTTATAGAACTAAAAAGAAGATTGTAGATGGAAGACTGGATAAAAACCTGAATTGAATAGGTTCATTAGAGTTTTGAGTAAGAGGTAAGATATTATGAATAATTCCTATGGCTAGGCAGGTGAGTTCACAGCTTAGGAGGAACAGATTAAAAACACAAGAAACTCCCAGAACAACAACAAAAACCTCATTAAATTTGAAACTCAAAAGGAGAAGAATGTGACATTAGTAGTTTTGAAAATATCTTTCCCTTATTGAAGGAAATTTCTAGAGCAGTGGTTCTCAACTTGTGAGTCATGACCCCTTTGGCAAACCTCTGTGTGCAAAAATGTTTGCATTATGATTTATGAATCACCGTAGCAATTTTATAGTTATGAAGTAGCAATGTAAATAAGTATATGATTGGGGGTTGCCATTACATGAGGAACTGTATTAAAAAGTCACCGCTTTAGGAAGTTTGAGAACCATTGTTCTATAGTTTATTCATCTGAGGTATATTCTGTAAAGAAAAGTAGAATTACGCTTTACCTTTCAAAAATTATGCACTGGTGTCTAGAGAAACAGTGCAGGAGTTAAGAGCTCTTTCTAATCTTCCAGAATATCCAAATTGGCTCCTAACACACAAGTACAAAAACTTATGACTGTCCAATTCCAACTCCAGAGGTTCTAAGCACAACAACCATCCCAAGCACACCACCATATATATGTACACAGACACACACCACAAAATAAAAACCAAATTATATGTCTACATATCACATGTTGTGATAAAATACCATGCCAAGAGCAATTCAAGGAGTGTAGGGTTTATTTTGTATTACAACTCTCAAGTCACATACTCCCTCAACTGAGGGAAGTCAAAGAAGAAACTCCAGCCAAGAACCTCAAGGCTGGCAATGATGCAGAGACCACAGAAGGATGTTGCTTGCTGACTTGTTTCCTATGTTTTGCTCAGCCTATTTTGTAAACCATTCAGGACTACTTATAGAAGGGTGGTACTGCCCCTGGTGAGCTGGACTCCACTACATTAATCATTAATAATGAAAATATAGTAAATATCTGCCTATAGACAAAACATAGGGAGGACATTTTCTCAACTAAGGGTTCCTCTTTACAAATGGCCCTGACTTGTGTCAAGACAGCATACAACCAGCCAATACAATGCTATATACCCAAAGTTGGATTAACATTTAAAAAAGAAGTTTTTTTCACTCATAGCTCTGATTTTTTTAGGTTTGATGCAAACTTCTTTGCATAGAAACATTTACCATTGTGCAGGTTGTGTGTCAGTCTTTGCTGCAGTTCTCCTTGGCATCTTATATAATACTCATTACAATCCTAATATACTTGTATAAAGCTAGGATACTTGTATAAAGGTCCCTAAGCAAATCTGAGTGGTGCAAACCTAGGACTACATTGCCTCAAAGTTTAAGCATAAATCCAGGAAGTTTGGTGTCTCTTTCCAGTTAAGGCCAGCACTGCAGAAAGGTCTGCTGCATTAGTGGCTAGGAGAAATCACTATCTAGAACATCTACAAGAACCTGAAGATCTCCCTCCTTATTCTGTTGCTGTTTGGTGTTTCCATTCCAGCAGAAATGAAGATATTCTAGATATATACTTGTGCCCTTTGACTGGCAGGATGTTGAGACAATGATCATTAAGAAATTGGTGGAAAAAAATGGATGAAGTCCTGGTGTCAGCTGGAGTAAAAGCCAGTGTCCTTTTAGACTTCACTATTCTGGCAGTTTAGCAGACTTCCTTTAAGGGAAAACCAAGTCAGAAAAAAATGACGAGCAGAATCAATCCCCATACCTGGATCAGGAATTCTTATCTATGTATACTAACTCTCTATTTAAACCTGGACCTTGTGTCTGGACCCAAAATATGTACTAGGGGATTTCACTATACCTCTCAATTCATCTTTCCAGTACAGACATGTTAAACACATCTTTGTTCTTTGCTTTTTCACTTTGTTTCTTCTTTGTCTTATTGAGGGCAGATATCCAAGATTGGCTTCCTCAGGCTACAGTATTAGATGACAGCTCTCATATTTCTATGTGTCTGCCTATAATTAACTGAAGCTAAAAATATCAAAATAGAATCCTTTCCCTGGGAGGTTTTGAAAGTTTCTTGTCACATATATCTGTATTAAGCAAATATGATCTATTGTTCCTTAGAAATCTGTCTTGACCCTTTTGAAGTAGAAGGGAAGCTCTGTATGCTCCTACAATATTAAATTTGTTCATCTAATAGCAATTAAGGTCAGTCTGTTTATTTTTCTTCTACCAGCATTTTTATAGTTGTCATTTCATCCATGTCAACTGCTTCATCCTGCTACTGAGGATCAGGCATGCTGAAATCCCGTGTTATCAATTAGATATTAGTCCAATAACACTTTGAAATACTTTTGGGTCTTCTAATAATTTTAGTCTAACTTCTTTAAAAAACAAAACAATACAAAACAAAACAAAAACCCAATAGGTTATAAGCTGACACAGCTTGGATCTTGAATGTCCCCAGAAGCTCTGATTTTATAGATTTAGCCAACACCTTGGCCCTTTGTGGAGGTAGTAGAACCTTTAAGAGCTGGATAATAGTCTTTGATATCAGGGTATATCCTTTTAAAGAGAATAACAGAAGTTCAGTACTACTTTCCTTCTCCCATTTCATCCTATTGTGAGGTCAACATTCATTTCATATGTTCCCATCATAATGTGTTGTTTTACTACTTGCCCAGAAATAAAGATGATGCATTAGTCATGTCTTAAATCCTCCAAAATTATGAGTTGTAATAAACCCTTTATTAGTTTTCTATTTTTTTCATGTGTATGTGTCTGGTGTACATATGTGTATATATTTTGTGTATGTAGTAATACATGTGTGTGTATTTGAAGACCATGGCTGAGGTAAACAATTATCATCTGTCATTATTCTCCTTACTTGGCATCAACCTATGGAGTGAAGAATCAGAAGAGAGTTGAATTGGTCTCGCAAAATACTTGTCCACCTTAATCATGGAGAAATGCATACTTCAGTGAGATGCTGAACAAAGACCAGCATATTGCAAAGATATGTTTAAATACTGAGAACATTTTCAATTCAAAATAAATAAATACAGGAAAATAAAACTCCATCCTGTGAAACCTGACACTATTTGTATAAATAGATGTAGAATAACTCCAAAAGTTCCTGGAAGCTGCTTTCACCATCTTCTTCCTCAGTCCAAAGTCACCCTCAGGTACCTACTAGGAGTGCCTTGAAAACCGCAGGGGCATAAGTTCACAGAGCTCACTCTCAATTCAGAGCTATGCATACAATGTAAGAAAACTTTCCTCTGGTGGCAGAGAGATATCACAACTGCTATAAAAATGAAAATCAATAAACGAGCTTGCTTATTCCATCCAGGTTATTTATGCACACATTCATTGACATAGCAGTAAATTACTTCTAACATTAAAACGCTTCTGAATGAACACTCTCTGTGAAAGCAAAACCTGTGTTCAAATCTCTGTGTAATAACAGAAGCATGACCATGCTTCTGCTGGCCATCCCAGCAGTGTGGGTGCAGAGAAAAGCATGTTTCTTTAGAACTTCCAGTGAGCCAGCATAACCACAACACTGACCTGCCCATTCAATGGGAAATCAAGTTTCAAACCCTATGCTGAAGAGTAACAGACACATACACTCATTGACCTTCTTTACCTTCCACATGTGAACATATGAGCACGTGCGGTCACATACACAAACTCACACACAGACGCACAGACATACACACATACCATGTGCCCTGTGCCACATGCTACATACCATACATATGCACATATATATGCATGCACATACATATAGGCACACACATGAACATACATGCTGTAAGAGTGCACACTGTCAAAGTAAAAAATTACCACAAACAATTCCATGTGTATTTATTATCTATTACAGTGTCTAGCAACACTTTCTGACAAATGTCTTAAATACTATAGAGTACATGTGAAGATATAGATGTCCAGTTAGTTAGATAGATGCCTACATAGATAGTTGTAAAAATTGTAATATCACTAGTTACATTATGGGAGAATTTTATGTCTGTAAAATATATTCTTCTTTGTGTATATTGAACACATGATATGGATAAAAACAGAAACCATGAATAAGCTAATTAAAAAAAAAAACAAAATAGGAATCTCAGGCTCAGATATGGACAAGCCAACTGTGACCACCTAGGGGCATCGTAAACATATTATCCACATGAAAATACACCAAACATCACGTGCCTTTTTGTGTCTTCTCAGCTAAACCCTCAAATCTACTCAGCATTGCCCCCGCAACCAAAGACAAAAGATGACCCTCTCAGATAGAGACAGAAAGTGTTACTATAAATTAAGGAGAAATGGCTGTTCTGCCTAGATTTGGCAAGAGGCTTTCCAGTTTGACCTATGCTTCCTTGCTCCTGAACAGCTGGAAACTGCAGGTTGAGGAGCTCAGAAACGATAGGACACAGAGACACTATATTTCTCAGAGATTTTAGAGGAAGTGGTGAAAGACTTTACTGCTAGTTCTAGGCTTTCTTGTCTGAAGGTTTTGTGACTCCCACATCACTAGCCTAGTGTTCCTTGGAAACTGGAAACCACATCTATTTACAAATACATAATTCCACCATAGTATTTCTGAAACAATTCATTCAGACAATGTATCAGAAGCTACTCTCATGAAGAAAAGTCATCAAGTCTTCAATTCTTTGCAGACATTGTGTAGGAAATGACTGTGTTCACCCACCAGAACAATCTTGGTGCCATAGACAAGTCATTCACACGTGATTGTAAACTTGATGATATTCAGGATCCCCCAAAAACTAACCTCCAGGAATATTCCTGAAGAGAGTTTCCATAATGTGTTAATTAAAAAGAGAAACCCCCAAACTGTGGTGGATATTGTTCCATAGGGTGAGTGACTGACTGTTAAAAACAAAAGTTAATTTGGCAACAATGTGTATATCTCCCTCCTTCCTCACTATGGTTGTAAAGTGAACAGCTATGTCAAGATCCTGCCACCCACATATCTTCCCTGTCATTGTAGTCTGACTGTACCTAAAAACTGCCAGACAAAATTTACCCTTTTTTCTCTAAGTTGTCAGAGTCTTGTGAAAACTAACTCATACCAATCCACAGAAAGAAGCATCAAGATTTGATATCTATCTCTCCTATCACCAGTAGGTACACTCTGTCTGTACCAAAGCTTCATTGAATTTTAAATTACTCCCTGAGAACTTTGATGCCTATAGTGTATGCAAGTATTTTCAATAAGGTTATTCCAATATTCCAAGCAATATTGCAAGTAAAACATTTGAGAAATAGCAAGGCTTTGATGGTTATGATAACACAGTAAAGTCTTATTTCCTTTTTTTTTTTTTTTTTTTTTTAATTTCTTTAACTGAACAGTCAAAAGCGAGTACATCTAAATGCAGGGGGAAGAAAGTGGTATGCAAAATATACTGAATCTGGAGTCTCTGAGCAATTATGTCAAGAAAATATAGCCTTAGGACTGGAAGTCAGCTTGGCTGGCATGGAGTTTGCACAGCATGTACGAAGTTTTCTATTTGATTCTTAGCACTGCACAAAACCAGAGTATAAGATGCACCAGTAACCCAGAACTCAGGAAGTCAAGACAGGATAATCAGAAATTAAACAGTGTGTTCTTTGCCAGTCTCGGTTACTTATGACTCCATTTCAAAAAAAGGGAAACAGGAGTAAAAACAGAATGAAGGGGAGGGAAGAGAAGGGAAGAGAAAGGAAAGAAAAGGATGAAAGGAAAGAAGAGAGAGAGAAAGAAGGAGGGTGGGAGGCAATGAAGAAAGGAGAAAGGAAGGGAGGGAAGGAGGAAAGGAGGAGAAAGTAAGGAAGGAAAATAGGAAGAAGGGAAGTAAGGAACAAAGGAATAACACTGAAATTTACTATTCCTTCAGCTATTGCTGTGTCCAACTTTTGTCAAAAGACTTCTCTTATGACAATACCAAGTCAGTGATAAATTATCTTATAATGTATGAATTATGCTTTGAGAAGAGAATTTGCTATCATGGTAAAGAAATTTGTAGACCTTTTGCTTTATCAAATATATTTTACCAGGTCTGGCATGACTGAAAGAGTTCCCAACCCTGGAATAGAGCCAGTAGAACACGGGTAGTCTACAGTGTTCATGGTTGTTGGAGGGCTAAGGCTTGTTTGCATAATTGTGTATATATTTTACTTTATGTTCCTCCTTAAGGGAATTTCATCCCTGCCAAGGTTATGGGGAATCTTCTCCCTGACAAACTTAATGACTCTATGATAATCAGAAACACATGATTCTGTGAAAGAAGACTGTGTCTTTGTGAAGTTGAGACCTTCAGGACATCCCTTAAGGCTGAGGACAAAAACCTCTGAATAAAATGAGCTCAAGCATACATAAATCAGTGGAAGAACAGTTCTTACAGAATTTTTCAACTATGCAAAATACAAGGATGCAATATGAATTATATGAGGAACTGCATGGACTTGGAAGAATAGAGGCAGCTGCACTAATGAGTCAGATTAGTCACAAAGATATTAAGGAGGCCAGATATGGTGACACACACATTTAATCTCTGCACTCAGGAGGAAGAGACAGGTGGATATCTTGTCAGTTCAAGTCCATTATGGTCTACAAAAATAAATAAATAAATATAAATAAATAAATAAATAAATAAAATGGCTTGATGATATTCCTACCTATAGATATTCTACCCTCCAATAAGTCTTAGAATTGCTAACATAAAAAAGAAAACAAATACAATGATTAAATATATGTATTGAAGTATGTAAGAATTATAAAAATGATCTTCAATGGAAAAAATATTATGTGTAAAGCTAAATTTCTCACATAAGTATAGCCGCTACATCTAGACTTGGCAAAAAGCGCTTGGCCCAATGAACTGCAAAGGACTTGCTATGCTAAAAATTGTACTTGCTTTCTGGTTCATTTTGCCTTGAATGTGCTCTATATTTCAGTTCAGAGTCAAGGGAATAAAATCTAAAATACTACTTCCTGGCATAAACAAAAGAGAACCTGGGGTAAATGATTAAACTGATATGTAATTAATAAGAAAGAAGCTTATGTAAATTAAAGACTGGTCTTTGTTCAGCAAGATAGAGCTATCTTGAGCTGAGAGCTATCTCAAGCAGAACACAGAGCTGTCAGGTTGTTGGACTCACTGAGTCCAAGTCATTTGTTTGCTGCTTGCATTTACCCTTTGCTTGGGACCTTCTCTCAACCTGAGACTGGTACTTAACAATATTTAATGATTATCTGCCTAAAACAGTAACATCATGGATTTTTTCAGTCATGCCTGAGTGATCATTAAGAATACAATAATTGAAGAACATCACCTAATAGACTTTGTTCATTATAAATCAAATGAGTAAATATGACTATTACATATAAATAATGGCACAGGGTTAATTGAAAAAAATGACAAATGTTCCTAACACAGTGTAATATGTATACAGTAATTTTTAATCCATGCAGGCCCCAAGACCTACTAAATCCTGTTTTACAGAACTTATTGCCTCTCTGTTTCCTAACGAGATAAAACTCATATCCCTGCTGCTGACTTACCTGACATGATGTACTGTGTCTTAGAATTTGAGCCAAAATAAAAATTTCCTACATTAAGTTTCTTTTGTTTGGTATTTTGTCATACCACCACCACCACCACCACCAACAACAACAACAACAAAGACAACAACTACAATAGCAACAAAACAAAAACAACAAAAACAAAAGCACTAGCTAATTCTATTACTAATTACTAATTCCAGGAGACAGAAAGGTATAATCTAAGAAAGAATAAAAATTATAGAATTCTCATCAGAGGTAAAGGCCAGATCATCTAAAGGGACTCTAGAAGATGGTTCTCTAATATTATCAGAGTGGTAATGTAGTCACTTGTTCTTAAATACACAATAAACACAGGCTGATTTTTATTTACAGTTACTTTCTACTTGCTTTATATTCTTTAAGGAAATGGATATCCTTAATTATTTTCATATAAAGAATTAAATCTTGGATAAATATTTGATAATACAGGACAGACTATTTGTGATTTTTTTTAAGAGTTGATACTTTGATCTTGCAATAATCAGAGCTGAGATCATCAATACATATCAACACATGTATATAGTAACAGAAGTATGCAGATGACCTTTCAGAGATTATTGGAGTAACTGTCTACTTTTAATACCCATTTTTTAAAAAAATCAATGAAAAGAATCTGCAAGATGGCTCAGTGGGTTAAGGTGCTTGCTGCCAACACTGATGACTTGGTTTCAATTTTTGGGACCCATACCCCAGAAAGGGAGAATAGGCTCCTGTAAACTGTCCTCTGATCCTCACATACACATTGAAGAAACAATAATGGATCAGTATTGTCTTGAGAATTCATAGTCATCTGTACCTGGACTCAGCACCATAACTGTAAGGACTGTGACATAAACCTGGCTCAGTAAGAATAGTTTCTTTCATCCAGTCTTATTTACTTTTCTACAGCTGTGAAGACACATCATGACCATTACAATTTATGAAAGAAAGAACAAAAAGACATTTTTGGGGGGCTTGTTTATAATTTCAAATGATGAGTTCATTCCATGACTGTCATGGAGGGTAGCATAGCAACAAGAAGCTAGAGACTCCTGGGGCTGATATATTTGATCAACAAGTTGATGCAGATGGGTGGTGAGAGAGAAAGAGAGAAAGAGGGAGAAAGAGAAGAGAAGAGAGAAGCAGAGACAGAGAGACACAGAGAGAGACAGAGAGAGAGAGAGAAAGAGAGAGACAGAGAGACAGAGAGACAGAGAGACAGAGAGCAAGTGAGCTTCATGTGATCTTTTGCAATTTCAAAACCTATGCCTGGCTCAAAGCTCATCCCTGATAACACATCTCCTCCAAGATCATAGCTACTCCAACTCTAGTTCCCTCAATTCTACTAACTAGGGACCAAACATTTAAATATATGAGCCTATGAGTCCATTATCATTCTAACCACCAAGCCTTGAAAATTGATTGTCAGTGTGGTTAACTGTGGAGTAGGACAGGTTGCTATCCTGTAGCTCTGAAGGCAAGCACATTGAGGACACTTGAAACTGACCTTGAAATCATTCCCAATCTTTCTTAATGAAGGTTCCCTAAATCTAATAAGGTCCTTGCCAAACTTCTAGTTGGAACATTGTTTGAAAAGGTCTAAAAATTTAAAGTTTTTTTAAGCTTCTTGAAAGAGCCATTAGAAAAATTGATGAAGCCTGCTTTCTTTTTTCCCTCCCTCCAAAGGCTCATTAAAGGAGGAGTCTGTACAGTAAAAGGAAGAGTGGAGGAAGGGAGAGAATGAAGCTATAATGGAAAGTTATGGTTCAAGCCAGTCAGGACCTTTCTTTCAAGATGGATGGAGATATTTGGGTTATTATTAATAGGAAAGAGTAACTCCCCACTGTCCAGGAAGCACCACACATACACAGCTTCTTTTTTCTGTCACTGAGCATAGCCACTGCTTTCTCCATTCTTTCTGACCCAGGAAATAAACAGTTATACAGTCATATGTGTGCACAGACATGTGTGCATCTGTATTTATACAAGTATCCAATACATCTCCACTTTGGTTCTTTCTCAGAAATCTCAACATGCATCTTTTATTTTCTTATATAACACCAACAGAAAGTCCTGAGAAATACTTTATGAATGAATTTTATTTCTTGTGGAGAGAAGAAAGATCTATAAGTTACTCAACATTAGTATTCAGATTAATTAGGTAAATGACCCAAATTCTTTGCAGATAAAGACTTCCTGGAACAAACATACTGTGAAATACTTTATGAATGAATTTTATTTCTTGTGGAGAGAAGAAAGATCTATAAGTTACTCAACATTAGTATTCAGATTAATTAGGTAAATGACCCAAATTCTTTGCAGATAAAGACTTCCTGGAACAAACATACTGTGAAAGCTAGGCCTCCATGCTCCTTTTCATGTAAAAATCACGTGTTGAGTCTAAAAGGATGGGACAGTGAATGTGAGCACTTGCTGGGCAAACAAGAGTTCAAATCCCCAGTACCCACATAAATGCTGAGCCAAGATGACCCTAAAGGCTCAGCACTGGGGATGGATTCAGGAGATTACAAGAAGCTCACTGAATAACTAATCTAATAAAATAATGAGCTTTGCATTCAAGGAGATATCCTGTCTCAAAATATGTAATGGGGAGCCCACAACATGGCTCAGAATGTAATAGCTGACAGCATGAATTTAGTCTATGATCCCTCACTGGAAGGATAGAACCAATTCCTAAATTTTGTCATTCAGCTTACCTACCTACCTATACACACATATACACACACACACACACACACAGAGAGAGAGAGAGAGAGAGAGAGAGAGAGAGAGAGAGAGAGAGAGAGAGAGAGAGATTAGTACAGATAATATTGTTAGTCCCAATATCTTCTATCTGCAGATTTTTGTGGCAGGGACATCAGATCTACCATTTGGACAGAACAGAGTCCTTCCTTAAGGTACGGGTATTCTTTTGACTTTCCTGAGAGTTCTTCTTGACTTTTATATCTCATTTGTCCCCATGGGAAACTGTCTCGGTAGAAGCCGAGCCATAGGACACAGATAAAATGTTTGTGAGTTACAGATTATTTAGACCTTGGAGGCATGGAGAGCCATGGCCCTTTGCTTTAGGAGGCTTCACTGTGGACTATAGAGGCTGTGGTTGTCACTTAACAATTTTACCCATAGCCTTTGCTCTGCGTCTATTAACTTGGAAAAATATCTTTCTCATGCTACTTCAAAGGCCCCTGTGAAAATCTGAATATAAAAGTGGCTTCTTATATTCAGCGAAGATAGGCTTGGTAGATGTTTTTCAGCATCAGGCAGGCCCTGACTCTTGCTCTAAACACTTTAGCCAACATTTTCCCCTGAACTGACTAATCCACCTAAAATGAGTATCTGTAGCAGATATTAGGCTCTGTACACAGTCAAAACAATTTACTCAGCATCACTGACCTGCAACAGTTATGCTCCTACTCTGTGTACATATAAATAGCCTGATTCAGCAAGTCCAAAAAGCTGAGCTCTTTCAGGTCATCATTGGGACAAGAAGCTGATCTGTCTGACCCAAGACTGATTCTCTTTCTTCTTTTACAAAGACTGTTTTCCAAGTCTCCATGAGAGTTTTCCGTATACTCATTTTACAGTTTTATATTTATACCTAAGTGTGTTTATTTTGTTAATCCCAAAGCAGTAAAGCAGCTCAAACTTCATTTAGAAACAAACCACATGGCAAGGGCCAGCATTTACTGCCTCAATTCAGCTTAACTTCTTTTATCATAACTCAAACAGACTAATTCTGGTTATCTTCTATTAACTTCCTAAGCCTGTTTAAATAGTGGGTGACTTAAATTTCCTAAAGTATAATTTTCAATTAATTTTGTTGGAGCCTTCTGATAATTCAGCTTGCTACAGAAAATAGTCAATAAAAGTCTCAGCACATGTGGTTTGATTTGAATTTGTAGCAAAAGGCCTGGTTATATGTGCCAAAGAAATGAAAACTGAATAAGTTCCAGCTGCTAGGTTGACTGGTAATAATTATGCTAGAAATATGGGTAAAAGACAGGTGAGATAGTTCAGTGGATACAATGCTAGCTGAGTGAGTTTGGAGACATGAGTTTCATTCTCTGAACTGACATAAAAGATGATAGAGAACCAATTTCCCAAACTTACTTTTTCAGATCACATTTTATACTTGTGTCTACACACACATATACAAACACACACACACATACACACACAAACAATTAAATTAAATTTAAAAAATAAATCATAGCTAAGGCTGAAGAAGATGCTTGTCCAGCATACAGCTTGCCAAGTATTCATGCTGTTCAAGTTTGGTTCCCAGTACTTCATAAACTGGTCTGTTAGAAAACACCTATTATCTTAGTACTCTGGATATGATAGAAGTAGGGTCAGGAGTTGAAGTCATTCTTTGCTACATAGTAATTTTGAGTTCAACCTTAGTTATATTAGCCCTGTTTTTTTGTTTTTTGTTTTAAATCTATCTATCAAGTTTAGAAATACTAATTAAAATCAAATCATTAAGAGAGTTTTGTATTAACAATGTTGTTTAGTCAGTAGATTGCTTGACTTGTTTTCACAAAACTCTGGGTTCAATCTTTAGTGATATATAAAGATATATATGAATTCATAGTAGGACACAGCTCTAATTCTAGCTCATGGGAAGTGGAGGCAGGAATACTGTAAGTTCTGTACATTCCTTCACTACTTAATGAATAAAAAGGTGGCCTGAGATACATAAGACTCCTTTCTGAAAATTACAAAAAAAAGGAAAGAAAGAAGAGAGAGAGAGAGAGAGAGAGAGAGAGAGAGAGAGAGAAAGGAAGGAAGAAAGAACGAACAACAACAAAGACTAGATGAGGGCTTGGGGACATAGTTGGAGATATGGATAAGTGGTTAAGACCAGCACTCATGGAATGGCACAGAACAAATAACATTTGTACATATGCAACCAAGTATGAGTTTTTAAAATGCCTTTCAGTGCTATAAGACTGCTCAGTGGGTAAGAATATTTGCTCTGCAAGCTTGGGCACTTGAGTTTGTAAAACTCTGGACACAATTGCTGGTGCTTGTAACCCCAGCACTTGGGGGCAGAAGCAAGTAAACCCTGAGAGATCTCTATCTAGCCAGCCAAGCCAAAATATTGAGTTTCCAGTTCAGTGAAAGATGGAAAAATCATAGAGAAAGGGCACAGATAACCTGCTCCAACTTCTGCATGCATCTACATGTGCATGTACATTCCTAGACATGCACTACACAAACATACATCATAAAAACCACATTCACATATACAGTAAAGAACATACAGAGGGGCATACGCACACCCATCTTTCAACTTGGCAAACTTGACACCAAGGGGAGACCTTCCATGCATGAAAAAATTGTTCAGGTAGGTCTTACCTTTCTCCCTTGAAATGAACTGTCTTGTGTCATGGCTTACTGAAGAGCTGGGCAGTGTGAAGTGTGCTCATTCTTCTTCCTGTTCCCTGTAGCACTTTATAGTTTGACTCAATTGTCACAGCAGTGCTCCCTAACTTTAAACTTCTTAAAAATTGTTTCGCTGCTCAGTAATGAGTTGTTAATTTTAGATTCAATAGACATATGTGAGACCTGGAATGTTGCTTTATGACTATGTTACAGAGGAGAATGCTAAGGTGATGAAGACCAGGAAACCAATCAACACCAGGAGTCACACCATCTAGCTGCTTTGTCTCTCTCAATTGTCCCTAATTCTTTGCTAAAAATGGAGTAACAACATTTCATGATTTCACTACTCTTTAGCACACCCTTAAATTTCTTTGGTCTTTGGCTTTTCAGCTCCTCAAACCAGTCTCCCTTCCTGCTAAGTCAGTAGTTTATGATAACAAAAGGCTATAGATAGTCATTGCCATTCTCTTCCAGATGACCAGAAACCTTGCATTACAACATGATACAGCCAATAGACAGGCAACAGCTAGAGCTAAAGCCCAATACCATGGAGGCAACATATTTCAAATTTGATTTAAAACTAGAGGCAAAAACAATGCCTTGCTGGGCAGAGGTGTAGTTTAAGAAAAGAAGTGAGATTCACATATGAAATAAATCAAGACCAGAGAAAGATGGTTACCTCAGGTCCAGCACTACAGTAAAGGGCAAAGCATGTACAAGAAAAGTCCTTGTGCCTAATGAAGACCTTGGGTGTTATGTACTTGACTCATTAAGGAACCGGACTCATGACTCAGAAGCAATTGGGCTTCAATATTTCCCAACTCTCTGGACTACTTCCACCCAGAAACCAATTTCTTAATATAATCTTTATCTCTACTACAGTGCTTTATTCTGAGATTTATGAAATCTCAGTGGGGGCTCTCCAGACTCTAATTTTCATCTTTAATAATAAAACATGAATTTTCATGTAGTAACTGAGGGTGATATCCTTGTATAGGGCTTTGGACTGAGCCTGGGACTCCCCACAAGCATCTTACACTGAATAGGATTCTTGCAGTGATCATACTTGGAGATGGGGAACATTTTTGGGAATTAGGGTTAAATAAAGTTACAAAATGAATTAGATTTCTTGTGGTGTTCTCAGAGGCTTGAGTGCTCACCTTCCCTTTTATTCCACCTCACTCTGTCTTTGATTTTTCCCTCTTTTCCTCTCCTGTTCCATATAAGTGCCATGCTAGGACAGCAAGAAATACAAGAAGAAACTGGGTAGTTATTAGTATCTCAACCCTGTGACACCATGGTCTCAGGTATCAGTCTTCTAGCCAATAGAAACACACACACACACACACACACACACACACACACACACACACGCGCACACACACACACCTCAAATGTTCATAACTCAAGTCAGTTAGTGTAGGGTGTTTTTTTCTCATTATTTAATGGCAATCAGAGCAGTTCAGAGAGGTGTCTTTATCTCCACAACCATCCATCCCATGTGCAGTCACCAAAGGTAGACGTTGATGTGGATGTCAGGAAGTACATGCTGACAGGAGCCTGATATAGCTGTCTCCTTAGAGGTCTGCAGGAGTCTGACATATTCAGAGACAGATGCTCACAGCTAACCATTAAACTGATCATGGGGTTCCCAATAGCGAAGATAGAGTGAAGACTGAAGGAGTTGAGAGGATTCGGGACACCATGAGGAAAGCAACAATCCCAACCAACCAGAGCCCCCAGGGTCTAAACCACCAGCCTGGGAGCGCTTAGGGAGGGACCCATGGTTCCAGCTATATATGCAAGGGAGCTATATATAAGTGGGAGAAGAGATCCTTTGTCCCATGAAGGCTGGTCATCATGGGGGATATTCGAGGGTGGGCAGGTGAGGTACGGGGAAGGGTGGGTGGGGGTACACCATCATAGAGGCAAGAGGAGGGGGAAGGGATAGAGAGTTCCTGGGAGGGAGATGGAAAATGGGGTAAGGGGAAAACAACTGAAATGTAAATAAAATTTCCAATAAAAAAAAAAAAAAGAAAGAAAAACAGGCTATGATAAGATGCCTTTTCTAAAACTGAAAGATATGAGAGTGAGCAGGGAGGCCTAGGATGACCAAGCAGGCATGCTCATCTATCAATCTCACTCTAGTTGTGGCACAACAGCTCTCCATGGAAATCGTACACAATACCTGCTGCCAGCCTATGCCTTTGTGGAGCTAATGCCACTCAACATGCTGTTCAAAGATCTGTGTGACTGAGATCTGGCCAGTCAATATAGTTCTGGCTATCATCACTAGTTCTCTTTGAGGATATGGCCATAGCAACTTAGTTGTTGGCTTTCAAAGAACCATTGGTGGGGAAAAATGTGTGCTCCAAGTCTTGGGAACTTAGTCAGACTATTATGTAGGGATGTTTCACAGTTACTGCTATGGTTTGAATATGAAAGGTTCCACACAGGCTCATGGGCTCAGTTCTTGGTTCTCCAATTGGTGATAATATTTGGGATGGTGGTGCCTTCTTGGAGAATGGATGTCACTGAGGGTGGGATTTTACTTTTTATAGCTAGTCCCATTTCCTGTCCTCTCTCTTTCTGTTTCCTGACTACTTATATAATATGATGGGCCAGTCCCAGCTGTCATGTTCCCCACTATTTTGGAATCTATCCCTCTGGACCTGATAAACAAACGTTTTGTCCTGTAAGCTGATTTGGGCAAAGTATTTCTTAATAGCAATAGAAAAGAAACTAAGAAGCATGGAGCTCACCTCCATGTAGAATGATCTTTGTGCCAGGGAATCAGACAAGGGGATGAGAAGAAGTGACTTAGATGGAAGAAAAAATAGGTTTTTTTTTGCAGGGGTGTTGATGGAACAAGGGAATTCAAGGGTTCTTATTTTATTTTGTTGCTTTAACTTCTTTGGCCAAAAGAAACCAGAAGGTTTATTTTGGTTTACAATTCTAGATCATCATCTTGCAATGAGGGAGATTCAAGGAAGTAAATACAAAGTAGGCTGACTTGCTATCCTACAGAACATTACCTATCACCAAACAATTTACTTCATATCACAGCCAAAGAGATGTAGCCAGAACCATAAAGGATACTGCTTGATGGCTGCCTCACAGGCTGGCTTATACTTATCTAGTTTTCTTACACAAGTCATGACCACCTGTGTTGTAGAAATTTTCAATCCTAACTCAGGTTTCTATCATGTCTTTGATCATTTAGTTCCTTGACAAAAGACATACAACACTTATGGTTTATAATAAGCCTTAATCAACACAAGAACTGGGTAGAAATCTACCCTCTATGCTATCAGAATTTACTTTCCTACTGATAACCCCAGGTTATTATTTACCATGTTTCATCTGGGCTCCTCTTAACCCCAATTGGACAGCCCTCAGGGCCATGTTTTCTAGAATCCTAAGCCATGGATTTCTCTCTGTTCCTCCTTCATCTTCTTCCCCTTGTGTTCTCCTCTGATCCCTAAGCCCTGGAACCCAAAACCCTGCCTGTATCTCTTCTGACCAGCTATTGGCTGTCAGCATCTTTATTCACCAATCAGAAATAACTTGGGAGCAAAGTCACATAGTACCACATGGGTATACATGTGAACACTTTCATCCTAAGGGCCACCAGGTCTTGGGGGCTCCACTGAGTATTACAATACATAGCAAAAGACCAAACCTCAACTATTCCCCATTTCAACAAAAGGCTCCTTTTCTCCCCCAACCCCCCCATCCCATATGTGTGTGTGTGTGTGTGTGTGTGTGTGTGTAATTTTAAAAACTGAATAATAATTATAAGGTGTGATATTAATTTACCATTCAGTTCATTATATTTGGCAATTTAGCTAAAGTATTTTATCACCTATCCTATATTAGTGAATTAGAATTTTATTTCTAAATTATTTTTATTATCTTAACCTGTAAAGAACATCTTTTTAAATCCTAAACACTGTAAGTATAATTTTGAGAATATAACTATCTAGTCTGTAGCTACATCAGAGATTTGAGAAAGAATAAATATTATTTGAGTATGCAGGAAGCACAAAGATACAGCTTCCAAAAATAGAAATTGTCACAGCACCTTAGTGCCTGAACAGTCCCCAGTATTTCTTATAACACTGGAGCATCTATCTTCAGCCATACAGGCCAGAATATCTGACAGACCTTAAACTAAACTGGAATTATGAATGACTAGTTTACCCTGTCTTGTAGAGCTTAGCAATAACTATTATGCTAAGTTTCTTCTTTTGTTGGACAGCATATTGTCTGTAAATAATGTTAGGGATTTTTCCCCCCCAGTGGCTAGCTTGCAACAATAGAAGAAACTCTATATAGAGGTTATTGATGTTCATCATCTTCTTTGGAGTCTATTGGGGATACTGTCACAGCAAAACTGTCTCATAGACAAAACATCTTTTAGTAATGAAATGATTTTTAAATGCTACATTCTGAGTATCTCTGACACTTCTGAAGGTCATCTATCTATTTATAGCATATCTAAATAAGCACACATTGCTTGTCTCCACCTACTTCTTATCTGTATAACACAGGATGCCTATTTCTGTGATAATACAGACTAGTATCTAACATGACTATGAGTATGATTGATTGACTGTCAACTTGCAGTACTTAATTATCTTGAACATTTTGTAATAGCAGCTATGAAAAGGACTGGAATTAAGCCTTGTATTTTAAATGAGTTGCAGATGCACAATGCCTATCTAAGAGTAACAAAATTAACTTTTAACTTTGTATCAATATATAAAAATTTTTACTAATGAAAACCTTAAATCTGTATTAATATACAAAATTTGGTATCAATGTAACAAAATATAACCTCAACTCAGCATCAGAATATAAGGATTTCTTTCAATGTAAGATTATGACTATAGAATGCTTTTGTTCAACAGTAGATTTAATAATGTGTCTGTATTTGTCTAATTTCTTATAACATCTGAACAGCTATTGGCTTTTGACATCTTTATTCATCAATGAAAAGTAAATTGGGACAAGATCTACAAATGGACTCTCTTGTGTTAGGAATAACCAGGTATTGGGGACTGCACTTAGTATTACAAGACATAACAAGAGACCAAACTTCAGCACACCTGCCTAGGGATGGTACCAATCACAGTGGTCTGAACTCTCTTATTCAATAATAATCAAGAAGGTTTCCTCCAGATTCATCACAGTTTGACTTGATTTAAAGAATTCTTCAACTGAAAGTCTCATCTCTGTTGATCCTAGTGTGTGTAGTTGACATCGAAAGCTAACCAGAACACAAAATATAACATTTTAAAGCCTTCATATGGTTCTAAAATATCAGGTGAGTAAATCCATCCTGGCCGGCCTACTAAGTCACATAGTTATGGTTCTGTCAAAGAAACGTCATAAATCCAGAGCCATGAAAGACACTAAGATGGTATACATAAAGAAAAAATGGAAATTCCTAAAGGATTGACCATTATCAGGAGTTTTGGAGCAAAAAATGAGGCCAGATTTATATAATAATTTGAACACTAAAAATCTATTACACATATGACATATATGTTGTTCCCTCGGGTTCTCTGGGGAACTTGGTCCTTGTACATCTGTTAAGTCATTGACTCTCAAGGGCAAAACTTGCATAGAGCCTTCACAAATCTTTCTATATATATATATCATTCTAGCTTTAGATTACTTATAATGTACCTTATTGTCTAAATGCATGTGAATATTGGTTATTCTTACTGCTTAGATATTAATGGCACAAGTATAAGTACATGTTTTGTAGGCATGCAACTTTTATTGTTGTAATATTTGTGATCTGCCACTGGAAAATATAGGGAATAGAGGAAGAGACATGAACATTAAAAGAAATCCATAAGAAAGTGATTTGTCAGCTATTACCTCACTTAGGTCAGATGTCCTGTACTTCCTCTCAGATGTCTTGTGCTGCACAAAGGATGAGTCCATAATTAATAGTGATTTGATAGCTGAATGAATAATGAGTTAATTAATGACCTAGATCATCTTCAAAGAATTACTTAATAAGAGGTCTTTACTCCTAGGAGATTTGAGGTACTGCCAATCTGACAATGAATATTAACCCTAATCATCTGTTTCTAGTTGGTTCTGAAACTGTATTATCAATCTTGTTTCCAGAGAGGAATCTGATATCCATACTGTCTATTTAGCACCAGTTTTCCATCATCTCAGACCATCTTAGAAATGGATGGAAAACACTCATGAGTGCCTGAGACCTTCTTCACAGCATCCTCTAATGGGCTGTTCTTGAATCTGAGTTTTCTCATGGCCTATTTCCTCTGTTGTTCTAATTTTCCACTTTTCCCTATTTTTATTTTTCTATGCCAGATGTCAGCACAATTGAGGATACTGTTCTTAGACCTCTATTCTGGGTCAGGTACTAAAATTTGAGCACTTCATTCACAAAGTATTTCTCTTTTGTAGCACATTAATTATAATTACCTATGATTCCAATGACTTTCTAAATTATTTTCTTAATTATTCTCACTAATAGAACATTCAATTTGTAAAAAGAAGAGCATATTTTTTTTTTAATCCTGATCACAGAGCATTCTTCTGGCATAGGTAATATTTGGTTTGGTGAAGATGAAGATGTAGCTGATAACCTAGATTTATATGTCTTTGAGCTCCAAAATATGCCTGATCAATTACTTTTAAATTCTTTTCAAAAATCTGTTTCTTCATCACAAAGAACTTAAAAGTGTAATATATTAACATTCTATAGAAACAAACAGTAGTGAACATTTTCTTTTTCTTTTTGTTATTTTTTGGATGAAACAACTATTTATTTTAGGACCTGAATGGAGACAGGATGAAGGAGTATATGACCACACATAATTTTAGAAGGTCACCTTTCTTTCTTTCATCTTTTTTTTTTAATTTTCTTATTGGTTATTTTATTTATTTACATTTCAAATGTTATCCTACTTCCTGGTTTTCCTTATAAAACCCCCGTCCCAACCTCTCCCCCTGTTTCTATGAGAGGGCTCCTCCATCTTCCCACCCACTCCTGCCTCACCTACCGCCCTAGAATTCCCTTATGTTGTGGCATCAAACCTTACAGGACCAATTTCTCCCTTCCCACTGATGCCAGATAAGACCATCCTCTTCTATATAAGGAGCATGGGTCCCTCCATGTGTTTTCTTTGGTTGGTGGTTTAGTCCCTGGGAGCTCCAGAGAGTCTGATTGGTTGAATGTTGTTCTTTTTATGGGGTTGCAAACCCCTTCAGTTCTTTCAATCCATCCCCTAAGTCCTCCATTGTGGTCCCCATACTCAGTCCAATGGTTGGCTGGAGTCATTGCATCTGTACTGGTAAGGCTCTGGCAAAGGCTCTCAGAAGACATCCATACCAGGCTCCTGTCATCAAGCACTTCTTGGCATCAGCAATAGTGACTGGGTTTGGTGGCGGCATATAGGATAGATCCTCTTTTGGGGCAGTCTCTGGATGGCCTTTCCTTCAGTCTCTACTCCATTCTTTGTTCCTGTATTTTCTTTAGATTGGAGAAATTCTGGGTTAAATTTTTGAGAAGGTTAGGTGGCACCATCTCTAAACTGGGGGCCATGCCTAACCTCTTTATATAGTCTCTAAATGTTCTCTTTTCTCTTTGTTGAGTATTTCAGCTAATATCATCTCCATTGGGTCCTTGGAGCCTCTTGCTTTCCTGGCCACTATAACTTTCTCATGACTACACCGAGATTCACATCCTGCATTGCTACACAACTCTGTTCAAATTTCTGACTCTTTGTACATCTCCCCCATCTGCTCCTACACCAGATCTTGCTCCCCCTTTTTTTCCTTTCCTCCTTCCCAATTCCTCCAAACTCCCTCCCACTCTCTCCCTCCCATGATTGTTTTGTTCCCCCTTTTAAATATGACTGAAACATCCACACTTTGGTCTTCCTTCTTCTTGAGCTTCATGTGGTCTGTGAATTGTATCATGGATATTCCAAGCTTTTGGTCTAATATCCACTTATTAGTGAGTACATACCATGTGTGTTCTTTTGTGATTGAATTACCTCATTCAGGATGATATTTTCTAGTTCAATCCATTTGCCTGTAAGTTTCATGAAGTCATTGATTTTAATGGCTGAGTAGTACTTCATTGTGTAAATACCCCACATTTTTGTATTCATTCCTCTGTTTTGGGACATCTCAGTTGTTTCTAGCTTCTGGCTGTTATCAATAAGGCTTCTATAAACATAGTGGAGCACGTGTCCTTGTTAAATGTTGGAGAATCTTTTCATTATCTGCCCAGGAGTGGTATATCTGGGTCCTCAGGTAGTGTTATGTCCAATTTTCTGAGGAACTGCAGACTGATTTCCAGAGTGATAGTACCAGTTTGTAGTCCCACCAGCAATGGAGGAGTGTTCCTCTTTCTCCACATCCTCTCCAACAAGTGTTGTCACCTGAAGTTTTGATCTTAGCCATTCTGAATTATATGAGGCAGAATCTGAGGGTTGTTTTGATTTGCATTTCCCTGATGACTAAGGTTCTTGAACTATTCTTTAGGTGCTTCTCAGCCATTCAAGATTCCTCAGTTGAGAATTCTTTGTTTAGTTTTGTACCCCATTTTAATAGGGTTATTTGGTTCTCTGGAGTCTGAGTTCTTGAGTTCTTTGTATATATTGGTTATTAGACCTTTATTGGATGTAAGGTTGGTAAAGATCTTTTCCCATTCTGTAGGTTGCTGTTTTGTCCTAGTGACAGTGTCCTTTGCCTTACAGAAGCTTTGCAATTTTATAAGATTCCATTTGTCAATAGTTGATCTTAGAGCATAAGCCATTGATGTTTGATTCAGGAAATTTGCCTCTGTGCCCATGTGTTTGAGGCTCTTCCCCATTTTGGCTTCTATTAGATTCAATGTATCTGGTTTTATGTGGAGGTCCTTAATCCATATGGACTTGAGCTTTGTACAGCGAGATAACAAAGAATCAATTTTCATTCTTCTATATGTTGACCACCACTTGAACCAGCACCATTTGTTGAAAATGCTGTCTTTTTTCCATTGGATGATTTTGGCTTTTTTGTCAAAGATCAAGTGACTATATATGTGTGAGATCATTTCTGGGTCTTCAGTTCTATTACACTGATCTAAAATATTTTCTTATTTATGCTTTTTTCCCCCTTTTCTAAATGGAACACCTTTCTTGATACTCATGAGTTTTACTAACTGCTGCTTCTAACCTTAGCCTGGTTAAGGAATGCCAGTCAGTACTAGGTACTCTCCTTATATCCTCTGCTACTTGAAAATCTGTTATCAATTCCAGGGAGATGAAATGCAACCTTTCCAGAATGATGTCACTGCTATGAGATAACTAACCACTTGCCCTGGTTTCTATAAAACTCTATTGCAGCTGTAAGACACCTTTTATTCCTCTGAGACAGACAAGTTCTCAGGTAGCTGAGGAAAGTGAAACACTTTCTTATGAAGCTGCAATTTTAACAGAAATGAGTTCATTGTGATCTCCATCTTTGAAAACCTTTCCCTTAGCCCCTTCAGGGTGGCATGCCTTATATTTGGCTTTAAGGTTTTTGATTTGCTAACAGTTTTAAATAAATTCAGCTAATTACCATTTATTCTCAGGTCCCTGTCATCTAGAACTTCATACCGTCCTCAGAGGATTTGTTAGACCTTTCAGTGACTACTGACTCCTCATCTGTCTCATCTGTTGAAAGCCTCTGCACAAGACTTTGCAAGGTGGATCCATCTGTGTTTGAAAATCAGCATCCGAAAATGTTTTATTACCAAATACATAGATTTATGTGAATTTGTCCTCAGAGCGTCTGACTCTACAACTCCTAACCAACTTGAATGAGTTCTACACAGTGATACTCAGCCTTGCTCTGTTGTAGAAGGTATTATTTATACCCCAAATTTGCCACAATAAATCTCCTACCCGAATTTGTAGTAGAAATTATTTAAACCCCAAATTTGTTGGTAAAATATCCTACCAAAGGAGACCAGTTAAGGAAAGCCAACTCAATAATTATGGTATAAATATCATGCCTAGATTGGGCAGGTTTACCGCTACACTACTCTAATCCCCAGCTATGAGATCCCTTATAACTTGCGGTTCATCCAGGCCTCATGGTTGTCCTTCCAGCTCCGGCTCCTCCGTCGTTGTGGGCTTCCTTCTGCTTCTACCTCGACTCCCTCTACCTCTGCTTCTCTGCTTCTTCTCTCCTTCTCCCTCTGGCTTCTACTTCTACCTCCTTCTATATTGAATTCCTCTCACTCTCTCCTCCCCTAAGCCTTTTTCTCTGCCTCCCCTTCTACTGCCCAATCTCTGGCTCTAGTCTTTATTTTACAGGTTTTAATTGGACAGAAGGTTTACAAGATGTCTACTGTGTGCAGATTCAATCATCCTCTGCAGCCCCTCCCAGAAAGATGGAACTAGGATCAAAATACAAGCCTGGGGCTATCCACTGGGAACTAGGATCAAAATACAAGACTGAGGCTATCCACAACATTGATTCAATCCTCCTCTGGAGCCCCTCTCAGGGGGGTGGAACTAGGATCAAAATACAAGGCTGGGGCTATCCACAACATTGTTCTCCCTCTTTCTCACATGCAAATAACTAATCTCATGATTTCTAAGGTTGACACCAAAAATAGATCTTCTGACTATTCATTTAACAGAGCAAGAGAACTTCCAATGTACAACAGAAGCTGGAATATTGTCATCTTTTCCTAAGGAAAAACAAAATTCTGTTCATCCTAGGTAGCCACGGATGACAGGCAAAATATAATTTATTAAAATCAAAATAGGTAAGATCAATGAGTTTATCAGATTTTCTTAAATATCATACAAGAGGGATTTCTGCCAGGAGTATAGGAGACCTCAAAACAGCTGTATCATTGCAAAGTCCTGGTGTAAGAGGTAGTATAATAAAGAATAAAGAATAAAGAACAGTAAGTAAGTTGATTTGCATAGTGTAAAAAATTGGCATGTGTAATACAGTAGACATCATTTTTCCTAATATTATAAAGATATAATTTCAGTAGTAGAGTCAATAGCAGCACAGTGGGCATAAAGACTGCATTAATGGATCGGTTGTGGGAACATAGATGTGATGGAAAAGGATTAAGTGACTAGAACAATATTAGTTTACATATTGGAAAGGACACAATAGTTTAAGAGTTTGAGCAATACTACACTTTATTTAGCAAATACAGCAGTCTAACTATCAGAGATTATATACTGCTTCTTCAAAGAAAATAAAAGATTCACTGACTATCAATAGCAAACATCATGCTGTCCATCATCCAAGCAAAAGAGTCCTTGTAAAGCATCATGCCTAGTCATTTAATGATTAAAGCACAAATTGTACTGGAGTCAATGGTGTTCTATATTGTCATAATACCTTGTTCAAAGAGTACACATAGAAAACAAATGCAACTTATGCTTTTTTCTTTTTAAAATATTTTAATTTTATTTCTTAATTCAGTTATTTATTGTGGAAGTGGAATAGACAGTGTGTCTGTGTGTGCGTGCTGTGTGTGTGTGTGTGTAAGTCAGACCAAACCTACAGAAATAGTTTTTCTCTTTCTATCATTTGGGTCCCAGAGATGAAACTCTGTTTATCAGTCTTGGCGATAGGTGCCTTTACCTGTTGATCCATCTTAATAATGCATTTTTAAAATAATTTTTGTCTTTTATAATTAGCATATTTTGTTGACAGTGGACAATGGCTGGGCAGGGAGATAGAGGCAGGACTTTGAAATTCCAAGGCAAGGAGTGTGAGGAAAGAGGAGAATCGTGATTGCTGAGAAGGAGAAGGTACCCACCTGTGTAATGTAGGAAAGAGAGACAGAAACTGCCAGGATGTGTGTGGCCCATGAAGGCTGCAGGGCCAGATATTTGGTGTCCAGAATGGAAAATAGGTTCCAATAAGTAGTAATTCAGGAATTTCAGAGGGGAGAGAGTGCTAGCCTTGAGGAAGCTTGGAAGTGCCCAACCATTTTGCTGTTTATGGTATATTAAAAGAGAAGGCTGCATGTATGTGTCTTTCATTCATGGGTTTACAACATTTGGGTTGGTAGGAGGAGTGCAAGTGCATCTGGCAGGGAGTTTAGAGTGGATTAACCTACTACCCACTAGAGCAAGCATCACAGGCTTGCTCCATAACCTCTCCTTAATGGGATGGACATCAAGGCTCCATTAACTCTGTTGTTCATGTATTACCTTTGCACCCTGGATTGATGTGTATGTGTGTGTGTATATACATGTAATGTATTATGTATATATATGTATATGTATGTATATGTATATGTATATGTATATTAATGATGTATATGTATATGTATATGTATATGTAATGTATATGATGTATATGTATATGATGTATGTGTATGTATATGTATGTATATATATATATGAGAAAGAGAGAGGGAGTTGGGTAGGAGGGATGACCTTAGCTTTATTAATTACTTATTTATAAGTTCAAGATCTTTCTTTCAATAAGGGCTACATGCAGTTTCTGGAAAGAACATTCACCTGGTCTCAGAAGTAGATGCAGTATTGATGAGACTTCAGAATGTCTTCTCAAGGAATGCATGACAATTCTGTGGGCTGTGTTGTCAACAGAAAGGCAAGAGCAGGTGAGAATGCAAGTGAGTAGGAACAGGGTAGATATTTGGTGACAGAATGTTAAGAGTGACAGAAACATTGTTCCTCACCACTGTATTTCCTGCATTGTCCTTTGCTGCAAAAGCTGAGCTTGTAGCCATCCTATTGGAATTTGCCTCTTATATGATTCCTGATCAGTAGAAAACAGGTATATTCATTATTCTGGATGTATTCTTCCCAACATTGCAAGGCTGAATCTGCTAGTTTTATTTTGTGGCAAGGTAGAAAACACTCTAGCCCCCAATTATGTCTTAATGAATTTGATTTGAAAAATGATTATATTGCATCACTAGTATTTCAAGAGTGTTTTTCATTTATTCTCTCTGTTTCTGTTCCCAATTTGAATGTATGTAGGTATGTGAGTTTGTATCTATCAGGTCTCTGGTGTGTGTGTGTGTGTGTAAGCTTGATGCCAATTGTAGGGTGTATTCTTCAATGGCTTTTCACCTTATTTATTAAGGTAGAAGAACATGGAATTTTTCATTGTGCTCTGCTCTGGCCACCAAGCCTCCTTGGGAGTTTCTTGTCTCTGTCTCCTACAAGATGAGGTAACACATATTCCCACCTGACTTTTATGTGAGTTCCAGTATTTCAAATGAACATTTTTCACATATACTTAGCAAAAAAAGACTGAGAGAAAAAGCAAACAAAATCAAAGTGACTTTGTATTATCAGAGGGAAAATGAACACATTTCTGAAATCACACATTATCAAACTCAAAAGTCTGGAACTTATTTCTCAATACAGAGGCTCTGAGTTCTTCCCTACTCACTACTCACTCTCCACATAAGTGACTCATCCACCTACTGATATTCACTTGAAGTATGGCCAATAAGATTTCTGTCTTAGGGTTTTACTGCTGTAAATACACACCATGACCAAAGCAACTCTTACAAGGACAACATTTAGTTGGGGCTAGCTTACCAGTTCAGAGGTTCTTTCCATTATCACACCTATTCCAACAGGGGTATACCTTCTAATAGTGACACTCTTTGGGGCAAGCATATACAAACCACCGCAACATCTTTATCTGTGAAGGGTGCACACAGTTCCTCAAGCACTACTTGCTTAGCTCTGTCCTTGCTTCTGGAGAAGCTCTGTGGGATGCTAAGGCCATCCTGCCTCCCTGTATAAACCTTTGAGGATAACAAAACTAACCAGCATAGAACCCTGCCCAACTACCTATCATAATGGGATATGCCTGCCAATCCAGCTATGTCTGATTGTGACACAGCCTGCAGAGGGAGGTCTGACTGAGGCATAACCAACTAAGTAGGGTATCCTGACATCCATTGTCTGGTCCAAGGATCCATTCATCTTCGTAAGAAGTCATGCTGTCATCAGTATCATCCAACCCACACCAAGGAAAAATGATACTTAAAGAACAGCTTAAGCACATAATCAATATACCCTGTGCTATATTGCAACAACCAGCTATCCTGCTACAACAAACCTTGGATATCCTAATGAAACTGAGGAACAAGAAGTTTTATATCCAATCTTATAATAATAATAGAGGCCTTTAAACAGGACATGAATAAATCCCATAAGGAATCCAGGAAATACAATCAAACACATAGAGACATAAAAAGAGGAAACAAATAAATACAATGAGTTACAGGAAATACAATCAAATAGGTGAATGATATTCATAAAACTGTCTAAGACCTGAAAATACAAGTGGAAAAAATAAAGACAAAACAAAATGATACAATACTGGAAATGCAACACCTAGGTGAAAAAAATGGACTTACAGATGTAAGCATTACTAATGAAATACAGGAGATAGAAGAAAGAATCTCAGGTATAGGAGATATAATAAATAAATATATCATTCAAAGAACATTAAAAATCTAAAAGTTCATGACACAAAACATCTAGGAAGTTTATGAAACTATGAAAAAAAAATGTAAGGATAGTAGTAGTAGTAGTAGTAGTAGAAGAAGAAGAATCCAAGCTCAAAGGCTGAGAAAATATCTTCAACTAAATCATAAAAGAAAAATTTCCTAACCTAACAAAAGAGATGCCTATAAAGATACAAGAGGTTTACAGAACACCAAACAGATTGGACCAGAAAATAAAATCTTCCCACCACGTAACAATCAAAACACTAAATGTTAAGGCAGACCTATCAGAATCACACCAATTCCTCAAATGAGACTTTAAAAGAAGAAGAGCTTAGACAGACATCTTGAAGACACTCAGAGACCATAGATGTCAGCCCAGACTACTATATCCAGTAAAACTTCCAATCACTTTAAATGGACAAGCAAAGGTTCCATAACAAAACCAAATTTAATCATTTTCTATTAACCTAGACCTACAATTAACACTAGAAAGAAAACTCCAACCTAATGAGGTAATTCTACTCAAGAAAATACAAGAAATAAATAGCTTTACAGCATTAAAACAAATAGCAGACAAACACACACATACACTTAACACACACACATAAATACCCAATCACCAGGAACATAATAATAACAAGAAGTAACAATCACTGGTCATTAACATATCTCAACAACAAGGGATTCAATTCAAGACACAGGCTAAGCAGAATGGATGCATAAACAGAATGCATCTTTCTGCAGTACGTAAGAAATATATCTCAGTAACAAAGATAGTCATTACCTTGGTATAAAGGGCTGGAAAAAAAAGTTTTCCAAGCAAATGTAATCAGGAAACAAGGTGGAGTGACCATTCTAAAATCTAATAAAATAGACTAGTTGAGAAAGAGAGAGAGGGAGGGGAAGGAGAAGGGAGGGAGAGCGGAAGGAGAGTTACAGGGGAGGGACAGGGGGAGGCTAAGAGGAGTGACAAGGGATGGGGGGAGGAGACAGAGAGGGATAAGGGAGAGGAGAGGAAGAAATAGAGGGAGAAGGGGAAGTGAGAGGGAGAGAGGGAGACTGGTCTCTCTCAAGCCCTGGTCTCTAGTTCTATGCAATATTATAGAGTGTTTGCAAATGTTACACGACAGTCAAGGGATATTTCATCATGTTGTGAACATAGATGCATCACAGTCCATATTGGGATGATAGTAAAACTGAATTTATTAGTACATTATAAGAAAATAAATAGGCTTCCCCAGTTATTTCACAACTGTGCAAAAATGTCTAAGAGCTGCCCAATGCAAATAGCTTCAAACATATTCAAAACTTAGAAGCTTTGGCTGTGTTTTTGCCTCCCCATATCCCTTTCGTTTATCCCTGTCTTTCTTTTCTACTTCTCATTTAGCAGGCACAGGATTTCTTCTAGTTCTTAGAATGCTACATCCAGCATTATCCCACTTTTGGACATCATGTTTGACATCTAGACTACCATTGCTCTGCTTCTGAAAATGATTGAGCACTGTAACTAGGCAACAGTCTTGTGGAAGTTGGTTTTAATTGTCAACCTGATAACACTCTAAATCATATGATAGATGAGGCTCTCAGAATGTTTCTGGAGGATCATCTTGATCATGTTATTTGATGTGTGGAGGTCTGTGATGGTTTGATTAGGAATGGTTCCTGTAGGCTCATGTATTTGAATTCTTGGTCATTAGGGAGTGGAACTATTTGAAAGTTATTAGGGTATGTAGCCTTATGAGATGTGGTAGTGTCAATGCAGGTGGATTTTGGGGTTTCACAAGTTCAAGTCAGGGACAATATGTCTCTTCTTGCTCCCTGTGGATCCAGATATGAAATTCTCAACTACTTCTCCAGAACCGTGTCTGCTTGTGTGCCAATATGCTCCCTATCATGATGACAATGGACTAAACCTCTCAAGCTCTAAGCAAGCCTCAGTGAAATGTTTCACTTTATATAATTGTTGTGGTTATGGTATCTCTTCAGAACAGCAGAACATTTACTAAGACAAAGTTGGTCTTAATTGAGGGGATGGACCATTTTCTGAGCTAGGCATTGTAGACTGTATAAAATGGATAAAGTGAGTTTAACACTAGCATGCATTCATCTCTATGCTTCCTTACTGCAGATGTAATATGAGCAGCTATTGTACACTACTGTTGTCTTACTTTACCACTATGATGGATGGTAACCTGGAATTATAAGCCAAAATAAGCCCACTGTTGCAGCAGGTATTAGAATCTGGATGGCTCTTGGATTAGCTGCCATGTTCCCTTACTAATGTCAGCACCTGCTGGTGGTCTCAGAGGTGCCTGCCAGGTCCCCCAAGATGTTGGCCTGGAAACTGCCTCCACTCGCTACCACACTCGGCCTGCACACACACACACACACGCGCGCACACACACACACACACACACACACACACACATCTGCTTTAGCTTTAAAATGTAATTGACTGAACAAACATAAAATTATTCTCCAATAATTTTCAAAGGCACCCTTCAGATGATTTGCTGAATAACATCTTCCTACAAAGGATATTGCTATTATTCTTTCAGTTATTTAAAAACTATTCATTTTTGTAAATTATGAATTATATTTTTGTTACTATTATTTCCCAATATATTAAAAATGTTCCTTTCAAAAGACTTCATTGTAATTTGTATTTTTTTTTTTTAAATATAAGATTTAGAAGTTCCTTCACTACTTAGATTTGACATAGATAGTAAAATAAATACCATGATAGCATATAGACAGGGATACAGTTATCAGCAAGTACAGTTCAAGCAATGAGCAAAGTCTTAGATGCTATGTATGGAGATTGGAATATAAGAAAATGAGAGCCTTCTTGGACTGGAAAGATAGCTCAGTGGTTAAGAGTATTGACTGCTTTTCCAGGGGACCCAGGTTCAATTCCCAGGACACACGTGGTAGCATACAACTGTCTGTAGTTTCTATTCTAGGGGATACAAATCCCTCAAACATGCAGGCAAAACACCAATGTACATAAAATAAATAAAGCATTTTTAAAAGGCCTTCTTATACAACACAGGGAGCTTATTTCTTTTTTTTTTTTTTTTTTTTAGTTTTTTATTAGGTATTTTCTTTATTTACATTTCAAATATTATCCCATTTCCAGGTCTCCCCACCTCCTACCTCTCCACCACTCACCCAAACACTCTCGCCTTTCCACACTGGCATTCTCATACACTGGGTCATTGAACCCACTCAGGCCCAAGGGCAGCTACTCTCCCTTATGTCCCACAAGACCATCATCTGCCACAAATGCAGCTGGAGCCATGGTTCCCTCCACATGTACTCTTTGGTTGGTTGTTTAGTCCCTGGGAGCTCTAGTGGTGGGGAGGTCTGGTTGGTTGATATTGTTGTTCTTCCTTTGAGGTGGCAAACCTATTCATCTCCTTCAGTCCTTTCTCTAATTTTTCCAGTGGGGATCCCATGCTCAGTCCAATGGTTGGCTGTAAGTATTTACCTCTGTATTTTTCAGGCTCTGGCCAGCGTCTAAGGAGACAGCTATATCAGGATTCTGTCAGCATGAACTTCTTGGCTTCCAGAATAGTGTCCTGGTTTAACAAATGTATATGGGATGGATCCCCAGGTGGGGTAATCCCTGGATGGCCTATCCTTCTGTCTCTGCTCCACACATTCTCTCTGTATTTCATCTCATGAGTATTTTGTTCCCCGTTCTCAGAAAGATTGAAGCATCCATACTTTGGTCTTCCTTCTTTTTGAGTTTCCTGTGGCCTATGAGTTGTATCTTGGATATTGTGAGCTTTAGGGCTAATATCCACTTATCAGTGAGTGCATCCCATGTGTGTTCTTTAGTGATTTGGTTACCACACTCAGGATGATATTTTCAAGTTCCATCTATTTGACTGCAAATCTCATGAAGTCATTGTTTTTAATAGCTGAATAATAATACTCCATGTGTAAATTTACCACATTTTCTGTATCCATTCCACTATTTAAGGGCTTCTGGGTTGTTTCTAGTTTCTAGCTGCTATAAATTAGGCTGCTATAAACATAGTGGAGCATGTATCCTTATTACATGTTAGAGCACTTTCTAGGTATATTTCCAGGAGTGTTATAGCTGGATCCTCAGGTAGTACTATTTCCAATTTTCTGAGGAACCACAAGACTGATATCCAGAGTGGTTGTAACAACTTGCAATCCCACCAGCAATGGGAAAGTGTTCCTCTTTCTCCACATCCTCACCAGCATCTGTTGCCACCTGAGTTTTTGAACTTAGCCCCTCTGACTGGTTGTGAGGTGGAATCTCAGGGTCATTTTGATTTGTATTTCACTTATGACTAGGGATGTTGAACATTTCTTTAGATGCTTTTCTGCCATTTGAGTTTCCTCAGTTGAGAATTCTTTGTATAGCTCTGTTACCCATTTTTAATAGGATCTTTGATTCTCTGGGTTCTTTGTATATATATGTATATATAGGATTCTTCTTGAGTTCTTTGTATATATTGGATATTAGCCCACTATCAGATATAATATTGGTAATGATCTTTTTTTTACAATGTGTTGGTTGCTGTTTTGTCCTATTGACAATGTCCTTTGCCTTACAGATGCTTTGCAATTTTATGAGGTCCCATTTGTTGATTCTTGATCTTAGGGCATAAGCCATTGGTGTTCTGTTCAGGAAATTTTCCTGTTCACATGTGTTCGAGGTTTTTCCCCATTTTCTCTTCTATTAGTTGCAGTGTATCTGTTTTCATGTGGAGGTTCTTGATCCATTTGCACTTGAGCTTTGTACAAGGAAATAAGAATGGATCAATTTGCATTCTTCTACATACTGACTGCCAGTTGAAACAGCACCTTTTCTTGAAAATGCTGTCTTTCTTCCACTAGATGATTCAGCTTCTTTGTCAAAGATAAAGCTACCATACACATGTGGGTTCATTTCTGGTTCTTCAATTCTATTCCATTGATCTACCTGTCTGTCACTGTACCAATGCCATGCAGTTTATATCACTATTGCTCTGTAGTACAGCTTAAGGTGAGGGATGTTGATTCCCCCAGAAATTCTTTTATTGTTGAGTATAGTTTCCACTATCATGGGATTTTTGTTATTCCAAATGAATTTGCAAATTGCTCTTTCTAACTTTATGAAGAATTGAGTTGGAATTTTGATGGGGATGGCATTGAATCTATAGATTGCTTTAGGAAAGATGGCCATTTTTACCCTATGAATCCTGCTAATCCATGAGCCTGGGAAATCTTTCTATATTCTAGAGTCTTATTTGATTTCTTTCTTCAGAGTCATGAAGTTCTGGTCATATGCTTGTTTGGTTAGAGTCATACCATGATATATTATACTGCTTGTGACTACTGTGAAAGGAGTTGTTTCCCTAATTTCTTTCTCAGCCCATTTATCCTTTGATTATAGGAAAGCTATTGATTTGTTTTAGTTAATTTTATATCCAGCCACTTTACTGAAGTTGTTTATCAGGTTTAAGAGTTATTTGGTGGAATTTTTGGAATCACTTAAGCATACTACCCTATCATCTGCATATAGTGTAATTTTGACCTTTTCCTATCAAATTTGTGTCCTTTTGAACTCCTTTTGTTGTCTAATTGCTATAACTAGAACTTCAAGTACTATACTGAATAGATAGGGAGAGAATGGACAGCTTTGTCTAGTCCCTTATTTTAGTGGGATTGCTTCAAGTTTCTCTCCATTTAGTTTGATGTTGGCTACTGATTTACTGTATATTGCTTTTACTATGTTTAGGTATGGGCCTCAAATTCCTGATCTTTCCAAGACTTTTACAATGAAGGCATGTTGAATTTTGTCAAATGCTTTTCAGCATCTAATGAAATAATCATGTGTTTTCTTCTTTGTGTTTGTTTATATAGATATTTAAGTTGATGGATTTCCATAAACTGAACCATCCCTGCATCCCTGGCATCTAGCCTACTTGATCTTGGTGAATGATCATTTTGATGTGTTCTTGGATTCAGTTTGTGAGAATTTTAATGAGTATTTTAGCACCAATACTCACAAGGGAAATTGGTCTGAAGTTCTTTTTCTTTGTTCTGTCTTTGTATGGTTTTGGTATCAGCATAGCTGTGGATTCATAGAACAAATTAGGTAGTATTCCTTCTGTTTTTATTTTGTGTAATAGTTTGAAGAGTATTGGTATTAGGTCTTCTTTGAAGGTCTGATAGAATTCGGCACTAAACCCAACTGGTCCTGGGGTATTTTTTGGTTGGAGGACTTTTAATGACTGTTTGTTTTTCTTTACAGTTTATGTGATTATTTAGATGGTTTATCTGATCCTAATTTAACTTTGCTGTTTGGTATCTGCCTAGAAAAATTTCCACTTCATCCAGATTTTCTAGTTTTGTTGAGTATAGGCTTTTGTAGTAGGAGTCGATGGTTTTTTTAATTTCTTCAGTTTCTGTTGTTATGTCTCTCATTTCACTTCTGATTTTGTTAATTTGGATACTGTCTTTGTGCCCTCTGATTAGTCTGGCTAATGTTTTGTCTACCTTGTTGATTTTATCAAAGAACCAGCTCCTGGTTTTGATGATACTGTATATAGTTCTTTTTGTTTCTACTTGATTGATTTCAGCCATGAGTTTGATTATTTCCTGCCTTCTCTTCTTGGGTGTATTTGCTTCTTTTTGTTCTAGAGCTTTGAAGTATATTGTCAAGCTGCTAGTGTATGCTTTCTCCAGCTGTTTTGTTTTTGTTTTTGTTTTTGTTTTTGTCACACAGAGCTATGAGTTTTCCTCTTAGTACTGCTTTCATTGTGTTCAATAAGTTTGGGTATGTTATACCTTAATTTTCATTAACTTCTAAAATGTCTTTAATTTCTTACTTTATTTCTTCCTTGACCACGTTATTATTGAGTAGGGTGTTGTTCAGCTTCCATGTATATGTGGGCTTTCTGTTGTTTTTGTCATTATTGAAGACCACCCTTAATCCATGGTGATCTGATAGGGTGCATGGGATTATTTCAATCTTCTTGTATCTGTTTAGGCCTGTTTTGTGACTTATTATATGGTCAGTTTTGGAGAAGGTACAGTGTATGTATATATATATATATATATATATATATATATATATATATATATATATAACATATATGTAGATTTTTGCTTTGGCAAATAAGAATTGTCCTTCCTTATCTTTTTTGATATCTTTTGCTTGGAAGTTGATTTTATTTGATATTAGAATGGCTATTCCAGCTTGTTTCTTGGGACCATTTGCTTGAAAAATTGTTTTTCAGGCCTTTACTCTGAGGTAGTGTCTGTCTTAGACACTGAGGTGTTTTCTGTATGCAGCAAAATGATGGGTCCTGTTACCCAACCAATTTGTTAGTCTATGTATTTTTATTGGGGGATTGAGGACATCAATGTTGAGAGATATTAAGGAAAAGTGATTGTTGCTTCCTGTTTTGTTGTTGTTGTTGTTAGTGGTGGAAGTATTTTTTTGGCTATCTTCTTTTAGGTTTTTTTGAAAGAAGATTACTTTCTTGATATTGCTAGGATAGTTTCCCTCCTTGTATTGGAATTTTATGTCTTTTATTATTTGTAGGGTAGGATTTGTGGAAAGATATTGTGTAAATTTGGTTTTCTCATGTAATATCTTGGTTTCTCCATATATGGTATTTGAGAGTTTTGCTGAGTATAGTAGCCTGGGCTGGCATTTTTGTTTTCTTAGGGTCTGTATACCATCAGCCCAGGATCCTCTAGCTTTCATAGTCTCTGGTGAGAAGTCTGGTGTAATTCTGATAGGTTTGCCTTTATATGTTATTTGATATTTTTCCCTTACTTCTTTTAATATTCTTTCTTTGTTTTGTGCATTTGGTGTTTTGAGTATTATGTAATGGGAGGGATTTTGTTCTGGTCCAGTCTATTTGGAATTCTGTAGGCTTCTTGTACATTTATTGACATCTTTTTATTTAGGCTAGAGAAGTTTTCTTTGATAATTTTGTTAAGATATTTACTGGCCCTTTAAGTTGGGAATCTTCACTCTCTTTTATATCTATTATCCTTAGGTTTGGTCTTTTCATTGTGTCCTGGATTTCCTGGATGTTTTGGGTTAGAAGCTTTTTGCATTTTACATTTTCTTTGACTGTTGTATCAATATTTTCTATGGTATCTTCTGCACCTGAGATTCTTGCGTCTATCTCTTGTATTATGTTAGTAATGCTTGAGTCTATGACTTCTGATCTCTTTTCTAGGTTTTCTATCTCCAGTGTTGTCTCCCTTTGTGATTTCTTTATTGATTCTATTTCTAGTTTTATATCCTGGATGGTTTTGTTTAATTCCTTCTCCTCTTTGGTTGTGTTTTTCTGTAATTCTGTAAGGGATTTTTATGTTTCATCTTTAAGTGCTTCTACCTGTTTACCTACATTCTCCTGTATTTCTTAAAAGGAATTATTTATGTTCTTCTTAAAGTCCTCTATCATCATCATGAGATGTGACTTTAAATCAGATTCTTGCTTTTCTTATGTGTTGGGATATCCAGTGCTGGCTGATGATTCCAAGTAGCCTTGGTTTCTGTTGCTTATATTCTTTCCCTTGCCTCTCGACATCTGGTTAATCTCTCGTGTTAGCTGGTCTTGCTGTTTCTGACTGTGGATTGTCCCTCATGCATGACCTTGTGTCAGTACTCCTGGGAGACTAGTTCTCTCTTGGAGAAATTTGGGTATGGAGAGTTATGGCACATTATCAGCTCTAGGGATCAGATGGAAAGCTGAAGTATACTGTCCTGTCTTTTCCTTGGTTCCTGTGTCCTGACGACTCTGGGATGGTCCCTCTTGCTCTAGGAATTGGAATAGAAGTGGTGTTGTTACCTGTACTCACAGGTGTGCCAGCACTCCTGGGAGACCAGCTCTCTCCTGGTGGTATTTGGGTATGGAGCATTGTGGCACATGATCAACTCCGGGCAGAGACAGAAACCAGAAGGATCCTGTCCCATGCTGCTCCTTGGTACCTATATCCTGAGGTCTCCAGGTGGGTCCCTCAGAGCAGAAATGGTTGTCTTACCCGTGCTCACAGGTATGTCTGCTCTTCTGTGAGACCAGCTCTTTCCTAGCTGTATTTAGTTATGGAATTCTGTGGCCCTGGATCATCCTTAGACACAGATTGAAATAGTAGGAAGTTTATTTCTAAGCAAAAGAAATTAAAAAGAAAGAGGAAGAGGAGGATTAGAAGAAGAAATAAGAGGAGAAGAAGAAGAAGAAGAAGAAGAAGAAGAAGAAGAAGAAGAAGGAGAAGAAGAAAACTGTGTTGGCCTCAAAGATGTGATTCCACTTCCTCTTCTTCCAGAATATTGAGATTACAGATATCACTAGCACAGTCAACAGTTTTAGAAAATGTTTTCTAATTACGTAAGACATTGACTTTATTTTAGTGCTGAATTTGTAAAGAGAAATGGGGTTAATTTTAAAAACACAATTATTTTTCACAGAGAGCTGAGCAATAGCTCAGTTGGGGAAGATATGTTTGATCCAGAAGACTCAATGGAAATTCTGGTCACCTCTATATGCACCTTTCCCTTTGATCTTGGTCTGTGGTTTGAAAGTGAGAGGAGGGTTCCTGAGGCTCTCTGGCTAGCAAGTATAACATCGTCATCAATACTTGTTCAATGAAAACCCTGTCTCAAATGTAAGGTAGAGATTGACTGATGAAGACATTCTACATTGACTTCTGACCTGTATGCATATGCATCTACAATTTCATGCTCCTTTACACAATCCACTCAAAGAAACATGTGAACACACACACACACACACACACACACACACACATACACACACAAACCCTCATAGATGTTTGCATGTTTCTGATACAGAGTCTCATGCCCAAACTGGCCTCATATTTGCTTTAAATCTCATTCTGACTTTAAACTCCTGATACTCTTTCTTCTAGAAGCCAAAGTGCTAGGATTAGAAGTGAGCCATCATACCCAGTTCATGAGATGCTGAAAGTGGTATATAAGGCTTCATAAGTAAGCACTCTGTCTACTGAACTGTATATCAAGATTTATATTTTTATGTAAAAATATTTTTTCCAAACCCATGAGGTCTCAACCATATATAAAGAACTACTGACTAATGAATAAAGCTAGGAGCAGGAGTGGTGATCCTCCTCAGAGAAGAGAATACCAATTGGTTGTCCAGTATCAAACTGTCAGCCCTGAAACCATACATTAAATATAACATTACATGAATTTAATAGATTGTATTCAGGAATATATATGTATATATGCAATAATAATTGATTAAAAAGAGCCCATAAATTTGAAGGAGAGCAGATACTCATGTATGAGAAAGTTTGGAGGGAGAAATAGAAAAGGAGAAATCCTATGATTATAATCTCAAAAATAAATAATAAAAATAAATTGAAGGTTTTTTTTCCAAATTAGTGATTCTAAAACTCATGTAAACATGTAAAATCTGAGTACAAATATAGCATGCAAACCAAATGAAGATACTAGCTCAGGCCCTGAGAATAGTGCATAAATAGAATTTATCTCAGGTCCTAGTTTAGAAAGGTTTCATTGTGAACCTGTGACAAATTAGAAGACATGGCAAAATGATGATTAGAACCATTCGCAAGTGGATCTGTGAGCAGACACACTAACAGCACATAGTGGTACAGTTAAATATCATTAACTTTGGATTGTTAAGCTTTCTATTATTTTTTACACAGGCTTAAAAGCAGATTATCAGCAAGGAAGGCATCATCACAATGAATTAAGGGACTGAGCAAAGGATCAGGAAGCTAAGCAGGGATGGGGTGAAAAAGAAGAATTACTTGTGAAGTTTCTAAGTGTCACAGTTGCAATCACCTGTTATCCTTTACCCAATTCAACCACCTCCTACCTGAGTCCTTATTTTCTGCCTTACAGGATGTAGCTGTCAGAAGATAAAGACTGTCAGCCTAGTTTGTCATCTATTCTACAAGGACAGGGTAGCACCTCTCAACCAGAACATTGTGGAGGTTACTATTTCACTGCCCACTTTGTTGAGCAAGTATTTCCAGTGCTAATGGTGCTGTGGTTTTCCATTTGCATGGAAATCTGGCAATGAATACTATCTTGGTGAGAATGCCGTGTATCCTGGGAATGGGTGAGGCTGCCTCAGAGCAAAGTCTACCCTCTGTGAGATGCTCTTCTTGAGACTTGTCCTCAGCACAGAAATATTGGAATTTCCCTTTCCCCCTGAGAGGCAATAAACTCTCCCACTCAATTTGTGACCTAGATTAATAACATGCAGCCTAAGTAGTATCCAACTAACAGATGAAGCTCAAACATTCATATGGCTTTTTAGGTCTCTTAAAGGAGATCTGTAGAGAAGGAAGATACTAGAAATCTTGTCTAGTAGATTTCTTCTGGGAGAACAGCCAGCTGGAGAGGAAAAATGAACTGGTACACTGAAAGATGAGAGGAAGGATGGGCACCTTGTGCATCTTGGGACATCAGCAGAGTGTTATGAGGGGCATAGAAGTGGAGAAGATGTAAATCAACTGCAGTTTTACTGTGTTCCATCTTCTGTCAGGAATCCCCAGGAGATTCAAAGAGTACTCCTGCTAAACTGTGCTGCTATCTTCCTCAAATGTCTGAAACAATGTTGCTGGCTTTCTCACTCATCTGAAGATCAGTAAAACAACCTGACATGCAGACTTGAAGAGGGCCTGCTGCAAACCATGAAAGCAGAAGGTCTATAAGCAAATCTTATGTGGATATAAATTGGTGTATTCTTTCAAGTATTTGCAGGTACCAAAGATTTTAAAAGTCTTACCTCTCCAACAGAATTGTGATGTTCCTACTCTCAAAGCCTAGTTAAAGCTCCACAGAGTAAACAGGTTGTTTACTGAGAAGGCTTGACTCGGTGGAGAAAGAGGGAGCTAGAGCTAACAGAAAGGCTAATGTGATCAAGAGCCACACAGACCAGAGATGAATCCTAGAATCACCACTTAGATAGCTTTATTGTTTAGGGGAAATCATATAACATCTGGCTTTCCCTTTTTTCATAGGTAAAAATGAAGATTAAAAATACCCATTTAGAGAGCTATTATCAAAACTTGATGCTGTCTATTGAAAGTTCCACCAACTTGTTCAGTCACTAACTAATAAATATTACCTTAATAAACCATTAAAACATAAATAAAATAATATATGTTTACATATATTTGTTTACATGCATGAATAGGCACACACATATATCCATTTGAGTATGGAGGCTAACGGACAGCCTTGGATGTCATTCTTTGGACACCATCCACCTTGGATTTTTGAGAGAAAGTTTGTCACTAGACAGGGACTCATGAAAGAATATATATATATATACCACATGTGTGTAGAACCCAGAGTGGCTAGAAGAGAGTGTTGGTTCCTCTGTACCTGGGATTATGGGCAGGTATAAGCTGCCCAACATGTGTCCTTGGAACATAACTCCAGTAATCTGAAATAGTAGTATATGCTCTGAACTGCTGAACCTCTTCTCAGCAATCCTGGCATTTTAGCATGGGTTCTGGGAACTGAATTCAAGTCTTCCCAATTACCAGTTAAGCCATCTCTCCAAACTGTAATTTTCTTTTCCATTCTGCATGTAAAGATATTGGAGTGAATAGATTTTAATAGAAATTGAAGTCATTTTAGTTCATGGGGTTCTAGAAATGTGACTCTTGTTCAACAGTTACACACTGTAATTACACTACATGGAATTTCCTGGGGTTGAAAAATCCATAGGCTTAGATGAAAGGCAGTTAGTAGATGGAACTTGGCTCACAGTTTAGTATGACTCTACAAAATCTCATCTCCTGCTGTTTAGTGTATATTTTACATAGTATATTTTCATAAGAAAATTCTATGAATGTGGAGCTTTTCATGTATGCCAGATATTCCCAGAGGTGCCAAATATTACAATACCATCTGGATAAAAACAATAAAGGAGGACATTGCAGCTTGCAATATCTATCTAAAATCAGTGATGTAACCTGGTACAAAAAAAATCACTTTCTATGACAGATATGTTATACATTGTTTCCAGTGTTGGGTCCAGTGTGAGGTATTGCTCTTCTTTATTTTTTACATTCTCTATAGTTTTAAACTCTAGTATTGTACCCCATTTTGTGAGAAAATAAAAGAAATACATAATAAGGGAGTGTTTTTTCATTCAGTTCTTATTTGTTTCAAATTTCTGCTCGATCAACTATCTTATCCTTTGATAAAACAGCCTTAGAAAGTGTGAGAATCTAGTAACATTCTAATACTATATAAGTGAGAAACTAAAGATAAAAAATAAATACTCATTGAGCACTCAATATGTGGCTGGCATTGCTCTGCTTGTATTAAACATTATATCTTGCCTAATCCTACACAATTTTGTCTGGCTAGAAAATTCAAATGAATATTGTAAGGCTACTGAGTTAACAAATATAGCAGAAACAATTACTACTCTGTGTAAGTACTTCCATTACAAAACAAAGTCAAGAATTAAGATTCTGGGTGAAATTATAGAACATTAGACTCTTTGTTGTCATGTTCCAAATTCATCTTTATAATATTAACATTAATCATTAAAATAAAATAGTACTTAGTCTTGATTAAATTCCTCCAGGCTATTTACATGCAGTATGTATGAAGTATTCAATGCTGTAACACATTATTTGACAAAAGTAGCTTAAAGAAAGAAGAGTTCATTTTGGCTCACAGTTTGAGGGTACAGTCTATCATGGTGTGGAAGGCATGGCAGCAGGAGCATATAACAATTGACTACAACATATTCACACTCTAAAAGCAAGGAGTGGTGAGATTGACGGGCATCTTACTGTCTTGCTTTTGTGCAGTAAGAATTCCAGCCCATGGGATGATGTCAACCACATTTTGAATGTGTTTTTTTTTTTTTTTTTTTTTTTTTAACTTCAGTTACCCAGGTTTTCAAGTTTCCTCATAGACTTATCCAGAGGTTTGTCTCTTAGGTGCTTATTGATCTTGTCAAGTTGAGTACCATTGTTACACATCATACAGTGCATTATCTAATCATTCCAACATTTCTCTAATGTATATATTTCTATGTAATTTTACAGACAAGGAAACAAGCTCAGACACCTGAAGGAATTAACTGAACCACAGTCAAAGGATGTTCAAGACTGTATTAATATTTATTGAATTTTAAAACATCTTTTACTATTGGTGCAATTGCAAAGCTAGGCTTATATTACTTTGACTCTAAAATTTTCAGGGAAGCGCTTTCTCTGTCTCTCTCTGTCTCTCCTCTCTCTCTGTCTCTCTTCTGTCTCTCTGTCTCTCTCTCTCTCTCTCTCTCTCTCTCTCTCTCTCTCTCTCTCTCTTTGCTTCTTATCTGCCTTTCTCTATGGAGATGGTGGAGAGAGAAGATGGCTTCTTTGGCCCCTTTTCTGTAAGAGCTTTCTGTGTGAGTATCCAGGGTATGTGTAAATATATATATATATGCTCAAACTAGTTCCTATCAAAAGCCATTTCATTCCACTTTCATAACATACTTAAAAGTAGAGCTGAGTGCCAGAAAAAGTAGCTCTTTCATAAGCCAAAACAATCCATCTTATCTGAACTAAAGAAAATACATGAAAACTGAAAGTCCAGATTGAGAATAGTAAAACTAAAAATCTTTTAGAAAAAATGCTCTGTGCTGCTTAAAGTTTTATGATATCAAGCTTCATCTCTTGCCTCCAGGTTGCAGCCAGGAGTTCCTAAATTTCCATCATAGATGGACAGTCCCCTGGAGGCCAAATAAACCCTGTCCTTCCTCATGTTGATTTTGACAGGTGTTTAATCATAGTAACAGAAAATACACTACACCCCTGGATCACATCACTGTCTCTGAACTTTTCCTGGTTTCTCACATATCACATCTACAGGGGCCTTGGTAAGTGTCTCATCCTTAATTTACTATGCAGAGGTGAGATATATCCTTCTTCACACTCTATGTCTTTATTATTTTGTGAAATCTATTATTTTCTGCTCTAATTTTAAGTTATGTGTTCTTGTTAGACATAATGTAAATATTACTTCCTCCATAATATTGTCCTGGTTCATTCAGTCTATGTCCATTTCCATCTTCTTTAGAATTTCCATGGGAGTGATTTCCAAGTGTTGGGGATCATAATACTCAATAATTACATGTGCGCAGTAGCACAGGTGGCAGGTCATTGGTCATATACATTTGCCAGCAAAGCAGATAACTCTTTTACAGATCAGAGCTAAGAGATTTTATGACTCTGAAAATAATCCCTTCTGATCCCCAATCCAGAAGAAAAATGGTGCTGTTTTAGGGTCAAAGACTCTAAGCAGAGATATAGATCTAGATGTAGATAATATGCTAAATATACTCATATTATAATAGTGAGAGAACTGAAAAGTAGGAAAAGCAACTTGCCCTTTTCATAGAACCATTTGATATGAACGATGAAATAAACATTGGAATGGGAATAAGATAGTTCAGTTTGACACTTTTCAGTCTTGATGTTTTGGCCATAAAACATTGAACATAACCAACTTCATCAAATTTACAAATGCAATAGTTGCCAAATCAAACACACAACAAACATTCGAATCTTCCTCCTTAAAAATTTGTATGAATAAGATTTGCTTTTAGAGCATGGAGTTTTCATGTGTTTGTGAAATTAGATATGTGATATTTCATCTTCTTATCAATTTGACTGGATCTTGACAAACTTTCCGACAGGTCTGTCATGTAGTTTCTAGATTGGGCTAATTGAGATGTAAAGATTCACTCTAAAGTTGGGAGGCACCACACAGTACAGCTCTGCTCTTTCTACTACCTGACTACAGATACAATCCTACTTTCAAGCCTTTCCCACCTTGAAGGACTATATTCACAAACTTTAAGCCATGGTAAATATTTTACTTAAGTTGTATTTGACAGATATTTTCTTACAGTAACAAGAATAATTAAGAAACAGACATGCTCATCTGGACTGTCTCTCACAAGAGACATGAGTCTGTAATCTGAGTGTTGTCATTCTTAAGTGGTATCATTATAAGATGAGCTAATATATAAGACTTTGGAATTTATTTAGAGGAAGCTTATTCTTAACTCCAGGTCATTTGTAAGCATGAGAACTCTTCTAATTCTTGTTCTAGTCTGTCCCTGGTAGTACCTATAAACAGGACCTGAATATACAGAAAATGTCTCCTCAATGATATTCAGGTTTCAAGCCTTGAGTGATAGCTCATCAGATAAATTCCTTGCCATAGAGATACCTAAATCATAATTTGGAGCACAAGAACACAGGAAAAAGCAGAGTGGATATGGTGGCCTATCTGTAATCCCAGTATACAGGAGGCAAAAACAAGGCATCATCACTACAAGCTGACTAGTCAAATTAGCTACCAAGAAGAACTCTGGATACAAACAGACCCTGATTCTGTGTACAAGGTAAAATGAAAAATAAGATATTTGATGTCAGTCTTGGACTGCCACACACATCCCTCCATATATGCATTCAACATCAACCACACACAAATTACTGTGCGTATACACATGTACACACCAACTACACTACATTTCTCTCTCCCTCCCTTCATCCCTTCCCTCCCTCCTCTCTCTCTCTCTGTCTCTCTGTCTTTTTCTCTCTCTCCTAGATTTACACTAGCCTCAAGTGTTCCTCTTATTCTAACCTCTCTGATTTGCTCTTTTGACCTGTTTAAATAGAAGAAATTCATAAGAAGAACAACAGTATCAACCAAACAGACCTTCCACCCTGAGTTCCCAAGGACTAAACCATCAGCCAGAGTACACAGGGGGTACCATGGCTCCAGTTGGATATATAGCAGAGGACTGCCTTATCGAGCATCACTGGGAGGATAGCACCTTAGTTCTGGAGAGGCTTGATGACACAGGATAGGGGAATGCTAGGGCTCTGAGGCAGGAGGAATGGGTGGATGGGTTGGGAAGCACCCTCATAGAGGCAGGAGGAGGGAGGACAGGATAGAGTGCCAGTGGAGGGGAAACTGGGAAGGGGGATAACATTTGAAATGAAAATAAGTGAAATAACCAATAAGAAAGTGAAAAAATAAATAGGGGAAACCATGATATGGGGCCTTTTCTTTTCATTTGTATTTTTAAAGATATTTTTATTTCTGTTTTTGAGCATGTTGTCAGTTTGGGTAGTGACTGGAAATAAACAAGTATCCTCCAGCCAGCTCTAATTTTACAATCATCTCATCTTCTGTAGGACACAGCTCACTTTTGTTCCACTTATATTTGCTTTCTGGGTCAGTGTACAGAAACCTCCCTCTCTTTTAACATTCTGTTTTCTGAGAACAGGCAAGAAAAATCTTTCTCAGGGGTGCTTATCTTGGGTCTATTTCCTGTTTGTTTATCAGGGGAGCAACCCAGAGTTCCTATCCCTCACTGTGAACTAAACAGGAACATAAGCAGGCCACTGGATGTTCAACCAGCAGATAAATGGACCAGGGCACTCTGACATCCCAGTTCAGGAAGATCTCAAAGTAAAAAGCAAGGCTCAGTTTGCAGGTGCAGTTGGCAGCAGGAGGCCCAAGTAATTCTGGAGGAAGCCTTCTCTAAAAATCTCTTACTGTATGCTTTTGGAAAGATTCCTCAACAGGCCAGGTATCCACTGTAGTGATTTAGTCTTTCTTACTATTTCACTTAAGACACTAGGAATTCAACCAGAAAGAATGAATGAAACAGCAATTTTCAAGTTCAAGGTTTTGGTTTGCATTTCTTTCCCTCCAGCCATCCTCCGCTGGTTGTCAGCCTCTAGTCTGAACCGTTGGCTTCCAAGTAAATTTGCTATTTACTATTTTTCTTGATCATACTCCTCACATCCTATTATGTTGGGTTTTACAGGTGATGAGATTACTTGTTATCTATCTTCTTTGATGCAACCCTCTCTACTTCTCTACTCCAGATGTTTTTACTTGAGAGTTCTTTTTTGTTGTTGCAATTGTTTGTTTTTTTTATTTTTTTACTCTGTGTACAATAAGGTCACCATTTTGGAGCAGACAAGGCCATGGCCACAAAATTTTAAAAACTAATAAAGTTACCAGGCATATAGTCATGAATCTACTGACTGTATCTCATTAAAAGAAAAGTTGAGGACCACAGGACCCTCCATGGGAGTCCAATAATTACTCCTTCTGCCTTCTTCCAACTGCAAGTGATTTTGGGAGATGGTAGAGAATATAAAGAGTGAAAGGTTAACTAAAAAGAGCACTTCATGATGATTCATCCTGGGAGCCATCATTGATGATCACATTAAGTTTACAATGGTGACACTGGCTGGAGTCCACCTATGAACCTGTAAGTAACTCCTCTTCTATGCACTGTTAGTAAGCCTAAAGTCAAAATTTGGTGGAATCATATTTTGCCTGTCATTGGTTCCTCATCTGCTTTGAATAGTTAATAGTGTTTCCCTAGGAAAAAAAATAAAACTGCATGAGTCTCCAGCATGTTTAAGTGTCTAGGCTGCAGTGTTGCAGATAAATATCCCTGAACTTCTCCTATGGACTATGTTGATAGAGCACCATGGACATTTGTGGGATAAATGAATGAGTAACAGATGGGGTAGTTGGGAACGTGAGTCAAGTACTGGAAGTACAGCATTGACATTCATATAGCACATGCTCTAATTGGGACCTGATCTTCTGTGTTATGAAACCATACTTGTGAACAAGAAAGTAAGGACCAAAATTATTATTTCATTTTAAAATAAAATTTACAACCTCTATATACATAGGCATATGGTATGATTTCATTAATAATTTATCTTTCATAAAAAGATGTGAAGGCTGAAATTAAACATCACATGTTTCCTTATTCACTGATTGCTTTCCAGTATATTTTTGGGAAATGTTCTCTTATTGAATATGGAGCTCATTGACCCCAATAGACTGGATGTCACTGAAGTCCAGGGATTTGCTTATCACTGCCTCCCATCTCTCTGGTTACAGATGTGTGCTTTCATGCCCAGTTTCATGGCCTATGTGAAAGACATCTGCATTTGCCCTCTTAATGCTATCCTTTTATGTGACATGTGATAGCCACCTACTTGAAACACTGTGGTGAATGGATACTTGCATGCACTATGTAAAGATCAGTTGGGTCTACTTGACACACCTATCACCTCAAATGTTCATGATAAAATCACTTACAAACTTTATGTTCTGGTCACATTGAAATATACTATATTATTATTAACTTCAGTTGCTTTATAATGCATGAGATCACCAAAACTTACTCATCTCAGATGCAGTTTTATACTTGTTTATCCATACTATATCTTCTCATTGAGATTCTCTCCAGACTTAGCTAAGTACTATTCTAGTCTACATGTAGAGTAGGCTTTTATTGATAGGCAAAGATGATACAATATTTGTCTTCTATATCTAACTTATGTCTTATAACACAATGTCTTCCAAGTCCATTCCTGATGCCCTGCAATTCAATTGTGACATTGCCCAGGCTCAATTATTTCTGGTAGAATGTGCCGACCCTACACCCACTGGAGTATAGTTCTCACTCTCTGTCAAACACATCTATACAATCACATTCCTAAAATAAGGATAATAATAAAGATCATTTTATGACTGAGACAGTAAAGAATTTCTCACATAAACATGAGAGCCTCAGTTTCATCCTTACACATGTTAAAGAAAAAAAGGTGAGCTAGGCGGATTTCTTGGGATCACTGGGGTTCCCTCTTGGTCAGATCCTGTCTCACTAAACAGGGTGAGGTTGTGATTTACATACTCACTACATATACACATACACATGTACAGAGATCCATACACTGTTAAATATGCACAAACATTTACACACACCTCTACATGCATATATATTTATACATACACAGTCACCCTGATAAATAGATATTTGTTTCTTTCTTTTTTTAAATATTTTTATTTATTTATATGAGTTTATTGGTGCTGTCTTCAGACATACTAGAAGAGGGCATCAGTTCCCATTACAGATGGTTGTGAGCCACCATGTGGTTGCTGAGAATTGAACTCAGGACCTCTGGAAGAGCAGAGTTAACCACTGAGCCATCTCTCCAGCCTCAGATATTTGTTTCTTAAACTTAATTTCATGGCATCTGTATTTGTAGCAGTAAAGAAGGTCAGTCCCATAGCTTACAAACTGTCTACTCATAGTGGGTCTAAGACGACAGAGAAGATAGAAAATGTAATAAAAATGATCTCATATCATTTGAGTGAAATAATACTGATGGTTTTGTCCACCTCTCTCAGGATATTCCATAAGCCTTGGAGACATAAAAGCCAGAGAAAGGTGGAGAGTTTAGGGATGGCATGGCCACTACATTTTTTAACACATGGGAGTTGTGTTTACCTATGAAAGATCTGTAAAAGATTAGGCCCTCAGCATCCTGTCACAGAGGAAGAGCTCACCCACCCCACCCAATTTTAGGATATACAGGAAGTTAACAGTTAGAGGAGAGTGAAAGATATTTTCTTCAGTGAAATAGCCACTGGCAAGGTTCCCATGCTTCTGTAATAAACCCTAATGCATTCTTCTATAAATAACCTTCGTGACACTCATTGGGTCAGTCCTTCAAAAATAAAAGACATGAAAATGTTAGTACTACCATTTGGGACATGATAGGAGATCAGCAGAAGTAGATTGTATAGAAAGGATCAGGGATATAAATATAGTCTAAACATAAATTTATGAAAGTAAAATACCTAATTCCAACCACAACACATAACTATATGGATTTGTAATCACATAATTATGTGTAGTACAAGTGTGTGTGCATGTGTGTGTGTGTCTGTGTGTGTGTGTGTGTCCCTATTGTGCATGTGTATGTGGAGGCCACTGAAGAATATCAAGTATCCTGCTTTGTCATTCTATACTTTATTTCATCGATTGCTCTCCACTTTACTTTTGGGAAATAGTCTCTTATATATTGGAAATAAATTCTCTCACTGAGAGTAAACAAAAAACAGCTATCTTCCTGTCCCAACAACACTTCTGTGTGTGTCCATATCTAGATTTTATGAGTACTAGGATTTGAATTCAGACATTCACCATTGTGCAGCACAGATATTTATCTCCTGAGCCAACTTCCCAGCTCATGTATGTAACTTTCTGATCTTCCAAACAAGAGTCATTTTCTTGACTGTTTCAAAGCAAAATCAGTGTGGATGGTTACAAAGTGCCATCATCTTCCGGACTTTTGCCAGACAGAAAACTTAGGCCTATTTGGGAATCACTTCCCAAAGGTCCTGCATGAATGGTTAGGAGCTTACCCTAAGTGTGTTTCACACTGCTGGGACCCTGCTTTAAAGAGCTTCCTGATCTTCACATAGATGGCAGCTTCTCATCCATGCTACATACCTCTCTCTCCATATGAACCAAGCCTATATCCGTCAAGATAGAGTTCTGGCTCTGATTGTGAGTTAGCTATTCAAGACAAATGAAATTAAATTGTTTTCACTCTGCTCACAGGTTTTCTACAACTCTTCTTGTGAAGAGTTGGTTTGCTGGGAACATTTTTTGGAAATTCTCCAAGGTTTCAAAATAATCTTATAAAGAGAACAGTTTATGTTTACCCAAGGCTGTGTATAAGAAAAATATATATATATTTCTCCATGGATACTCATACTGCATAAACAATGCAAGTCTTTGTTCTAGAATAATACCATGAATTTTATTGCAGAAGGGCTACATCCCACAGAACCCTAGAAGCCTTAATATTTCTGCTACCACTCAAGGGGATCTTGGACACAGGAGGCTATTTTAAGGATTTCTTGTCTACAAGGAGAATTACCTTTAGAGAGTGGGTATTAATCACCATGGCACTAAAGGTGAGGATTTGGATGTATTGGGCATTAAAATGACCATATTATAAATTCTAGTCGATTTTTTCCCCCAAAGCTTCCTGAAGTATCCACTTTCTTCAGCACTCAGTTTTGCTCTTTTCTAAATATTCTTCTGTGATAATGTTGTGGTTCTTCTTGCATAGCAGTTAACTGATTTGCTACTAGGTGAGTCTGTGAAGATTATCCTTGGAAGTATCAAATGAGAAAGCAGGTCATTTCTTCACAGTATGCAACAACTTTATGAAAACCAAAATATAAGGGGTCTCAGAGAAAAGCTTCAACTTCTACCTCTTTGACTTTATTGCCTATGTGCAAGTACATCCATCTCATGCTGCATAGTCTACCACCCTGCTCCACTAACATGAAAGTCTATCTTCTGCAGATTTCCTGTGAGGATCAGTGGCTCACCAAGTGTCCTCCAGGACCCTAGCAGCATACTAGGTCTGTTGCAGCATCAAGACTTGCAGAAAGAGCAGATGCTTGGTTCTCAAATTCTCCAGCCTGCAGATGGCCATCATTAAATTACAGTTGGCATCAGGTAAGGCAATCTGATAAATTCTGTGCCCTAGGTATTCACTCTTTTGGTGTTGCTCCTATAGAGAACCTTAGTTAATACAGATGGCAAGGGAGCATTAATCAGCCTTCACTTTTCCCCTTGCTGCATGCATCTTCCATGCAAGACCAGTTGATGCTTTAAAATTATGAATCTCAATAGAGTTTTATCATAAAACACTAGTCAGAAATATCAGAAAAAGGCATGCTTCCTAGTGATAATGAATACAGTAAATAATTTTAAAGCTTCTTAGCATGTTAAAGACTCAAATCTACTTTTTCTGTGTAATAAATCCATATTATGCTTAAACCAGCAAAACTGCATGCCATTATTATCCTACATGTGTGTATGTTTGTAAAACAGAGCAAGATGCAGTCTTTTCATTATCCACAGGATAGCACATCAAACACAGTGTCAAACTTGTCAGACACATCCTAATTAGCTGGAGGGTCAGAGTTTTATGGCTTTACTTCATCTGGACATGAAGACTCAGGCATCACAATGCAGAGGTTAAAGGAAAAAGCAGAGAACATCAGTCAAAGGCACCTAATATGTGTCAAGAGAAAGTTTCTTAAAAATTCTCTTTTTCTAAGGTATCTAAGGGACAACAACTTGTCCTACATGAGTCACAGGCCTGGAAAGATCTTGACAAATGCACTGAAGAAAATGAGATTTTATGTTTTACAGTGCCAAGCATAAATCATTCTAAGGGCTGCCAACCCTCTCTTTTTCTAATTTTTTTAACTGAAGGTGAAATTTAACTTCAGTTAGAGTCCCGGGTTTTCAACACCCAATTGAGACTTCTGGGATATCCAGTCTTCATGAATAAATACTTAGCTGGTTCTTAGTCTTTCCAATGTGAAACAATTATTATTGGAATATGCAACTGCTATTACTGAAACCAGTCTAATAAACCTTTTGGAATATATGTCCTTCTGATGACTTTGGACCCTTGCATGTGGTAAGTGGGTATATAATAATCCCAGTTTAAGTTTTCACAGTTTCCTGCTCCAGAAATAGTCAGTGAGTTAACATTTTTAGTCAGTGAGTGGTCTTTTGCCACCTAGCCTTAAGCTTCCATATCTCTGAAGCATGGACTAGTTCCCTTACATCCTGTGCATCCCACTGTGCTTGGTATACCATGAAGAGTAAAGGACACATTGAAAAGAATTTAAGAGCCAAAAGAAAGGGAGACTGCTGAAACATGTCATCTTTTGGAAAAGACACAGCAATTGCGATCAAGAACTCAGGAGTTGTGGATGTCTGCACTGTTTCTTCAAAAGAATGAGTCCATCAAAACTCAGGTATGGAAACTATTGGACACTACTCCTTACTTATAGACTCAGGAAGCTGGGAATGTTGTGTACAAACCTATGACACCACCCTGCTCCAAGGGTCATTTCTAATCCAGTGGCCACATAGAGAATTTTGGTTAAATTAAATAAGTCACAAAACAATACAAAATGTTATGACTGAGGAGGGAAGTAGTAGGGAAGATGGGAGATTCATAAGGATGGATGAGAGATAGTGGAGAGAACATAAACATAATACTATCATAAGGGTATGAAATTGTTGAACAACAAAAACTAATAAATAAAGTAGTTTAAATCTAAATAAATATTATTTCTGCTTTTAATTATTAATCTGTTGAGTTGGTCTTAAAGGAAGGAATGTGGGCCTGAATTGTGAGTGGTGCTGGAGCCAGGCACCAACTCTAAAACTCTCAATGAAAATGGCACCTATATGAGCTCTATGTCACTGACTTTCCATGTAGTTTTTTACCACAAAGCAAATATACTAAGAGAAATTGATGCTTTATCATTCCAGGCATTGCCTCATAGATGCATTTAGACATTCAGATATGTCTGCCCATAATTACATATACATATAGAGAAAATGTAGTTCAATTAAGTATGCAAATAAAATTACATGCACCCAAGGCAGTCTTTACTGTATAGGTGTTGCTCTGACTCCAGAATTAAATAAACTCAAATCAATATATACCACATAAATATCCATATATGTCATTTTCAATGACCTGGAAAGTAGCTATCCAATTTGAGAATATGATTAGAAGTTGCAATTACATAGCGATTTAGAAATAAACTAACAATAACTATTATTTTGCTTTATAATATTCTCTGATTGATGTATGTGCTGCCTAGACTTATGTCAACTTGATATAAGCTATAGTCATCTGACAGGCAGGAACCCCATTTGAGGAAATGCCTCCATAAGATCTGTCTGTACACAAGCATTTAGGACTTTTTTAAAATTAGTTATTGTTGGGAAACTCTCAGTCCATTTCAGTGGGGCTAGCCATAAGTAGGTGGTCCTGCATTCTCTAAGAAAGCAGGCTGAGCAAGCCATGTAAACAGTATTTGTCTATGGCCTCTGTATTCATTCATGACTCCAGGTTCTTCCCCTGCTTGAGTTCCTTCCCTGACTCCCTTAGTGATAGTCTGCTGCCTGGAAGTGTAAGCAAAATAAACCCCTTTTTCTCCAAGTTGTTTTGTTTTTGTTTGTTTGTTTTTGTTTTGTTGATTGGTCATGGTATTACAACATGGAAAAAGAAATCCTCACTAAGACAGACATTGGTACCAGGAGTAGGGTATAGCTGTGACAGACCTGATCATGTGTTTTGAGGATTATAGAAGGTCTTTGGAACTTTGAATTGGATTAGCCATTGGGTTTTTAAAGCTTAGTAAGCTGTTTTATGGGAGCCTGGAAGATAAAAATGTTAAGAACAATGCAGCAGTGCTAACTTGTGAAGTTTTATAGGAAAAATCCTTAAAATATCTATTGTGGTTGTTTTCTATTTTGAATTAACAATCTGTAGTTTGGGTCAGCTGTGTCCAAAGAATCAACTGTGATTAAAAAGAGACCAACGCTTCTGAAGTGAAACCTTTGCATTTCTGTGACAACTGATGCTCCTTAGCTGGATCTGAATGATCAATCAGCAGTGACTAAGAAGAGACCAGCATCAATCACGTGAAGTCTTTGGAGAAGTGCTTCCTAAGAGTCATCATACAAAAACTGTGTTTCAAAAGCAACCAAGGTTGTTTTATGTGCTGGCAGCTAAACTTGGTAGAGTAAGAGCCACCCAGGTGAGGCTGAAGGTATGAAGGAGTCATGGAAAGTAGCAGAGACATAGCACTATGAAAGGCTAGAAGAGTCCATTTGTGAAGGTACAGTCCCTGTAACAATTAAAGCCTGAAGAATGAAAAGATCATACAGAAAAGTTGATGCTTGCCACTGTGTGTGTGTGTGTGTGTGTGTGTGTGTGTGTGCATCAAATTGCATTGTACAGTGCAGATACTTATACCTTAAAAGTAAAATCCTATCAAAAAGTTGTGTACAAGACATGCAGTAGCATATTTCTGAAATAAATCACAGGATATGAGTGTCTGGGAAATGTTAGCACATTTGATAAAGTTGTATACTATATAGTCAAACATCAGAAGCAAAGGGCAACTCCAGCTTATGCAAGATTGGCATTGGTATCTCAGAGATGATGGGATTTTTTTTAACATTAACTAGTTTATGCCATACAGTGTTACATATCATCTCATTGTACAGCTTTATAGACCCATTCTTATTTGTGGGTCTCACTGACATGGAGCTCACTTACTAGCCATTGCTGGCCATGATACCCAGGGACAGCCTTAACAATGACAATATATGCCTAGATCTGGGATAACAGGGCAGCACAACCATGTGTGCCTTTGGTATGATGACTTCGATGACCAACCTCAGGACTTCATGCTTGCAAGGCAATCAGTTTACTGACCACACCATCTCACCAAACTCACTACTGTTGTTTTCCTTTACCATCCATTTCTATCTCATCTTAACGTTCACATGTGACTGATACATCAACATTGCATTGTCCTGAAACTTGGTCCTCATTGCAGGAGATTCCTTGTGTGCTTTGTATCCAATTGAGTATAACATTCACGTCATAGCTTTTTATCTACTTTCAGATCAGCTCTGATTCCCTTTTAAAGCTAAGATCTCCCAATCTCATCCAAATATTCTCTTTGTGTTTGTGTGTGAGCTAGTACTGCCTCATGTATGTGGGGGTGAATATGTACATGTGTGTACAAGTATGAAGGTTAGAGGTTAACCTTGGATGTCATTATTTGAGACAGACGTTTGCTGGGAAGCATGACTCATTATTAGAGTAGGGTGGCTGGTGAGTAAACCCCAAAGATTCTGGTGTCCCCACATCTCCATGCTGAGACTGAAAGCATGTATATAATGACTGACTTTTTATGTGGGTTCTGGATATTACATTCAGCTACTAACATCTGTGCATAAGCACATTACCCATGGGGTTATCTGCATTTTTCCAAAAATATTTTTTATTATAATATGTATTATGCTCTCATGGCTGAGAGTGAAGGTCAGTCTTGACAAATTTATACAATCCCAAAGAGAGTCTCAATCAGGAATTGTTTGAAATAATTTGTCCCATAGGCCTGCTTGTCAGAGATTTCCTTAATCTGGTTAATTGCAATGGAACACACCCTGAATGTTGACAGCTCCATTTCAGGGGCTGGGTCATGAATTAAATGAAAAGGAGAAAGGCATCAAAGCATTAGCAAACATAGATTCCTTCTCTCTCTACTCCAGAATGTGAATGTGATCAGCAGTCTCAACTTCCTGTATTTAGGAACCAGACAAATATTCTCTCCTCAAAGCCACCCTTGTAAGAACATTCATCAGAGCAAGAAGAAAGCATCTAAGACAACTAACTACAAAATTATTGATATGTGTGAAATAACCATTAACAAACTTTTTCTTTATTGTAGGATGGTGTTTGGGTCTTGGAAGCTACTGATTCTCATGCAGCCTTTTTTTCTACTGTGTTGAATTTGATCTAGTGGATTCTTTTTAATTTTGCATTGTGATAATAGATTTACAAGGTCCTACCACCCTAGAGGTTAATATAACAGTGAGATATTAAATTGTGCTGTTACACAGCATGTAGATGCTCCAGTATGATTTTTAACTTTGGAAATACTTCATGCTCTTTTAGCGTTGTGAGTAGAGAAAAGGCACCTTATGCCTAAGAAAGCCAATAGCTTATGATAGGTCCTCTTGCACGTACTTAGTGCCTTTGCCCAAGTACAGCTTTGTAACTTATGGATGCCAACCTTCATAATCATGATTTCTCAAATAATATTGTCAACCTAAAAATTACTGCTGCCACATATCTGTCTCTTTGCTCATTTTAAAGAGCATATGATTTTGATAATCCTTGCAAATTGTTTGCTTTGTATAAATTAATGAGGGATCTTCTCTTCTTTCCTTCAGGTACTAGAGGCTGCCTTTTCTATACCAGCTCATTAATCACTGATACCACATGTCTTTAGTCACCCCAAAGAACTATCATATGATGCTGATTTTTGTAGGTATTTCTTTCATGCCAGGCTATTTACTTAGGTCACTTCCCACATTTTGCTGTTCTATGGATATTGTAGTATGTGAGGTCAAGCTTAATGAGCTATGGGGCAGAGACAGTCCCTAGCAAATGCATCAGTTGAACAGCTTTCAAGTCAAATTTATAATGATGTCAAAGTCATTTTAGAATAATTTCAGGTGTATCACTGTGGAATGAGGCAGTCAGGCGAAATATTCAGCAAATTTTTATCAGGCATTTGCTATGTGGAACACAAATTAGAGTGACGGAAGCAAGATCAGGCTGGTCTCTCTACCAAAATTACCCTATTTAGTTTCAAGGACAAGCCCTGCTCATCCACTAACATTGGGAGAGACTATAAAAAAATATTATAAGTAATGTTTCAACCTTAAGTAATGTTTGAAACCAAGGTAAGGGGACCATATACGTAAGAAAACAATTCCACTTTATGTAACTGAAACAGAACAAGTATGGCTGACTGCATTTGAATCATGTCTATAAAACTGAAACTTTCCAGTGATGGAGATGAGTGTTGAGATGGAAGCTGATGATGAGTTCCAAGGATGGTGTTACCATGAGCTACAACTCTTTATAGGGAGGAGAAGCATGATTCACAGCAATTGTGCAGTAGTAAGACCATCATATCTAGAAACCTTGAGGAGCTAGGATGTTCTTGTGTTGGGCAAATTAGTGTTTAAGCAAATGCATGCATATGTGAAGCTGTGTACATGGAGGCCAGGGATCAGCTGCTCTTCTTAAGTACAGTTGTATTTGATATTGTTTTGCTATATAGGCTGAACTTGCTGTCCAGTGAGCAGTAACATGTCTTCTGTAGAAGAGGTCCAAGTTATTTGAGGTTTATAGCAGAAAACAATAGGTAAAGAAGTATGTTAGATTCTTGGGGTGGTCAAAGAACATTAACACATTTATAAAACCAAGAATATTTCATAATCCTGGAGATCAGAACATCACAAATTAAATTGATATAGGTCTGTATGTTCTCTGAGAGTCCAAGAGAAGTATTTTCACTTATGTCTTTTCAGCTTTGTTGCCTCCAAAGGCATCAGATCAGTCTCTGGCCCTTTTTGTCTATAACTCATTTCATGCATATTTTTCCTATTGTCTTGTATGTATGGGTCAATACAGCAGCATATGTGGAGGCCAGAGATCAATCTTGGCCATGATGCTTTATATGTTATCTACCTTGACAATGTTTCTTGAGACAAAAACCTCTTCTTTGGTCAGGAATTCTTTCTGTAGACTAAGGTGAGTGGCCAGAGAATTGTAGAGATCCACTTGTTTTTGTATCCCCATCACTGGGATTACAAGTGCTCAGCACCAAGCAAAGCATTATTTACTTGTGTTTTGAGGATGGAACTCAGGTCTTCAAGCACTCATCTACACAGCATCTCCTAGCCTAATCTTTATTCTTGTTAAAGATAACAGTCACCTGATGTAGAGGTGAGGATTATATATGCCAGCAAACAAACTATTTCCAAAAAGGTCTTATATTGAGATTTTGATTGCCCATGAGTTTGTGGGGAAATTTTTCAGTTCATCACAATAAGCTTATTTATACACAAGGTCACTAATGAGAAAAAAAATTCATGATTTAACCTTATAGGACCCAATTATAACTCCATTGACTAGAAGAGAGTACATATTTCTGTTTTTCACACTTTTTCTGTGTGTATATGTATGTATACAAATGTTTGCACATGTGTATATGAGTGTACTATATGTGTGTGGTATATGTGGGTATATTTATATGTGTATATATGTTTGTCTGGTATGCTTATGTATATGTATGTGTACATGTATGAGCATGCACTTGTGTTCATGTGCATCAAAAGGAAGGAGTGTGAAAGTCAGAGTACATCCTTAAGTGCTGATTTTTACCTTCTATGTTGTTTATAACAACATCTCTCTGTTGGCACCACCTGAATATGCCAGGATAGCTGGTCCACTAACTTCTGAGAATCTCTATTTCTCTGACTATCATTGTATGAAGCCAAGATTATAGCTGTTTACTTAGTTTCTGGGTTAAACTCAAGTTTTGTGTCAAATACTTACCTGTGCTTTTACTGTCTCTCCAGCCCATTGCCCTCATACTCTTATAGATAAGTAAATGTTTTGTCTTTGCACATATACAAATGGAGATAGGTAAGGATCCTATTTTCTGATATTTATAAACCATCTGTAAAAATGCATGAAAAATTAAGGTTTCCATGGTTATAGCATTATATATAACTATGATGCCACATAAATACCTAAAGTTCAAAAGCTTACACCACCATGAATATTACATAAGCAAAGATTTAGCCATGAGAAGCACTTTCAATTAGCTGAAAGTTTAAATTTTGAAAACTGAGCAATAATTTTTTGAATTACCATAAGGATGAGGACTAACAAACCTCAACTAATACCATCAAGTCATGTGCAATCAAAGAAACTGGTTATCTGAGTTTATCTTCTATTTCACTGTACTTTGATTACATCTATAAGGGTATTGATCACATAACCTATTACCAAGACTTTATAAGTGTATTCAGGTGTGTATGTCTCTGTATGTGCATGCACAGGCCAATGTGAATGAGGGAATCTTCCTCAGTATCTGTCTACCTTAATTTTTGGGTCAGAATGCCACACTGTACCTGGATCTTACTGGTTTGCCTGGACTGGCTGACTAGTAAGCATCAGAGATGTTCCTATATCTGCTTACTTAGTGCTTGCATTATAGACACAGGACCCAACACAGAGCTTGCTTATTTAATTTCTGGGAATTTGAATTAATGTCTTCAGTTTTTGTGGTAAGGATTTTGCTGACTGAGTTTTCTGGCAATCCTCTTAAGATTCTTTTTTTGTTTGTTTGTTTTCATTTGTTTTTTTGTTTTTTCTGATGATGACAAGTGGCTGTCCTTTCATAATTATGTCAGAAACAAATGGTACCTGGATGGCATTTTGTTCAGAAAAAGCACCAAACAGTAATGCTATTTAGATAAATTACAAGGTCTTCAATGCAAGTCCTTGTTTTCATCAAACTTATAAGCAGTTAATGGGAATTACATGTATTTCTCACTAGTCAACCTTGTGATTTATCATATTTAGCTGCAGCTTATTGAAAAATTACATATGATTAGTTTTCACAGCCAGCTTTTATTGTATAACTTCTGTGTCTTCAGATTGAGTGCATTTGTTTTTCTAATATTCAGCCAGAAGGGCTCAAATAAATTAAGTGGCTTTGAAAATGTATATGCCAAGAAGGAGCAAGATCAACAACAGAATATAGGTGCCTCATTTCAAATCCCAAGTAGTTGTTCTTTCTACCTGTCTAAAAAAGATTGTTTCTGGTCTCAGCTAATAGTGGCAGTTTTACATGTGGCAACGTACTTCATAGTTCTGAGATCATTGTTAAGTCAGTATTCTTGTTCTCACCCAGGTACAGAGTTTGTTACTTCCTTGAATTTTCTTTTCTGTTTTGTGCAGACTCTGATATCTTGGCTATATGCCTGGTGTTCCATGAACAATAGTAACATTGCATTTCCTTATAGATATTTCTACTAGATAATGTCTTCATTTTCTGAAAGGAGTTTAGAAAAATCTCAATGAGGAGACAAAGGTTCAATGTATAGATAGGGTGTTTTCTTAGCATGTACTAAACTATGAGCTTAATCCCATTATTAACAACTGTAGCATTATGGTTCATGACTAAAATATTCTGGATGACAGGATCAGAATTTCAAAGTTGTACAAGATCATATAGCAACTTTGAGGCCAACTTGGGAGAAAGAACCTCTTTTATTTTATTTTAATTTAATTTATTTTATTTTGGATTTATCTAAGCAGTGAATCAAATTGGAAAACAAGCTCATGCCTCTGGGAACTACTCAGAAGTAAATATTTAGAGCTTTTGACTATCTACTTAACCCACTAGAAAACCAAAAAAAAGCACAGTATCTGCTATTAATTACCTCATGAGTTAAGGAGAGAAATTTCTAAGTGGTTCTTCTCTTTCTATGCCTCCAAGGGAGATACTCAACATATCAGTGTAACTTCAGCCTACCAAGTACTAGCCTCAGTATGGAGAGGGGTTCTGAGAAAGAAGTGTCTGGGAGCAGTGAAAACTAAGGTCTCAAAAATAAAAGCTTGGGTTGAAGTTGGTGACCTATGCTGTGTTCAAGACAGCTTTCCAGCCTGCCTTCTCCCTGTTCTGCTCTCTTTCTTTCTGTTCTGCTTTTTCTGGGGATCTCCAAACAGCTCTCTCTTTATGTTCTGCTTGAGAAAGTTATCCAAGCGGTTCTCTCTTGCTATTCTAAAAATTCTCTGGATAGCTCATCTCCTGCAAATCATAAACCTAGTCTTTTATTTTACATATCACTCTAGTCATTTAATATCCTATGAATCAGCATCCTCTGACCCAGAGACAGCAGTAACACATTTTTTTTTTTAACACTGCCAAAGAATTCAGAGATCTGCCTGCCTCTGTTGAGCATAGACCATAAACTAGCTAAATGTGACCGGTCCTGAAATTACCTTTTCCACCACACCAGGGCCTAACCTTGTTCTCTCCCAGGCATACCCTGAACTCAGGAATTTGTCTGTCTTTGTAAGCATTAACAACAACAACAACAAAGTACTTAGTTGGGTGGGATCTCCTGAAATCAGCATTCTCTGAATCGATATTTCTTTCCACAGTATCTTTCTGACAAGTTGGCTCATAGAGCAATTGCTTTTGTTCCCTTAGATTCACGAAGCCTCTCATATAATTCATATTGAATCCTTATTTTGTGAGAAAGTATATGGTTTTGAGCCCACATTTTTAGAGCTCTTTTTCACAGCATTGAGAGCTATAATGAAAATTCCAGCATTTACCATTTTGCTGAGACATTAGCCAAACCTTTGCCTCCCAGATATATGCTGTCTCCGAATATCATAAAGTCATTATCCTTGGGAGAGAGGGCATTCCTCAGAGGAACATACAATATGTACATTATTACACAAACAAGCATTATGCCCACAGCAGCCAATGATACATGTGGAGGCCTACCCATACCTGCAGGCCCTGTCCTAGAGTCAGGAACCATGCTATTCTAACCCTACCGAGGCCGTGCCAGATCTTGTGTCAGCCAAGACCCAGCTACTATTTTAAATGTAGACTAGGATATTTTTCCTGGGAACCAACTTAAACAACATCAGCAGCTTACAACCTGCTGTCCAATTCCCAGACTACTAGGCTTTTGTCTTTGTTGCTGTTTTGTTGTTGATGTTATTTTGCTTCCAGACACACTTGTATCTGCTAGCAGATTACTTAGTAATTTTTATACATGCCTAGACTGAGAGGTGATTTATCCATCCTCAAGCAATCTGAGCAGGGGAATAGTCAACAATCCAGGAGCCACAGGACCTACACTCCTTCTCTTATCACCAAGTAATTCCATTTTCTCTAGAATCTACAGATGCCACTCTCCTCTGAAAAGATGCCTAGGCATGTGAACAGCATTAGTGTGTCTGTGCTTAAATGCTTAAATACTTGTGGCTGTATGCCTGTTTGTGGATGCCTATGAGGGAGAGGAACAACTTCAGATGCTATTTTTCAAACATTATCTACCTTGTTTATTATACTGAAGTAGAGTTCTCACTGGTCTTAGATTTACAAAGGAAACTGTCATTGAACTCCAGATCTTTCTCCCCAGTTGTGTGATTATTCATGAGCACTACCACACATAGCCTTTTTATTCCTGTTTCTGATGAAGGCACTCTTAGCATTTTACATTTGGGGGAAGAAAGGTGATTTTGGGGATTCAAGCAAGGTTACTATATATGTACTTAAATATTGTTGATTTGAGCACTTCCCCCTTGTAAGGGACACTGAGTGTCTGATGTAGACTTTATAAAATGTCTAGAAGATGCAGAGTTTATCACCCAGAGTCATGAAGTTCTGCTCAGGATGGCAAGATTACCAAGTAGCAAGCAGGGTTCAAATTCAGATTTGCCTAAATCCAGAGCACAAAGGAGAGCTCATCTAAGCACTTCCAAATTAAAATGGTGCAAATGAAACAGTATGATCTTGCTCCAGTCTCAAGGAGCATTCATCCTAACCCATCTTATCTAAATCACTGGGACAGACACAAATTACAGATTCACTTAATTTACATTAGAATAAACAAAGACAGCTTAAGTGGGAGACAATGAATTCAGAGTCTATACACCATTCTTATCAGTACCCATTCTGCTAAACATACTAATAAGTAGTACTTAGTTATTTCCATTATTCAAGAACTGAGAATACTGCATTTTATTCTGAAACAAGGCAACTGAATATCTGGATTGTGAGCAGGCACTGCTTGGATAATACCTTGCCTGTGTATCCGGTGAGCTAAGGTGTGAAAACTGTGTATTTCTTCAAGTCTAAGCCTGCTTGTCATCCTGGACCTGGCCTTGAGATTGACACCAGGACACCACTTATTTCCTTATTTTTTTCTCTATTCCTCTTTGAGAAATACTAGGATTTAAACCCACAGTCTCATACTTTAAGACAAGTTCTCTGCAATTGCAATTCAGCTACAGCTATTCTCTTAATTGTGTCATCTCTACATGAGAGCCATCTTTCTCTCCTGTGCTCTGAAATGAGTTTAGAAGATAACTCAAGCCTAATGTCAAACAGGTAACATACCTACTATGTATTAAAAATATACTTGCTTCTAAAGAGTTTGAAGGGTAGAAATGGGGAGAAGGAAATAGCCAATCAAAAACAAAGGAACAATAAGGACATTTAAACTGGGATGATAGTTCATCTGGTAAATTCTTTCCTTATAGGTATAAGGACCTGAGTTCAATCTCCAGAGACCATTTAAAAATTCTGTATCCTAGTGCTACATGCTTATAACAGGCAGATTTCTAGGGCTTACATTCAAGTTGACCTAGTTTGATGACTATTGGACATTGGTGCTAATGCTTTCTATCTGCATGTCCAAAAAATGAAGATCCTTTTCTCCAACTGGTTTTTGATCTACCAAAAAAGATACCAATTGCCAATGTTTGGGCATGGAGTGGGACCCTGAAAGTAATGATATTTTAGTGTTTGCAGGTATGGGAAAGACATCTCAATGGAGAGAGCACACAGATCCTGGCCTCTTAATAGAGCTTGTTTAAGCATAAATTCCATTATCTTTTCCTAAGGTGGTTTGGGCTTACTCTTGTACTATATGAAGTTCCTCTCTTATGAATGTACAAATATCTTTGTTTCTTGGGTTGGAGAGTATATACACATGTATGCACAGATACTCACATCCTTGGGCCTATGTGCAGAGTCCAGATAAAGAGATCAGGTATTTTGCTCTGTCACTCTCTGACTTAGTTTCTAGAGACACAGTTTCTGACTAAACCTGGAACTAGCTGGAAGTTAGCAAAATAAGTGATTTGTCTGTCTGTACATTGCACAGCTCTGGGATTACAACTGTGTGACCACATCTGTAGGGTGAAATTTTCCCCAAAAGTTGGGAGGAGCTAAGGTGGGAGGAGTAAGGAGAGGAAGAGTTAGGAGTAAGGAGAGGAAGATGAGAAGGAAGAACGAGGTGAAGAGCAGAGATGTAGGAGGATGGAAAACCACGTTTGTATTGGGAGCAGTCCTGGATAACATCTTTTATATAGGTTAATTAATTGGGAAACACCTCTAATTGTGTGAGCATCTTGTTTATTGAGCATTACCAAACATATAAAGCCTTTGGTTAACCATTGAACATTAGAGTCTAATTCCTACCAGGTACCTCATGGATGGCGGGATGGTCTGGACTCAGCCCAACCTTGTGGAGAAAGTGGAAGATTGGCAGAGCCATCTCCAATGCTAGCATCTCATGGGTAGCAGGGCTGGTGTCTCTGGCTGCCTGAGTGGGCAGCCCGAGCCAAGCAGCATCGCTTCCGCTGCTCGTGGCCTCAGGCCTAGCCTAGTTGAGAACATATGGTTCTGTAACAAAAGCAGATTGAGTGCTGCCATTTTACAAATATTTACTGCAACACACATCTGGCAGTTTACAGGAGTGCCGATATTTGAACTCACATCTTAGTGATGGTGCAACATGTGTTTTTGCTCTCCTTAACACATGGAGCCATGTGAGCTAATTAATCTAGTGTCTCACACATGCTTGATACCCTAAATTCTAATCAAACAAGACAAGGAATTTGGGATTCAGGATTCTTCTATATGTGTATCTTCTTCTGTTCTCATAAACAGACAACGCTCACATAGACACAATGTCTGAAATAATAGCACATTATAGAAACATCTACTTTAGAGGAAATCCATGCCCACAATAGTATGAACTCAATGTCTTCCTGTCCACCTGAGGTGGATCCACAGTCAGCAAAGATCCTTAGAACATCATGATAGTTTGTGTACATTAACCAGCTTAGTCTGTATCCCTTCTAGATACTCAGTTTCTCAGTCAGTTAATCGAAACCTGTCCCTTTGTCATTGTAACTTTTCATAAAAGAAAAAAAAAAAACAGATGACATAAAAATGTAGCCAAATCATTATAAAGCCAGAATTAATTCTAGGGGAAAAAATTACCATACCACTTGATGTACAGATAACCCTAAAACATGTATCTCCCCATTTTCACATAGATCTTTATGGTGGTTTCCATGTACTTGATTGACCCTCACAGAAGACTTCAACATCTTATTTTTACAACAAAATGAATCTAGTGTCTCACACATGCTTGATACCTTAAATTCTAATCAAACAAGACAAGGAATTTGGGATTCAGGATTCTTTGATAACTGCTGCACAGTTCTAAGGGAACCTTTTAAAACTTCTGTTGTAGGTAAAGTAAGTGTGTGTGTGTGTGTGTGTGTGTGTGTGTGTGTGTGTGTGTGTGTAAATGAATGCAATACCTCTAGAGGTCATAGATATTGGATCCACTGGAGCTGGAGTTACAGTTTGTTGTGAATATTCATATATGGATGAGGAGAATTGAACTAAACTCATATCTGTGAGTTCTTAACTGAAGAACACTCTCTTCATCTCTGTGTACCTCCTCTCTGTAATACCTTTGAAGGAAAAAAATTCACTACTACCTTCATCTATAGGCTATAGTTTATTTACTGATACATTCTCAGATTACAGAATGAAATAATTCTTTCTTAAGCAAGATGAAAGTGCCCAGCACATGTTGTGGCCCCATTTGGTGGTTCCCCATGGTTAAGAACAGTGTTTTAAATATCTGGATACTCTCAGACATAGGCAATGATTTTCTCCATGTGAACCACTCTAACTGGGCATAGACATGAAACAAATCAACTTTGCACTACTCCACATTTAGCTTGTGGGGTTGGTCCATTTTTATTATTACCCTGTATCCACCAACTTTGCATTATCCCACCTTGCTTGCAGTTCATACTAAGGCAATCACAACAAAGACCTTCTTGACAGCAATAGTGCCTTGTGGTTTTAATATTTCTCCCTTTAGCACTGGTTGCTATTGTGATAATGAGCTCAGTAATCTTATTGAAGATGAATTTCCTTTGATTTCTTTGATTTTCTGTTCTTATTTAAAAGCCAAGGAGAGTTAGGAAGAGTCTTTGTTTCCAAGAGCCCTTTCCATAACTGGAAGTTCTCCATTTGACTATAGGCCAAGTAAACACCTGGAGCTTCAGATTTTGGCCTACAGTTCTTTACTTTATGCATCAGCATCTTCCCCCAGTTCTGTTATAGCTCCTTTGTCTGCTGCATGTCCTCTGAGCTAATTGTCTTTAACGTGCTTGCCTGCTTAACTCTGGCCGTAACCCAAGAAGAGTTTGTTTACCTGCACCATTGAGCTTTCAGTTTATTCAAAAAAAAAAGCACTGAGATTGTAAGATTGTTCTTTCTTTTGCTTACTGTATTCAAATTAAAGAAACTGACAATCTGTGTCTTCCGGGTGCTTTTTCCAAGTAGATGCCACACACTGGATTTAATAATAGTCATAGTTTTCACCATTTTAGCCCTGGTCAAAGCTCATCAAGTGCATGAATCCACTTCTGGGTTACAAAGAGCTTCTTGATGTGAGGGCCTGGCCAGCTGCCTTACAATCACTTGATACTTCTTTATAAATGTAAATTCTTCACCCAACTTTGACCTATTGGATCAGATGTTCTACAAGCAGAGTTCAGCACACTGTACCTTAAAAAGCCCCATGGGGCATTTTGAGGCATGCTCATTTTTGAAACTCTGTTTTACAGGTCATATGAGGTCAGCATCCCCATTGCACTTTCTTTTCAAGGGAAGAAGCTAAATTTCCAAGGGATTTAGTTATCTATCAGTCACAGATTATTTTAAACTTCAAAGCAGAGACAAAATATAGAAGAAAACAACAGCTTAAAGATGAAACACAAATTGCATGTATAGTATAAAAAGCTCAGTAATGGGGGTGGAGATGGCTTGGTTTGTAAAGTACTTGGTGTGCAAGATTTGGATCTGAGTCCAAGCCCATGAACCCAAGTGAAAATTTGGATGTGGGGGTGCACACTTGTAATCCAAGCACTGGAAAGGTAGAGACAAGTGGATTCCAAAGGTCTGCTGGTCACCCAGCAGAGCCAAATTCAAAGGGATCCCGGCTGAGAAAAATCTGTCTCTGAAAATACCTGGAGGAGTGACACCTAAATTTGAGGCAACCACACATATATACATGTATACACAAACAGACATACCTCAGTTAAGAATAGGAAATTAAAAGTAACTTCCCCTTCTCTCAGACACTGTACTTAACACAATTCAGTAAACTTAACAAAGCAAATAATACTAAAATTCAAATTTTATATTATATATATATATATATATATATTATATATATTATATATATATAAAACAATTATAAATTGAACATTCTGGGAAATACAGAGTAGTTTGACAACAAGATTAATTTTATATAGTAGATTTAGAGGAATTAATTTTAAGCAGATCATCCCAGTCTTTTCATGTCAACTACAGGATCATATCCCACTATAAGTATACCCAGGGTGGGGACTACAGTTATCTGCTGTCTCAGAGAAAGTGTCCATATGAAAATTAATCATGAAGGCTGCATGATGACTCCCTATATATGGAATTTGTTTAAATGGCACCCACGTAAATGTGGGAAAGCAATGGCTTCCTGAAGAGGGTAGACCTCCTACTTAAAAGCAGCATGAAAACATCACAACAAATTCTCACATTAAGAAAGAAAAACATCAATCAGGAAGTTTTAAGACTAAGTATGGAGCCAGAGGGCTAGAGAGAAGCCCACTGAGGCTGGAGCAAACGTCAGATGTTGATTCAGTCACGAGTGCCTTTCTCCCTTTTCAGGAGGGTTCCTTCAATCTTAAGGGAATCCCAGGTCAGCAAAGACCATAGACAGCCACTGGGGTATCTCAAGGAAAACACTGAGATATATTAATCTATACTTGGTGATTTAAAGCTGAATCAGTGTGGAGATAAGAGTCCATTTCCAGATACTTCCTACCACCCAAGCAAAGTAATCCATAAACCAGTGTCTGAGCAGGAAATCTTAAGGAACGAATAGTGAGTGTCAGGAAGCAAGAATACACCTGCCATAGTTTTGTGGCAAAGATGTGTCAAGGCAGGGCAAGTTATATTTCTATCCACTGGTATAGCTGGATCTAATATGTTGCCTGGCAGCAATTAAGTTTTACACTGGTGATCTTTGTTAAATTGAGAGCCTCAGTGTGCAGAGTTCTTCAATGATTTTTTTTAATAGCTTGTATCAGCTCTTTGGAAAGATTACTAAAAATAATATGTCTATGTATATATGTACTCATATATGTTTATTCAATCTTTGAGTATTTCATACAATGTATCTTGATTACATTTACTTCTCACTTCATTCTCTGATTCTTCCTAGATTAATTCTTATTTCTAACCCCAACTCCTACATTTTAACTTTTCTCTTTCTTTAGTTTTTAGAAAACTATCTCACAGCAGATTTTTTTTTTTAATTTGGTGGCCTGGATCTTGCAATATTTTTACTCATCTGCAATGTTCCTTGAACCATGGGTGGGGTTGTATTGTGTTATCAATGTATTAGTTGGGGGTTAGGCATCCCATGGCCAGTTGATCTAGCAGTTTCTCCAGTCATGGCTTCTATAATGGTCTCTGTCTCCTACAAAAAAGATGCTTCTTTGATGGTGGGTAAGAGCTCCACATATCTGTAGGCATGAAGATAAGTATTCAGAATACAGAAAGAGATTATACTGGCTTAGGAAAGTGACCTTAGGAAGTTTTGTTATAGGACCCATGCTAGATAGGTTTGCAGTAGCTAACATGAATTCACTCCTGTTGAGCCTTTAAATCTAAGTCCAGGCTACCGTTAATTACTTGCAGGCCATAAATACCACTCCTGTACCTTCAGGAATATCTTGCCATATTGGCAATTGTTTTGGTATGTAAGGATTATATCCAGTCAGGGATATTGACTACTTTTCTCTGTGGTGGCAGTCATGTTTCCTTTCAACACTATTACAGCTAATCCCTCAGGGAGGCTTCAACTCAGATCTCCATTATTTTCGAAGTCATGTGTTGAAATTATGTGGTATATTCTGCAGTAGGGCTAAATCTTCTGACACCAAGGACAACAGCTATAGCCTGTATTGCTTGAGTTCTCTTGGACATCTCTGACTAATAACTCAAAAATTTTCCTATACTAGGATTTTTGTTAGGTAGAAAATAGATTTTGTTTGTGGGCATGCATTGTCCTTCCAAGTAGCAAAACTTTAATTAAAATATATGTATAAACACAAACATATGTGTAATGTTAAATAAACATAAAATAATATAATTTCTTAGGCCTTTTCAACACCCTTTTATTATTTATTCAGCGTCTTTAATCTTTTAATAATCTTCAACTCAAAAATTAATATCCATAGTGTCCACTTCTCTGTGTTTATGGGCGAGAAAACAAATAAGAGAAATACCTTTAAAAGCTGGCAGACACCAGATATTGTGGCCTGTTTCTTTAGTTGTAGCACTCTCGAGACTGAGGCAGACATGAGTAATACAGTGTGTTCCAGGCCACAAGAATCCTAGCAAATCTTTGATGGTATGTTGTTATACGTAGTCTTATTACTTTTTATGGTGTTAAAGCAAAGGCTATTATGGAGATGGAACAGTGGCCTAAAGTACTTGCTATAGAAGCATGAAGGTCTATGTCTATGGATGAACATGAACTCTCATAAACAACAAGCAAGCAAGCAAGCAAACAATCAAACAAGGAGTGTGCCTACCTGTACACACAGGGATGTTAATGACTGAGGCAGGAGGATCACTGGAGCTTGCTGCTTGCAAACCTAATTCAAGTTTCACTTAGTAGACCTGCCTCAAGGGCCTACATCAAAAGTAGCAGAATAGAACACACAACATCTGCCTTTATTATTGGAAGGAACAAATGTGTGTAGCATATACACATTCCCAAAGAAGAATCTCGGTCTTGTTACAGAGAAGCCATGTTTTAGTCTCTTGATAGTTCTAGGTATACAGGAGAGGAAGAGACTACATCTTTAAGTTCTTGTAGTCTGGTGCCAGGCATAGAAGAGAGAGATTTAAAAAATCTATGTTTATAGCAACGAGTTTTTTTTCTCCCAAATTATTTTCTGAAATTGTAGGCATAAAATAGTATATCAAACAGTGATCAATATTCAGAACAAGCTACAGAAAACTGGCAGAAGAAATGTGTGTAAATCAAAAAGATAGGAAAGCATCTCCCAGAAAATTTGGGAGCTGCTCAAGGATGAAATTTGGGAACTCATGACTGAAATGTGTAATCCATTGTTTCAATTGACCTCAGAGTAAGGAAAGTGCTGGGTAACCAATGTGAGTCTCATCTGTGTAAATGTACTCCAGAGAACTACAGAAATATCAGAGCAGCATAGTGTATAGGCTAAGGCTTTGTGCACTATGAGATTTTCAAAAGCAAAACACAAAATAAATTTGAAGAAGACACATGGTACTAAGAGGAAAGTGAAAGGCTGGTGTATCTGTGGCTTTTCTGGCTGCTCTGACAAAATAACTGAGTCTTTGGGTCACACTTTGAGGGAATACAATTCATTATTGGTACATGGCTGCAGGAATGGCAGGCTATTTATCATTCATACTGTAGCTGTTATCAGGAACATGAGTGAAAACGCAGATTTGGAATCTCTATGTCGACCACAACTTCCCACAAACCCACAAAATACTTCATACCAGATTTTTCCAAGGAGGTTTGAGTTTCTGTTTTGATTTAGCTGAGCATTGTGTTCTGAAATCTTGTGTGGTGAAATCTTGCTTCATCTCCTTTATCAAAGAGCATCAGTTCCTAATGCCAGTGCTTTTAGGCCAAGGTAGTACCTAGTAGCTTGTGTTTTTATATCATGGACAGGCAGAGTTGAGTTTGTAAACTGGCTCTGCCATTTTATTACTTGTGATACATATATGTCGCTACCAGCTTTCTTGACCTTTTGAAGTCTCAATCTTGTCTATAAAATAGAAGCAACCAATTAGGCTTCAATTAAGAGTAAAATGATGTGCTCATAATATTATGAGAATGCTCAGGTGCATGTAACTCTGATTGGAGACTACTTGCTGCAGAGAGTGTATCTCCTTGAGACAGATTCCCAAAGGAAATCACCTTGCACTTTGAGAGGTTGTCTTTTGAGCTAGTATCATCAGTTGAATAGTTAATGCCTTGCAGACTTTTGTTTCTTCATTGACATGCTTCTAAAAGTTTCTTATCCCCTTTCCACTGACCTTGTCCACAGTCTTCATATAAACAGTCTTTATGCTCTCTACCCTCATAGAAAAAGTGAACTGCATCAAATCCAAGGTGATCTTTGATGGACTGAATATAGTTCAGGAAGATGTGAGTGGACAGGCCAGCTAAAAAGAGTCAATTAGTGTTTACATGATCCAAACAGAAGAAGCTACCAACAGCAAATGTTTGTCT